>CM049321.1:22415478-22432978 GCA_026874595.1 Sipunculus nudus
GTGACCTATATCCTGCTAGCTATGGACCAGAAACATGATTTTGAGTACCCAGACAGACAGGGCACACGTTGTATCCATTTTCCTTGGAACCCTTTTTTGTAAAATCCAGGGGGGGGGGGGGGGGGGCAGGGCAGGTCTCCCATGTATCCTGAAATATTTATTTTCTGTCCATATTTTCAACACTGTAACTTAAGCCATAGGATATTCTCACAGACAATATGTAACATTAATTAAAAAAAATGAGCACCTAGTCAAAATTAGCTGAGCGTCATGGCCCGTGGGCCACTTGTTTAATCTCGTAACAAAATTTATGTTAATTACGATTACGTGATCTGTTGTTATTGGGTTCTGTAACAATGTATATATATATATATATATATATATATATATATATATATATATATATATAAATTAATATATATATTAGACGGCCGGCAGTGCCCGCACATCATGGTTTTCCAACCATTTTGGTCACCTCTGTTTTGTCCTTTGCCTCGGGATACAATGATGAGTCTGGTTTCTTATACTCTATGAAAATAAATGCTTTATTATAGAGGGTTATATGCCTTTAAACATGTAAACTGAGGTTCGAGAAGGGCCCTAAAAGCTCTCCCCCTGTAAATTGTTGTGTTTAGTTCTGTGCGGTTGAGGGTTAATTACACGGGTTAATGTTGTACTCTAGAATGTATAGCTCAGTTGCTTTATGGTAAATCCATGATTAGTGTAATAAAGGGACTGTTACTTACTTACATATACTTTTATTCATTTTTTTTAAATTTACAATGTTCCAAGAAACTGAGACCCAGGTATGTTATCCTAAAATATTTTTAAATATGTACACTTTTCAATTGTAGCAAATGCTAATACACATCGGACGCTCATACACATGATAACTTTGATAACTGATTAATTGCTTGTAGGAAATATTCGAAAATCATATCAATTTTTTACCATGTCTGCAAAATTTTAAACCTTACCTAAATAAACTCAAGCCTTTTGTTCCTCTTGACCTTAAGCATAAGTTTATTTAGTCATCTGATATCTTAAATGTGTATCTCTGTCAGTATGTCTGTCTTTTTCTCAGTAGTCCTCAATTTCGCATATATGTGGGTTCATGCGTCTTACAATTAGCATCCTACAGGCAACAGTTTTGCACGAATCCCTTTGAAACTCATACATCTTATGTAATTTTGAATTACTGATAATAGCCGCTAGGGGGCGCCGCGTGCGAAACACTTCATCATTTTTTACCATTACTCCAAAACTGTACCTTCATAAATTTTGACTCATTTTTTTTCCTCTTGACCTCCATCAGCAAATTTAGTCATATGTTTTCTCAGATGTTACACTGTCAGTATGTCTGTCTATTTGTCAGTTGTTCTCGATTTCGCCTTCTTGCTCGTTATTGCGCATGACCAAAAGCATTTTGCAGGCCACATTTTTGTAGGAATTACTTTGGTCAAGGTCAAGATCATCGAGGTCAGGGTCATCAGATATGTCAAAAAATCATTACAGTCATAACATTGTCAGTATTGGTTCTCTGTTCACAAAATATGGCTCACTTTCTTTTTCCTTGTCATTGCTCATTCACTGGATTGTTTCCAAATCATTTCCGGCAAGCGCTCGACCTATGGTCGTCTAATTTAATTTTTTTTCCGGATCTGATTATGTAAAGAATAGAATTTTATACCCCCCCCCCCTTTCTTCGAGCAATCGAGTGCATTTGTCATGATATGTGAGATCAGATAAGGCAAACAAAAATGTTTGTTTTTATGGCACACTTTTCCAGATGTTATTTTGTTTTTACCTTTTTTTGTAACTTTCGATAAAAATTTCATATGATCAAGAAAAAGCATGATAATAAAATGTTTTTTTTTGCTAAACAAGTAAACACACAACAAAACAAAGGAAATTTGATCAAAAATCTATTATTTTATCTTCTTGAATATAACATATGTATATCACACATTTGCGTTATGTAAATTTATTTCTCGTCAAATAAACATTTCTGAGTTCTGAGTTCTGAATGTCCGACCGGCTGGAGCTCAAAGTTGGTAAATTTCTATTAAAAATGAAAAAAAAAAAAAAAAATGATGCGGGGATTAGAATTGATGCGGGCTGTGCCTGAGAACCATACCTTTTATTGTTAATTTTTTGGGGGGGCTTTATGTTGCCCGGATACTATTGTAGTATCTATCAAATATATCTCACTTTAAATATTCAAAATAATCATAATAAGGTTACTTCAAGTATCAGAGCAATGATAATTATTTCGAACTCGATACAAAACAACAGAAACTCACCTGGTGAAGAGAAAGGAACATACGACCAGATTGGCAGCTAGCCAATAAACATTCGTGTATATTGTCCGGTCCCGGCTTTTCCAGTATTAAATACTTATAGTCTTAATTGTAAGTAATAAATATACGTAAAAAAAGCATCTACAACTTTCAGATAACTATGTTGTGTTTAGTTGGCGGTTACCAGCCGTATTGTTTAAATGAATATTATAATATGAGAGGCTGCCGTACGGATTGTACTTTTTATCGGCACGACAGTCGTGCTGATAGCCTCTGCCTGATACTAAAAAAACTTATTACATTTATTTAAGGCCATAATATACCTTCAACTTGTTCAAGCAGTTGAAAGCAGCAATTCACCAACGCCGCTAAGTTTGTCACTGCCGCGTCTATAACAACATTTTCTCAGTGAAACAGAAGTCTAAACGTAAAGCTTACTTTTGCTGACTAAATTATTCCCTCTAGAAAGTAATAAAATGTTACAAGGCAAGGGAAATGTGTGAATACTTTGTCTGTCATTCTTGGCCCGATGCCACTTGAGGCTTGCAAGCATTTAACACAGGTCATAATGCTTGACCAGCATTAATCATTTAAGCTGTAAACATGTATGTAGATCACACACTGGAGCTCAAATGCTGCAGCTGTAGGTAGTAGAATAACTAATGACAACCTTTTTATAAAACGACCTAAAGCTTATTCCTGGGGCGGTACAAAGGGTAAAATCATGGGATGGGTTTAAGAAAACGGGTCATTTGATTATATATATATAATCAAAGTAGATTGAAAATAGTGATACATGATCCAATGATAACCAACATAAAACTGTTACCTAACTCTATTCAAGTATGAATTCTACACAAACTATCAAGACGGGACAATATAAGGATTTTTTTTTCTATTAAAGCGAGGTACTATAGGAAATATTATTCGTCATGTATGCTGGATTTATTTTGGAATTTCGTCCGGATAATTTGTCAAAATGAAACAACATTTCCATAAAATGGCTATGAACGTTCCATAAAGTTACCACAAAATGATAATAATAAACATTATAATACAACACCGGATATCGGACATCCAGTTCCGGTCAGGTTGGTCGGACACGTCTTTTTGTGGGATCTTGACTTTATGCACAATTGGAGTTTGTATACGGCTCACCGCACGAACCAAGGCAGAAAAACCGTTCGTATTGTGGATACTTTGGGTGCCCTTGAGGTTATATTGCCGTTTGAAGCTCTATCCGGAACTCGTTTTCGGCGTTTCTCGCGGGTGATCCTCAAGGGTAACACCAGTGTGAACAAGACAACATGGCGGAGGCTGAACCCCCAAACCAGTCCCATGAATTGGTGCAACCAGTGTTTCATCAAAGTCCGTAAATTACCCACAAATAATGACAGCTATATTACAACGCGGAAACTGTGCGCTGCTGCTGAAGATTCCGCTGGATACAGCTCAATGGTTGGAGTTCAGAGAATCAGAGGCTTATGGAGAATATACCCAGCGTCAACCCAAGCAAGAAACGAGCTACTGATTAAAGGTATGGAGGTCAGAGGTACATTCCTTAGCCCGCATGCACTAAATCCATAGATCCATAAATCCATAAATGTAAGGTATGTTTACAAACAGGGCATCGTTCGGGTGACCTTGATCGTGGTTCTCGGCCCAAATCTCTACTGATCAGGTAAAAATCGAGGGCAGACAGGTACCATTTACGATAACTGAAGTGAACGAAAACGAATCAGATTTCGGGGGATTCATTGAATATTCCAAGTATTGAAACTCTGGGCGCCCACTTAAAACAAAGAAGAGCGAGTAGTAGAGCAAATGAACGAACCACGCCCAAAGCACGATCAAAATCACAAAGTACAGGCAACAAGAAATTGGAAACCAGAGAGCAACCAGCAAAACAAATGCCTGTGTGTCGCCCAAACCACGTTCTCTATGCAGAGGCCGCGCATCGGAGCCTCGCCAGATGACAACCCCAAAAGCTGACCAGGACTGAATCGCCACAGTAACAGGAACTGACCCCCTGCTTTTCGCCCACGGACAAGTGATTGGATGATAAACACGTTCTACATTAGATTGTGTTCCTTCATGGATACACTTACTGTTATTAGTTTAAAACGTAATGGACTTAAGATACAATTAGCAAACATCTGAAAACAGATCAGGTAAGCATTGCCTGCTTACAGAAAACATTATTAGACGATAAAGCGTTCCATTCTATAAAAAAAAATGCAATGAAGTAAATATTCAGGAATAGAAAAAACGAAGGTATTGCAGTACTCCTTAACAAACAATTAGATAATGAAATCACACAGTTAAACATATCAGTCCAACTTGAGAGGATTTCAAGCGTCTCTTTTTGTTTGCATGTTTCTACCTATTGTATTTTCAACATATAGGCCCCCACGCCCCTAAAACGAAAACTTAAATTTTATGGTCTTGTGAGACGAGTAATTAAAAGCCATGTAACAGCTTTATGGATGACTTTAACTCCGTCCAAGATGATAATTTAGATACAATTTCAGGAAATCCCCACGCACCTCAGGAAGTTAAGGGCTTCAGAAGCCGAACCCGTTCTCTTTATCGCAATGATATTTAGGAAAGGAAAAAAAAATCAAATACTAATTAGGAATATAGCTGGAGTCGTACCAATCCATTTACAGCAAGAAGACTGGACTACATATTCACAAATGATTCTCTCACTAATATTGTCACTAATGTTGGCATGAAATACCTTCCCTGCTCTGTCCCTAAGGGAGTTAACATTAACGTAACAAGTGGCCCATTGGCCATGACGCTCAGCTCATTTTGACTGGGTGCTCATGATTTTTTTTTTATTAATGTTATATACTGTCCATGAGAAAAGCCTATGGCTAAAGTTACATTTTTGAAAAAAATGGACAGAAAATAACAATTTAAAGATTCATAGGAGACCTGCCCAGGACCCCTCTGGATTTAACAATAGAGGGTTCCAAGGAAAATGGATCAAATTGTGCCTTGTCTGTCTGGGTGCACAAAACCATTTTCCATCCCATAGGTCACACAATATAGGTCACCATGACTTTATTTCAGGTTTCCAAGGACACTTGACTGGGACCTCCCTGAATTTTATGTTAAAATATTCTAGGCCTAATGGAAACAATTTGTGCCCTGTGTGACTGTTCCGGTGCTTATATAACATCTTTTTGATAAGTTGCAAAATATAGGTCATGGTGACCTCATTTCAGTTTTCAAGGACACTGGCCAAAGATATCTCAGAATGTTACATAAGATATTCTAGGTCTAGCAGATACAATGTGTGCCCTGACTGACTGTCTGGGTGCTTATATGACTTATTTTCCTAAAGGTCACAAAATATAGGTCATGGTGATCTAATTTCAGTTTTCCACAGACATTTGCCAATGACGTCTCAGAATGTAACATTACAAGATTCTAGGCCTAACAAATACAATTTGTGCCCTGCTTTACTTTCTGGGTACTCAAAATCCTGTTTTCAGCCTGAAAGTCACAAAATGTAGGTCACCATGACCCGGATGTTGCATTAGAAGCTTCTAGGTCTGAAAGGATATGATTTGTGCCCATCTGATATTCAAGAAGGTCAAAATCAGGTTTTTGTCTCATAGATCACAAAATGTAGGGCACCATGACCTAATTTCTCTAGAGCTTCCCAGGATATTGTGTAAGAAGATTCCAGGCCCAAAAAATACAATTTGTCACCTTCTGACATTGAGGGTGTTCAAACAAACTTTTTCCCATAGGCCGCAGAATATAGGTTACAGTAACCTAATTTCAGGTTTCCATGGAGATTTGCCCAGAAACTCCAAGGATATTGAGTTAGAAGATTCAAGGCCTCACAGATACGATTTGTCCCTATCTGACATTCAGAGCTCGAAATCAAGTTTTTGGCCAGTAGGTCACAAAATATAGGTCACCATGACCAAATTTCGGGTTCCCAAGGAGACTTTTCTAGGACCTCTCTTAATGTCATGTTGGAGGATTCTAGGCCTTATCAATTCAATTTGTTTCCTGTCTGACTGTCTGGATGCTAAAAACCATGTTTTCGGCCCGGAGGTAATAAAATATAGGTCACCGTGATCTAATTTCAGGTTTCCATGGAGATTTGTCCAGAAACTCCCAGGAAATTGTGTCAGAAGATTCTTGGCCTCAGAAATACGATTAGTCCCAATCTGTCATTCAGGTTGCTCATATCAGGTTCCTCATATCTTTTTCCTATTGGTCGCAGAGTTTAGGTCACAGTGAACTAGTTTCAGATTTCCAAGGACATTTGCCTAGGATCTCTCAAAATGTCGGGTTAGAGGTTTCTACGCCTAATGGACACAATTTGTGCCCCGTCTGACTTTCAGGGTGCTCAAATTCATGTTTTTGGGCAGTAGGCCACAAAAAATAGGTCACCATGACCTAATTTTGGGTTTCCATGGAGATTTGCACAGGACCTCCCTGGATGTACAGTTAGAAGTTTCTAGGTCTAACGGTTACGATTTGGCCCTGTTAACGGACGGACGACCGGACGACCGGACGGTCGGACAACCGAACGGACGCCGGACAAAGGGCGAGTGCTAGAGGCCCTTCATAATGGACGTTCAACCATTCCCTTCTTAGGGATAGACAATATGTTAAAATATCAACAAGATTTTGTCGACATTATCTGTTCATACAAAAGTGGATTACTATGATCCACATAAAAGCTGGGAATTATGTACACTTGAAATAAAACAATTCTCAATTTCATCCAGCAAATCAAAATCTCATGCGATTAGAAATGAGACCAGAGAGCACCGCGCTACAGTTGAAAAACTCCAAACAGAAATGGCTAACAACCCGAAGGATGAGGTTTTGGAACATAAATTAATCAAAACTAAAACGAAATTAGATCACATGGCGGTACATATAACTAAAAGTGCCCAGATCCGTGCTAAGGTAAAATGGCGGGAACAAGGAGAAAAAAAAATAATTCTTGGAAACCAAAAAAAGCAGAGGAACCTTTTTAAACCCATTTTAAGGGCTCAGCAAAACTATTACAAAAAAGTGAATACAGCTAATGATAACGGTGATCATGAGTCGAAATTAAACATATTTTTGACCGACGTAGAGCTACCAAAATTAAATGAAACAGATCGGGATAGTTGTGAGGGAATGATATCCGAACAAGAATCAGGGAAGGCATTAAGTTGGATGAAAAACGGTTCATCGCCAGGATTGGACTGTCTCACGACTGAATTTTACAAATTTTTTTGGTCCGACTGAGAAAAAGTTTCAAGTCCGCTTTCTCTGAAGGTAAACTGTCTAATGAACAAAAAGGAGGAGTGGTGACTTTAATACATAAAGGTAAAAGACTTCTAATAAATAATTTGAATAACTGGCGACCAATTACAGTAACTAATACCGACTATAAAATTTTACCTAAAACTTTAGCAATCAGATCACAGGGTTTAAAGCCAAGCATAATTAACCCCAATCAAGTAGGTTTTATGAAAGGCAAAAATATTGCCAAGGCCATCAGATTAATCGATGACGTCGCTACCTATACAAAAACGGCTAACGTAGACGAAGCCTTGCTAGCAATCGATTTAAAACAGGCCTTCGACACACTGTCAAAAAATTCCTGATCTCAGTTTTAAAGGGATTCGGAATAGGTCCGGATTTTGTACGGTGGACTCAAGTTTAGTAGATGGTGGCGTCAGCTGTGTATAATATAATGGTTGGTTATGTAAATGGTTCAACGTGAAAGGGGTCCAAATTTACCCGTTACTCTTTGTCATTGTTATAGAATTTATTGCTTGTAAAGTAAGTCCGAGAACTTCAAAGGAATAAAATTGCCATTGACTGGATACGGTCGCAATGAGATAAAGGTATGTCAATACGCGGACGACACCACCTTGTTTTTGCGAGAAAGAAGATATATCGAAAAAACCCTGCTGTATTTACGGAGTTTTCACAAATATCCTGTTTGGAACTTAATTTAAATAAAATTGAAGCCATATGGTTATGCAGAAAATCAAAATGTCAAGATAAGGTTGGTAATATTAAATGGAATGTCTTTTCTCAAAATGATATCAAAATTCTTGGAACAACATTTACTTCTACTAATCCTGCTTCCTTCATAGAAAGTAACTGGCAAGACAAAATGCGTAATGCGGAAAATATATTAAATAAAACGAATAAATGTTATCTGTCTATATTTGGAAAAAATCATAACGTTTTATAGATCCAAACTCATATATGTGTTAGTTTATCACTGCCAGAGAAGGGTTTGATTGAAATAAATCGACTTGTGTTCATTTTTTGTGGAGGAAACAATTTAATTATAAACGTACTTTTGAAAAAGTGAAGGATCTGTCAATATAGATTTCACCTTCTACCGCAATGTGTTACATACTGGCTTAGTACTTACCGACAGAAACATACAAATATTTCTCCAGTTATCTGGAATAACAAGACCCCCCCCCCCTTTTTTTTCTTAAATCATGGATAAAGGGCGGCTTTGTGCTAGTCTCGGATTTTATCGAATCTGGCGATACAGTGTCTCTGCAAAATGTTAAACAACGCTTAGGCAACAGCGCAGACATACTGATATAATACCAGCTTGTGGCGACATCAGTTAAAACACTTTTACATAAACACCAAACGGTACAACTAAATACTCAGCGAGAATTGTTAAAATTCATTGACTGTTATAAGAAAATGCAAAGTCAGTCTCACTCGACGCATTAAAACTAAACACAAAACTGTTGATCCTCATTCCTTTTTAATAAGGAAAAAAAGATACCCCCCAAAAAACATCTGAACTACTTTGACTTCTATGTACACATGTACCTGTGTGCTTCGAAAGCTTGTGTATTAATAAACTAGTTAGGTCTGTCTAAAAGGCGCAAATCTTTATCTTTACCTACGATATATATATATATATATATATATATATATATATATATATATATATAACTGTCTCTGTTGTTATCTTATACCCAGCGTAGTATTTCCACAGCTCGGGCAGCTAGGGACTGTTAATGGTAAGCCCTGTTTGTATAAACAATGTAGTTTTGTTTCTGTGCCAAAAAATCGTGACTCACGTTATCGGCATCCCAGCACATAAGTACATGTCCTCACTGCATGCACGCAAACACGCGTCTTATCCTACACAATGTAACCTAACGTTATATCAGGCCATATATGGATCAAAATTGGATACCTCAGCTGCTTATTAATTCAAAGAATATATTATTTAACTAGTTTGTTTACTTGGTCACGGGAGTCATATTTTTCGTCGGTCTATTATGTTGGCGGTTTAACACTTAAATAAGTGCATATCAATAGTCATTGTACTTGAATAGGCTGCATAATACCCAGCCCTAGCGCTAGCGTCCGTCATGCACTTCCATACGCAAAAAAACATTCCAATCACTGAAAAATAAGCGAGGGAAGATTAAAACCCATAAGTTGATGTACCCTTTGTAGTTTCCGACCAGTCGGAAATACTAAATATACCAGACAGCGATCTTTGAATCCCTGTCACCTCTCCCACACTTAGTATTGAGAATCGTTTGAGCAACTGTCTGGACATTGCTGATAATTATATATATATTTATATATATATATATATATATATATTTATATATATATATATATATATATATATATATATATATATATATTTACAAGGAATCGGCGAGAAAAATTGACTGAATACTGATATCAATCAGAGAATGATGTAAATACTTGTGGCCCAAATACGGAAGAACATCAAATTTTATTTTTCTATATCGTCAATGAATCGCAAAACATGATTACAGATCAGATGACACAAGTAGGGTAGGGGACGTTAACATGTGCCTGTCAAGTCTAGACGTAGGGGAAAAATAATTATAGTCACAAAATCAAATCCGTTAAATTCATGAATTATTTGAAATCTAATTTTAACGTCTTTGATGGAGAATTCGAAATCCGACTACAATTATGGTCCGTCAATCTTACTTAGTCAAAGGTATCGTCATCAACGGCATTGAATTAAAACAATGAGTTTTTTACCTACGACAGCACATCCTTCTTAAAAGACATGAGATCTATGGAAGCATTGCTACAAAGTTTAAATGATTTTTTTCAGTGGCATCTTCAGTGAATGTGATTTTTAAGAAATGTTAAACAATATCAATTTGCTTGACCCTATTGCTATAAAAATCTAGGGTATATGGTTTACATACAGGGATGTTTTGTCATACGAGTGAAATTTTGTAAAGGTTTATACTTATATTTAAGGAGGACTGATAATATTTGGACGAAACACGATAATTAAAACCTTCGGAATATCAAAACTAATGTACACTATGAACATTCTTGAACCTCGAAACGTTTGATCAAAAAGGTGAAAAAATGCATTGTTGATTTTATATGGTAAGGCCGTAAGCCAACAATTAAAAATTGATCTGTTGATAAGTGAATAAGAAAATCAGCGAATGTTCTAATAGCGTGCCTTAGAGGGTATGAAGGTACTCGATTGGTGGAATTTTTTTTATAGGTGACAGAGACATTTATTTACCGGTAGAGTAAGCAGGAACCAGTACATATTATCGCTCAGATGGACACGGCAATATTTTGCAGTTAGTAACAATTACTAACATGTCAATATGACAAAAAAGATCTTTGTCGAAGAACCCTTATGTTTACAGTTTGTACTAAACGTCTAAAGCACAGGAATATCATTACTACACTACTTACTTACCTGTCAGTTACCAGTGCTCTAGTTCGCAGCTATTGATTACTGATGTTATATGTTTACAAACCCCCGGTGACCTGTTGTAAGAATTCGTTACATTGTTTATTTAATCATATGTATTTATTAAAACGTGTTGTATTAAGAAAACTAGATAGTTGCATTTTCAAATTAACATATTTAAAATAGTGAAGATTTAAAAGTGATTATAATTTTAATTAATAGGCTTCAATAGTTGAGGGGGTACTGTAGGTGTGAGAGGTGATGAAATTTAGACAGGGTTGCCATGTATTCATTAACAGACTAGATACAGAGAGATACAGTATGCTTTCTTTTGTATTATTTATGTCTAAGAAGTCTTCAAGGTGAGAGGAGTTCTGCTGTGATACATAGCAAAAAGGGTTCATGGTGTAATTAGATTACACTATAGGCCCAGGCTGGATCATACAAATCAAGGTAATTTCCAGTTTACTCCCATTTATAGGAGGGAAAGGAAAGCTGGTTATTACAATAATTTTACTTAGGTATAAGGTTATTTGTAGATTTAAAAGGATTCACATTAAGATATGGATTAAGGATGAGAAGATTAGAAATATTTCTAGTGGCATTTACATGAGCAAAACTTGTTTTCTTTTATTGTTCATCTAGATTCACAAAGGGTATTGGGATTCGAAGTTTAAATGTCAAGGGATTGGGAAATCCTCAAAAAAAGAAGGTCTGTGTTCAGATGGACTAAAACTTATAATTGCGATATACTTTTTTGCAAGAAACACATGGAACCCTTCAATTAGAATATCAATGGTGTAATGCATGGCATGGGAAGGTCTTTTTTTAGCCACGTAAATTCCCCGAGTAGAGGGTGTGCCATATTATTAAAAAGAAATTTGGAAGTAGGAACTTAAATCAATTGAACACCTCTCCGAATAGGAGAGAAATTATGGCAGAGGCCAACATTAAACAGATAGACTATAAATTAATTAACATTAATGCACTAAACATGATAGCAGGACAAATAAAATTTTACAAACATCTCTTTAATCTAATTAAAAGTGCATTGATTACAATAATGAAAGGAGGTGATTTCAATATAATACTTAATGCTGATTGAGATGAAGAAAGGAGGTAAGAAACAAGTTTTAAAACATCTGGAAAAGAGTTGATTGTTTTGGGTTAATCGTTTTATTAAGAAATTAAATATCCGCATAAAAAAGTTATACATGGAGGAAAAAAATGAAAATATATGTTGTAGGTTGGACTATTGATGGACATCTCAGAATATACAAGACAGAATAAAAGAAGTTGGTATTCTTATAAATGTAAAATCTGACCACTGGGCAATCATTTTGGATATAGAGGAATTAATTGAATTAGAAAAGAAAGGTAAAGGATATTGGAAATTGAATTGAAAGAAGCAAATTTTGTGACAGGAATAAATTCACCAAGGTCTCAATGGGTTCAAGAATTTGAGGATATAGACGATGACAGAATCAAATGGGATTTAATCAAGTATGGAATCAGACAATTTTGCATTAATAACTGTGTTAACAGAGCAAAAGAGAGGAAAACTGAGGAAAGAGATCTGAATGAAATATTAAAAAAACTACATGAAACTTTAGAAAATAAATCTGGCGAGGAAACAGAAAAACTTAAGGATGAGATTGACACTGTAAAAATGAGATCAGAAGAGATCATTTACTACAGATACAACAGAAATTGGAGATGCAGAAGGAATACTATAAAAACTTATATACATCAAAATTTAGAAAAACAATGGGAGATATAGGTATTTAGTCTCTGTTTGGCAGTTTAATGATAAATTCATTTAATAAGTCATTTGAAGAAGGGGAATTATCCTGTTTGCAAAAACAATCAGTTATCATTTTACTTGACAAGAAAAAAGACAGAACCTTATTTAAAAATTTGGGGGCCCATATCATTATTGAATGTAGATTATAAAATTCTATCAAAAACTCTCTCATTAAGTTTAAAAAGTGTTCTGCCAGAAATTATTAAAGAAAACCAGGTCGGATATATTAAGGGGAGGTATATTGGGGAGAACTGAGAGTTGTACTACCAATAATGGAAGCACTTCAGGTTAATTTAATGTCCAGAGAGGGGTTATACAAAGAGATCCCTTGTCTCCATATTTATTCATACTGGCAGTTGAAATTATGGCTGATTATATTCGAATTAATGAAAACATCAAAGGAATTAACATAAGCGGGGGAAAAATAAATTACATCAATATGCAGCCGATACAATAGGATTAATACAAGATGAAAGATCGGCTAAGTATTTTTAGCTCAGCTGACTGTGAGTCATCTGAGCTATAGCGATCACCCTTTGTCCGTCGTCCGTCCGGCCATACGGCCGTCTGTCCGTTAACAGGGCACAAATCGTAACCACTGGACCTAGAATCTTTTTACTTGACATCCAGGGTGGTCCATAAAAATTCTCCTTGAAAACCTGGAATTAGGTCTCTGTTACCCATATTCTTCGAGCTATGGGGCTCCAAAGTACCCCCCCAGAATAATGGAAAATTTGATACAAAAGCTCAAGTATCTGAACAACTAATGCATTGATCACAAATATTCTTTGCATAAATATTGATCATGGAGTGTTTCATCAGTTTTTGCAGATTGGTGGCGCTACCTGTATTTTTTAAAATTTTTTTACGATTTTTTTCTCTATTTTTGAGACCTTTAATGATGTGGTCATCTGTTAACAGGGCACAAAGCCTAAGGACTGGACCTAAAATCTTCTCTCTTGACATGCAGGGAGGCCCATGAAAAGTCTCTGTGATAACCTATAATAAGGTTTCTGTTACACATATTCTCTGAGCTATGAGACTCTGAAGTACCCCCCAAATAATGGAAAATTTGATAAAGAAGCTCAATTATCTGAACAACTAATGCATTGATAACCATGATTTTTTGCATGGATATTGGTCATGGAATGTTTCATCACTTTATGCAGACTGGTGGCACCACCTGTATTTTTAACGATTTTTTCCGAATTTTTTTCTCTATTTTTGAGACCTCAAAATGTGGTCATCTCTTAACAGGGCACAAATCCTAAGGACAGGACCTAGGATCTTCTCTAGGAACATGCAGGAAGGCCCATGAAAAGTCTCTGTGGAAACCTGGAATAAGGTCTCTGTTGCCCATATTCTTTGAGCTATGGAGCTCCGAAGTACCCCCCAGATTATTGGAAAATTTGACACAAAAGCTGACGTATCTGAACAACTATTGCAGAGATCACCATGATTCTTCGATGGATATTGACTATTAAGTGTTTTTATTAGTTTCGGGAGACTGGTGGAGCCACCGGTATTTTTCTTAAACTTTACGCCTTTTTTCTCTATTTTTGAGATATATAAATACAGACACAATCTTGGCCTGTTTGTTAATCTGTTTGATGCTTCAGTTGAATTGGTATATACTACCATTCAGATGATAAAATATCCTTTTGCGAATCTCTTCCCAGTCAGTTGAGCGTCATGACCCATGGGTCACTTGTTTTTGTGGTATTCAAGTATTTGGTAGCTACAGTGAATTAAAATTAAATAAGATAAATGTGAAGGTATGTGGATAGGTAATAATAGAGAAAAACTATTAGGAATAAAGTGGCCAGAAAGCCCAGTCAAATTCTCAGGTGTGTACATGTCTTATGATAGAGATAAAGTAAATAAATTAAATGTTTATACCAAATTAAAAGGAGTGGAGAACACTTTAAATATATGAAGAGGCAGAAACTTGATACTAAAAGGAAAGATACAAATAGCAAAATCATTCTTGATGTCTAAACTACAGTATTTTATATCAAACATAAGGGTACCAACAGATTTAGGTGTTATGGTTTATAAGCTTTTGTTTTCATTTTTATGGAACAATAGAATAAAAAAAGGATTAAAGGAACAATTCTAATACAGGAAACATAAATGCACCATATTTGGACTCAGTAAATAATGCCTCAAGAATTTCCTGGATTCAAAGATACATAAAACCTGAAGACAAACCATTGAAAATTTTGTTCAATTATTACATGCATGAAATGTTTATGCCCTCACGTGGATATATTATGGAATAGTAATTTAGAGGTAAAAAATATTCTTACCTATAATATAGCACAGTTTAACAAAGAATTATGTCCTTAAAAAAAGCAGTATTTTGAAAATATTCTGAAAAGTCAGCAAATAATATGGAACAACAAGCAATTTAAAGTATCAGGACAAACTGTTTATTTGGAAAACTTTGTAGAGGTAGGAGATATAACAGATAATGATCTTTTCCAAGGTGATGGTCAGGTGATACCGTTGGAAAATTGGACACATGTATTTCAGTATTAATTTCTCCACAACAGTCTTATTAACAATTATTGGTTGTACAGGTGGAATATTAAAGATTGCAATATATGTACCTTTTGTAAGAGTGAACCTGAAACATTAATCTATCTTTTTTGGTATTGTTTTAAAGTAACAGAGTTATGGACAGGATTAGAACATTGGAGTAAGAAACTTGGTATAAATGTGGTAATAAGTAAAATATCAGTGTTATTTGGAGATGCAGATTCCACGGCAATTTGTAACCTGCTCATACTATTGACCAAACAATCTATATATTTATGCAGTAATAAGGAGGAAAACCTAAGTTTAGCACAACTGAAGTTTTTTATTTGGAATTATGTAAGAATAGAGTTTGTGATTGCACAAAAGGAAACAAAATGGATAATTTCTATAAAAGATGGAGATTATTTGCCCAAGGAAGGAACATAGAGGTTTATGAGGTAGACGATTCATACACATGTAGACTTGTTGTAATATCAACATCATAGTTATTTATATAGAGGTAGAAGAAAAAGGAGTACATCACTTTCCAGGAATAAGACACAAAATTGTTTTCTATGTTTATATAAAAACTAAACAAAAATCTTTAGTTTGCAGAGATAAAGGATAAAAATAATAAAAAAGTGAATAAGAAAATGGAGGTAAAAAAGTACCAGATGTCGATTTTAGTATTCAAAGAATATCTTGGCTGATCAGATTAAAACAAAAAAACACATTGGACCTTATTCCTATCTACAGAGAGTGGGTGGTATAGAAAACATGGGGGTTAATTTTTATATAAGTTTTATCACACGAAAATGTTTAGATTCTAAAGTCATTGTTTAGCCGTCTTGGACAAATATACGTCTACTGACCGACAATCTGCGGAGGTATTTTTTCTGCAGCAAATTTGGAATAATCAATACATCAGATTTGTTAAAACATCTGTCTATTTTGGTTTCCTAGATAAAATAAGGGTACGTTTTCTGTATCATATATAACGCCGATGGCTCTTTAGAATATCTATCAGAAATAGTTGACTGTGCCAGCAAGGAATACAGAAAAAATATATCTATACTGGATGTCCATTCTAAAGGCAAAACACAGCAATGGATGAAAATCTTGAAAAATAACAATGATATTAAAGATTTTAATAGTTACGTCTCAAATCAGCTGAAAATACTAATCAGTGGTAAAATTGTTGAGTTGACAAAGTTGGGATTTAAGCATTTATACACCCATATTCTGCAAAATAAAAAAAAATCAGTACCGGTAGTTATAAAGAAGCTCCAAAGTTTATAAAACGATAAATTAATATTAAAAAGTGCAGCACTGCATATATACTATACAACCGGGGATATGTATCTGTGTGAATTCAATTTAAGATACTGCATAATATTCTAGCAGTCAATGAATTGTTGCTTTTCTGAAAAATATCTAAATCAATAAAAGCTCTTTATTATTTTACTGATATTGAATCATCGGTCAGTCTTTTTTATGAATGGCAAGTTGCTGTTACATTTTACAATCAAATTAAGACCTGGGCAGGAAAATTTGGCATCATGTAAACCGCACAAGTTTGTATATGTTGGTTATTATGTTGAGAATGAAAGAAAACCGCATATTGATATCTTCATACTGATTTATATGTTTGTGTTGTTCAAAAGCCGGGACAAAGAAACCCCGCCTCTGTACCTTGTCTTAAAGAAATTCTGTACCCATTAAGTATGGAAATTTTGGTCGCGGGAAAAATATTAAAGTGAAAGTGCATTTACAAAAATGGAAAGCTATTAATCTGCCGATGTAATTTTTTATTCTGTTTAAAAGGGTTTTCTTTTAAGAATAAATACCATTATCGTTGTGGACACTTTATCGTTATTGCATGCATGTACATGTCTGAATTTTTAGTTCAGGGAGATGTCGAAGATTAAAATGATAGTATCCAGTATTCTGAGACATCTTTGGAAAGTAATCCTTTGATGGTTATCAATTTTCAGCATAATTTAATAGAGATATATAGTAAAGTCTGTTTTGCTTTTACACCGGAGCCAAACTGGCTTATCAGGCCGAAGCTTATCCCGATTTCTATAGCATGAAACAACTTATTGGGCTGTCCCACCAAGATGACTCTCCAGGCGACTACAG
>CM049321.1:22437978-22742978 GCA_026874595.1 Sipunculus nudus
TGTTCTTCACCTACAAAAACGTATAGAACAAAAAATCTTGCAGGTTTATAAAAGCGTGCAATGTTATTTGCAATGAACTCCTCCAACACGCTCAGATAAACATTTGACGTTTTTTAAATCTTATATCCCAATAAACACGGGTGTACCACTCCATATAACTGAGTGCATACCTGAGCTAATTGTGTATTGTAGGTTCCTCAGCCCCCATCAGAGAGTTTCTCAATGAAACAGTTACTCATTGGATTACAACAAACCTGGGTATGTTTTAATTTATTAACCCGCAATCCCCCTCCCCCTCCCCCCTTCCCACACAAAGACTTTACCCCTTTGGGGTTTTCAACCGAAATAGCAGTTGGTTGAAATTGATTTCCAGTTATCCCCCGGGGTCTAGGGGGTAATTGAAATCAATTTCACCAGCCCCCTTTCAAGCGGGAAATCTATGTTACCGGAGGTGGGGATGGGGGTGTAACTGGTTTACACTAAAATCGCTACACCAGTGTTCCGGATTCCGTCCAAATCCATATCTTACCTTCGCAGATTAACCTTAAATGGCCTTCAGAATGTTCATACTGGCTGACATTATGACATTTAAAAGAACACAAAAGCCATTGTATGAATGTCATACCATGTATGGTAAAGGTTTAAAATAAAGCAGAACCACCTTAAAACCGATTTCACTGTTAAGGCTACGCAAATATTCTAATGACTATAAGGATAAAATATAAAGGGAGCGGCCTTTTTTTATTAATCAACTGGTCAAAACAAAATACGGTGAATTTCTTCAGCCGGCAGGACGGGTATAAATATGTGCCACAATTCTATGGGAATGGTACGTATGAACCATAAAAAGTTTAATGACATCTGCCTGTAGGTAATGCTTTAATTGTTATTACTAGTGGACGTTGGGCTATACCCATAATTTTTACACGCAGCCTGTGAGATCCGGGTTGTCGTTAATTAGCAGGAACCATGCGAGTGTTCGAGAAACTAGGAAAAAATGATTATAAAAAAAAGGTTTCCTTTTGATTACACTACCGCTCAGAGTCATCCCCCCACCTTTGAAAATAAATTGATGCCACTTAGGAAAACACACCGTAGTGGCAAGGGGGCGTGTATTGGCAAAGTTTAAAGCCGAATATCTTTTTTTATTTTTTTGCACCATACCCAAATCCGTTAATGAAAGAAGGATACACAATGAACTTTACGACTTAAGCAAGAGCACGCGACAATTAGCTATCTACTAGCGCAAATGGTTACATTACTAACAATATTCAGAGGACTAAGTGGTCCCCTACCCCCCCCCCCCCCCCACACACACACAACTAATTTTTAAGAAATGTGTGCGCGGAGATTCCATATACCAATTTATTTGACGCGGCCTAATCGTTTGATGTGTGAATGCATACGCTTTTGTTTCGTGTTGAATTGTTACCGGTTCCAGCTCAGATGACTTGAATGCATGTTTATTTTAAAATCCTTTGTGACTATATGTTCTGTATATTCACCGATCGCATAGTGGGTTTGATAGCATGTGTTTAATAATAGAGAACCCGCAGTTTATTTGATATCAGTTGCCTACCAGTGGCAAACGAAGATACATTAAAACTGATAGTGTGGATGTGATTCGCAAGCACTCAAACACCGGTACCATTGTTGAAGGTTTTATCTATGTATGATATTTAGTGGGTTGTGCTTTACCTACACACACACATAGGTATGTATATGTGTGTGTATTGCACACATTATGGCTCATTCTTTGTCTTCATCAGTTTTCAACCAATAAAATAAAACTGGTGGCGATGTCTGTTGGAGGAATTAATTACTCGTACCAAATGTATTGAAATGAAAATGGAGTTATCCAGAGAAGCCCTCTTATCACAACTATTTAGCTGGAAAATGGTAGGATTTACTTTTGTTCCGTTAACAAGCGGCAAACCTAAGTCATATTTTTGTTTTATTTTTATTTTCAGAATGTTGAACAAAATAGTGCTGACGTTTATCGGGTTTGCAGGTGAGATTAACATACATACCTTTATAAATCTGTATATATATATATATATATATATATATATATATATATATATATATATATGTATATATATAAACTCTATACAATATAGTTATAGAAATATAGCATTAAGGGTTATCACTTATTCAAACGAGCAAAAGCAATGAGATTATGAGGCGGAATAGGATAAGTATTGGTTATAACCCAGTGAAATGTTATGCATCGTGTAAGGTTTTACGAGGCGTGTGTCATACATGGCAACCGCGAGGCGAAGCAGAGCGGATGCCATGATTGATACACGCGGAGTAAATCTGATTTGTCCCACATGCTCCGCCGCAAGGTCGAAGTGCATTTCTGTCAGCTGATTTGTTGTAATATTCCGGCTAATAATCGAGCCCAAACTTAGTCTAGCTTTCACTGAACTGCATATACGCGGCGTAGTTAATATGGATATCGCCGAATAAAGAGGCACAGAATAACTTCAAAACTTACTTTGCTTGCCGAGAAAAAAAATATGTACAAATTCAAATTTGGTGTTTATGAGAAGGAAACTTATGTAATTCGGGTCCTCAGTTAGGCACATATTAGAATGGCCAGATAATTTAGATAAATATTGTGTTTATGAATGAAAACAGATGTCGCTTTGATACTTTGCAACCACTATGCTTGAAACGGTCTTCTGATCAGAAACAAGCATTTGCATGGCCTTTGCTGAGACTGCTGGCAGGGGATATATTGTAACAAGTTAACCAAAGAGGCTGCTGGCCCGAGCTGACTCGGGGAGAACACGGGGCAGATATTTTTTGCAGCTTATCACCACTGCTCAGTGCTTACCAAACGATATGTAAAGTGAAAAACACTGCCGAAGGGTTTTACATATGCGTTCTATAAAAAAACCCTTCGATTAATGATAAATACGACAGTTTTTAGCTGTGATATCATATTGTTATCGTTGACTTGTTCAGCTTAAGTGGAATGTTTAGTTTTCTCAAAGCTCTCAGGATGGATTAATGCCGGATGGTGAAAACAATTTGAACACGAGTTATAACAATATGATCACGAGTGATAACGATGGGATCGGAGGTAATAACGGTAGGATCGGGAGTGATTACGATATGCTCGCGAGTGAGAAGGACGTAATCACGAATAAAAACGCCATGATCATGAGTGATAACGATATGGACACGAGTGATAACGACAAAATCACGAGTGATAACGATATGATTACGAATATTGACAAAATGATCACGAGTGATAGCGAAATGATCACGAGTGATAAGAAATGAACACAAGTAGTAACGACAAAACACGAATGATAAAGACAAAATCAAGAGTGAAAACGATATGATCAAAAGGGATAACGGTATGATCACGAGTTATAACTACAAAATCACGAGTGAAAACGATATGATCACAGGTGATAACGATTTGATCCCGAGTTATAACGACATGGTCACGTGTGAAAACGATATGAACACGAGTCATAACGACAAAATTACGAGTGATAACGATATGATAACGAGTGATAACGACAAAATCACGAGTGATAAAGATATGATTACGAGTACTGACTAAATGATCACGCGTGATAAAGAGTTACGGGTGATGACGATATGATTACCAGTGATGGTTACAACAGAACACAATAAAATTGAGTAAGACCAATATAAGATCAAAATAAAACGTAAAATGTTTCAAAAATATGAACTTGACATGGTATGGAAGAAAAGGCGGCTGACTATTTAAAATTTTGAATTATATCCTTTGAGATAAATTATATGATTTGGACATAACCCGTTATGTTTGTTAGAGAACGCAATAGGTCTTCAAAGGAACGCGATTGTGATTACGAAAGAATATAATAACGTTGCAATCGAATGCGATGTTATTTTAATTGCGCAAATTTTTGAGAGAAACAATACAGTCGCTAGAGGTCGCCACCTGACGGGAAGAGCACGATATTCTATGTGGAATTGTGTGTTTATCATTGTGTGTGCATGTATGCGTGTCTCTCTTAATCTCTTATTCTATTTTAACAGTTCTTCTTAATGAACAATGGGGATGCAATGGAAAGTTGAAAACGATCTGTACTTGTTCAAAGTCCTGCCATAAATCTAGGGAAACAAAGGAGGCATTCCTGCAGATGGTTGAGTCCATGGGAGTCACCGCTTACTTGAACAGTTATGTATTCATTGATCTTTTCATTTCCATAATATAAAGCTATAATCACAATACGGTTAATATATTTCTTTAATCTAACTCTCAGCAAAAAAAAATTCATCAGAGTCCGTTTATATTTTTTTACATAAATTAATCGGTAACAGACAAAGCAACGACCCTCCTTGAATAATAATAATAATAATAATAATAATAATAATAATAATAATAATAATAATAACTAGACTTCTGTCATGGGGCAGTCACGGATCTCCACCTTACCCCCCCCCCTTTCTCTTCCCACCCTATTTCACCGGATCTCCCACTGATTTTTTATACACCTCTAACAGTTAAGAAACAACCACAGTTCTGTAAACCAAATGAAATTTGGCCTTTCTTATTTCACCTTTCTGCTTATAGTGATGACCTGAATATGCTCACGTCACATATTCGTAATTATTATATTATTCTATAACTATTAAAGGGGCCCAATCATCTATAAAGCATGTTAAGTTGACACGAAAAATAGCTTCATCTCTTTAGAATAAATATGTACCTTCTAAAACATTACCCTGAAACCGTTTGCTTTCTCCTGAATACGAGTGTTAAAAACAGTGGACCGGGCGCGATGACAGATGTAAACATAAACACAGTAATACATGTTTCTGCTGGCTGAAAAAAAAAAACCGGCGTGTTAATACCCCTCCTAATCGGACCTCCGGTCACGCGGCCTTGTTATGGTAAACAGACTGTGTTTACCAACAAGCAGAGGCATAACATGGTGTTTAGCTGGGAAACATTTGTATAAAGTAAAATTGAACTGATAGTGTAGAGAATAGGCATAATTCAGCTCCTGATTATGTCCCTTTAAGATATCGCTTCCAATCTTGCCACTGCACTCCTACATTGTAAATGACATATGTCTGTAAAGAAATCACCTTTCTATGACATATGGTTTATCCGGAAACGTAGCCTAACTGAAAAGTGCTGAGTCATCTGTATCATATGGTTCCGCATGAGCGATTTCCAATCGCTACCCTTAGTAATGTGGGAATGAGATATTATGGTAGTTTTATTCATCAATTTATCTATACACCGTGTAGATACAGAGAAAATCGACATAAAAAAAATGAAAAAAAAATCACACTTTTTTGCCCCCGTGATCTTGAAAAATATGTCACGGTCACTTAAAGTGGGTCAAACTAACTTGGCCATAATGGGGTACATTCTGTGTATGAATTAAATCGGATGGAAGAAAAAGTGGAAGAATAATAGGTAAGAAGCAGAAGAACTGAAAAATGTGACGTCACATTTTATTAATTTGCCTATTATTCTAAAACTATTAAACATATCGCTGGTAAACGTACCACTTCACTCCTATTCTATCAATTGCACATAACTGTAAAGGTTCAACTTTGTTAAATTGGTTATCCGGGAAACATAGCCTAACTGAAAAAAAAGCTGAGTCATCTATATGATATGGTTCCGCATGAGTCGGCTCAAGGCGGTACCCCAAGTTATGTTGTAAATCAGATATGATGGTAAGTTTTTCATCTATTTGTCTGTACTCCGTATAGATACGGAGAAAATCAACATTGAAAATTTGAAAAAAAAATCGCACTTTTTGACACCTTTGACCTTGAGAAATAGGTCAAGATCAATGAAATTGGGTCAAATCAATTGGGCTATAGGAAGGTATATGCTGTGTGAGTATCAATCAAATCAGATGACAACTCCGCCAGGTTTTAACTCACCGGTTCACCAGATACAGAAAAGAATCATTTGAATTGAGTATATTTATAATGATTCAGATTAAATAAAATTTGTTATATTTCATCAAAATCGTTGAAATCTGTTTACATGAAGTTAAAAGCAGAAAAGCGAGCTAACGTGACATGGAGGAAGATATAATACAGTGAAACCCGTCTTAAAGACCACCTGTCTAATACGACCACCTGTCTATTGGGACTACCCTTGAATGAACCGAAAGCATTCATATTGGTTATAACTGACCTGTCTTAAAAGACCACCTTTTGACCAGTTTTTGACCACCTTTTGACAAAGCGCCACCTGGCGGAGGTTTAATGACTAAGAGAAGGATACGCGATATTCGGGAAAGTGAAACTAAAGCGAATATAACATCTTCGTGTACATAGAGTGCCCCATATACATGTCAATAGCCATGTGTAGTTTATTGCCTCATTTCAATCATTTAACCTTAGCCATGCCTTTCGCAGGATAAAATTATAATGATTAATAATTAGTTCGGTGCTCTCTTTAATTCTCGTCAGATTCTGAGCATATTAAATAATATCCATTTAATAATGGATATACTATTCGGAACTGCGTGGTGAGATCGAGAAAATGAAACCCTTGTGAAACACTTAAAAAAATTAATATCGCGAAAATTTAACATCGCAAATATGAAATCACTTACATTTTAATGCTTCGCCACCTGGCTAGAAATAATAATGACTTACATTTTCTTTACACCGTTTGCTTATATTAAGCTTAATATACATATTTAAAGATATGTTTACATATATTAATGGTTAAATTCAAAAGCATCCCTGGCAAACCTCTTCAAGCAAAATTCGTCTAGAAGATAATATTAATCCATTAATTATTTATAATTTTAAGCCTGTTGAAGATTTCCTGCCCCCTTCGCATCCAGTATTAACCGTCCTCCCGGAATTTTTACTCAGTCTAATAATGATTAAATTTTCTAGAACACAATAATGAAATTCTTGTCACTGTCATCCGCAGATGTTGGACTTATTTCAATGTAAAAACATCGCACAAGCAGTAATTAATGTATCATTTATTGATAATTTTACATATATATATATATATATATATATATATATATATATATATATATATATATATATATATGGGTGTGTGTGTGTGTGTGTTTCAAATGCTTTTGCTGAATATTCCGGCCCCCTCCCCTCCCTCAATCCTGGTTCAGCCCCTGAAAATTAATAGTTAAGAAAATTTCAATACCTGAAAAGGTGCACAATTTGAAGCCACCAGAAACACCAAATATTGTCAATCGGGTTATTATCACATTGCAGAACAATATCTTCAAACCTTTTTTTTTTCACTTTCATCAACCATTTTTTTTTTCTTGTTTAAAATGAAATTAATTAATTCAGTTTTAAGTTTAAATAACGTACGAGTCCGACTATTGTCAAAATATCATTATCCAAGGAGTCTAATTGGACTTAATTATATTGATCATATATTTCGTTTGTTAAAGAGTCCCTTCTGATATTAGACGTGTATTAAATAAGATAATCTCTTGAAACCTTAGAAAAGTAAGCCAAACAAATTCCAAACACACAATGTGCAAACCGTCCGTATTGTTTATACCCACGTGTTATAACACACAGGGTGCTGAAAGGCCGCCGATCGTAAACCAAACACGTCCTGCCAGGACACGAGATAAACCAGAGGTTTGCAAATAAAAAGCTAGCGCAATGTTCATTAATATATACCGAGAGTAAAGCAGATGCTATATAAATCTTACAAGAATGGCAGGTTAATATATTGCAGATATTGGGATTTTTCATTTTTTTTTTTCAGAAAGAGTATGTCCAGACGGCTTCGGATATTTACACGCTGCGAACGATAGAAGATCATGTTACAGATTCTATCAGAGAGAAATAACGTTTATTTCGGGAGCAGTAAGCCTGTGTGAGAATATAGGCGCGGGTCTTATCAGCATAGAAGACCAGGGGGAGATGAACCACATAATGGACGTTATCAAGAGAAACAGTTTGTATGTTAAACGTGAGTACAGTTATCTTAGGTATTGGGTCATATTTGCTACAAAACTTGTGTGTGTGTGTATGTGTGTGTGTGTGTTACAGTCAATGTATAAAATCAATCATTTTGTCAATTGCCTGAAATTTTCAGTCACTTTAAAGATAGCCTGATTCACTCAGACACCTTATAAAATGACCGAAATTTTCAGGGGGTGGTCGTAATTATGAGGTTTGACCGTATATATATATATATATATATATATATATATATATATATATATATATACTGCTCATATTTTGATAAAAAATTGTGACAATTTCTCTCATTTAGGGAGGGGGTGACCCAATCCACATCCAGTCCATAAGTGCAAAAGGAAATTTTGCTCCTCAAATTCATAATATTTACATTTCATTTGATTACACAATTATTTTTGCAAGAAATTTAATTAAGCCAAATGGATGCTTTTGTTCAAATAATTTATTAAATTGTATAATAATAAAATGTAAATTTAATTTAAATATTTTTAATCTTATAACTATAGTATTTAATTTTTTTTTACATTTCAGTAAATGTGTCAAATAAACTCACTGAAAATTGGTCAATTTGTGAAATGCCTGAAAATTTCAGTCATGTTATAAAGTGAGTGAAGCAGCCAATTTTAGATTGACTCACAATTTTGGGCAATTTACAAATGACTTATTTTTCACATTGACTTTAACTGTAACACACACACACACACACACACACACACACACACACACACACACACACATATATATATATATATATATATATATATATTTAAACCTCGCCTAACGACAACCTTAGACGAACACCTCGAAAATGGAATCCCTTCATGATGGACTCCCGGGGGTGGTCGTAATTATGAGATAACACTGTATATATTATATATATATATATATATATATATATATATATATATATATATATATATATATACGTTTTCAGATCCGATCCTGCTGTTGGACTGGACCGGATACTGGACTTCCGGATGGAGGAGAGGAGATGATGTCTGGATTTGGAACAGCACCGGAGCCAGAATAGAATACTTCAAGTGGGGGAAATTTCAGCACAAAGAGGGGCGCCACATCTTTTTTAATAACGATTTCGATTGGTTTCAAGTAGAAATGTATAGGCAACAAGGGGTGCTCTGTGAAAAACCCGCGAGAGAAATCCACATGAAATTATCGTAAATTATTTTTGAAGGACACTAATGTTAATTTAAGCAGTAGAGAAAACAAATTTTGGTTCCACAGACAATTTTATTCAAATAAAATTCATTTACATCAGGGCTTTAGTCCAGATTACGCGTAATCACGCCCGTATGGCTACAGATCGCCACGGAAGCATGTACGGAGGTCCCATGGTGGGGAGGGTTTGTACAAAGGTTTCACTGATAGTTGCTACTATATGCATGTTACCGCAGTGAGGCTACGGTGACCACACAAGTTTTAAACAGTTTAAAAGTACCGTAGCAACCTACGGCTCGATACATGCGACCCGGCATCGGCTAGGGTTTCCCGCGGGACTCGCCAAAGACTCTCAAGAATGCTCCGACTTCCAGCACTGTGACTCACCGCCACTTGCAAATATTCGTAAAAAAAATCGATACTATTGAAAACACCTAATGACCTGCTGATACACTGTTTCTTAAAATAGACCAGCCCTTCGTTAGACGTGTGTGTACTTTCTAATGACACTTACCATCTGGGAGCGAAAAAAATCCGTTTGGACACAACATATATGTGAATCCCCCTGTGTGTATGTTGAATTTCTAACCGTATGATCACAAACGAGTTCCACACGTAACTTAACCATATAGCACCATTGTACACTACAAAACAACTGAACTTTTATCCTACAGAAGGATATACACTTTGATTTGTGAGATCACATGTATTCTCTTCATTCACATCTCTCATAGCTTATATTGTGAAGATTATCGACTGTTTACTATGGTTTTGATGCATTCGGATGGATGGCTGTTACGGTGCGTTCTCGCCGATGCCTTGTATCCCGCACCGGCTAGCCAACATACCGAGGCGTGTGTTCACGGTGAAGATAGATGCCACCGAAAGAATACTCAGAGCATAAAGAAGCTGCAAGCTTCAGTAATGTACGAGTTATGAGACTTAACATTTTCTAAACCTGTTGGTCAAATGATTCCCTCCTGGGCTATCGCTGTTACCATAAACCACCTATTATTGAGTATTCCTTGGAAGCTGACACGTTATCGTCAATGTTATTATGCTATCTACTATATCACATAACAAAAAAAATAAATAAAATGAAGCATGAAAATCAAAACTTAATACTTTGGGTCATTAAAACAACTAAATAATTTTTACTTCAAGCGCCCTCCTGTGTAATCATTACGGAATTGCCTCTTTCCTGCTTAAAATCCAGGGCTCTTGAAACGAACAATCAGGTCGCAATCTTCTTCTAGAAATCTGCATCCCAAGGGATAAATGCTTCCGCCATGTTGGTGTCCACTCATCTCAGAACTCGCCCACAAGTTTCAAAAACGTTCTGCGAACTCACTGGAAACAGTCAATCCGAGGTGTTGTGCGCTCGACCGTGACCTGAATAGATTCCAAGGCCAACACGCACTGCGCACGATGCAAGACTTTCTGTGCATTCAATTATTTCTTGGCCAATATTCCATGATTCCTTCGTGCAAAGGTGACCGTTCAATTGCGAATATTCCTTGTTGACACTCCAGAATCCGCAGAAGATGCTGAATCAAAACCAAAATCTAATCGGTTCTTCCTTGGCCGATTCCCGGAATGCTCAGAACATTTCATGAGATTCCGGGAATGGCTGCGTGAGCTATGTTGGAATCAATTACACACAGCACACAAACACACAAATACAAACGGGAATGACCGTATAGCCTGGTGGCGGCAATAATTATTATCAGGATAATAAAACGATGAGCATATTCAGCTTGTGTGTTGACGCTACTGGCTTATAATCTCCGTTTTTTTCTAACTTTAATACCAGTTTAGTTTTTCAAAATCTGTTTTGATATTGATAGAATACAGAAAAACACACCAGTGACCGATGAACATAAACTCAGTCCATAGTTATAACATGCCTAAAGAAAATGTGTAAATTAATAATTAAGAGATCAGACAAACCCCCTCTTACCAATTATTTTATTAATCGAAACAAATTATAATGTTGATATTCTAGGAAATGGTGAAAATGTTGTAATGTCTGACTGTGAGTCTCATAAACATGGTAGTGGAGGGTGTCTGGCCTTGGTTCATGACAGGAAACTGCTTTCAACCTCTGATACACTAGTTGCCGACAGATGGCACTGCGATAGGCCCTTGAAATTTTTAAGTTGAAATATCTCTAGATTTATGGTAAGGTAAGGAAATTAGCCCCCCTTAGGACCCACATTGCATCATTACCTACAGTTTAAAACCCAAACCGTCAATTATAATATAGCTGAAAGCCATGTAGAACTTAATTATTACCATTGTTATTAATAACCATCTTGTAGGTTGTGTAGCGAATTACTTTTCTTCCTCGTCATGTTCGTTTTTTTACTGATTCCTTTTCTTCTGGTTATTGAAAGTGGTTCTCAGTTTCACAACACCTTACTGTTCCAGCAAGTTGCTCCGGGAATACTTGAGGGTGGGTGGGGGGGGGGGGATGTGGTTGTGTTCACCGCGCGCCAATTGAAGGGAAAGGGTATGACATATATTACATACATTATATATATATATATATATATATATATATATATATATATATATATTTATATATATATGTAACATCTATATAATATATATGCATAAGTTCAAGGGTAAGAAAAGAAGCACTATCCCACAATATTAATCAAACTCAGAGAGCAAATTGTTCTCATGGTTAGCGGCCGTTAGAACCGCATCTCGTTATTGGTTCGCATCTTCTTGACTAGAGCCATTTCGGCCCCTCTAACATGACGGAGAGTCCACGACCAACATACTGGCTGTTGAAGTGCCTTAAAATTCACATCCTTCAGCAAGAAACGCACTTTAAGGCATTGTGTGGATACAAATATTTTCGTCATTTTTGGCAACGCCTAATGGCCTACAACTACGGTGTCACTTGACATGAACCAGACCAATCGTTAGCATTATTAGTATACTTATTAACAACACCAACCGCGAAATGAAAAATTCCGTTTGAACTCAGTATATTGGTAAATCTCTCCGCATATTTGGTGAATTTCTGATCGCAGGAATACAAGTATGGCGCGCACGGGTTACTGGACGGAAGCCAACTTGTACAGTATACAGGAAATTTCTCTTTACAATAGAGACGGAGTTTCATATTTGTTTGTGACTTCACATGTATTCATATGTGTTTATTCATCAGGCGTAGCGTAATGTTAAGATTATAGGCTGTATGCAACGATATGAATGCAACATGATGGAAGTCCACTGCAATACATTCCTCCGTATTGCTTGTATCACGACTAAAGGCTAACCAGCTCAATATAAATGAGTCGTGAACTCACGGCTACTTCTGGACTGGAGTAGCGAACGGCAAAAAGATGTTTGTCATCAAGGATATGTAGCAAGCTGGTTATATATGTTGTCACGGAACCTAATATCAACAGATCACGTACGCGTGATGAACATAAATTTTGTATTGGAAAAAAATCAGATTCTGTAACACTAGGCAAGGTGAAATGTCTATGGGAATGAATAAAAAAGTCAGTGTTTTTTTGTTAACAAATAATCATAATTTATTTTTAAAACAACCCTAACATTGCAATACACTAAATCAATACAACTACACAGTAAACAACAGTATAATAGCAAATCAATATATCACACAGTCTAATAAACAAAGTGCACAGTACCTGGATACCACCACCGTCACAGCGATAAGTCCTTTAAAATGTATAAGCCGGACGAATAGTTCACACAAATCTTCTCAGAGAACAACAATCCAATGTAAAGCTCTTGTAACAATCCCGAAAGTAAACTGAAGACCAAATAAGATTCGTCACAAATCCAGAAGAAAATCTATAATTGCCGCACTTATAGGAAAAGGTCCCACAAACTGACTTACACGTTTCTGTGTCCGCTGGAATATTCTCTCGCCTCTCTCTCGGTTTTAAAAAACAGGCCCCTATTTATAACTTCTCGCCCCAAGCCGAAAACTTTTAATTTCTCGAACAATCTAAAGAAACTAACATAATAAACACGCTCCAAGAACATACTAGAACAAAGAACGCTGTGTATCTATACCCCAGGGTTCAACCTATGCGGATTAAAGCTAATCCTGCAACATCCGGCCAGGCGAGGCCGCTGCAACACGAGCTAGCGTGGCACACAAACCAAATGTCAACAACGCATGACAAATAAATTGACGCCACTGTATTTCAGATGCAATATTTGACAAGGTTAATTTATAAACCCTGCAGGTTGAAAAAAAAAAGTATAACTTTATTACCCCGCAGCCACATTTAATCTTAGCCAATGCAGACTTTGAAGACTTCCACAAAGATCATTACATGCAACAGATTATTGTTGTTTGAAATTCGAGCCCTTATTTCTGACAAAAGCCAGGCTATAGAAATGCATGTATTCATTAACATGTGCCTTATAGTTCCAACTTCAACAGGTACTAACCTTTATACCTGGAATGCTTTTTTTGAACGTGGTCACAGTGCTACCGGGATTAAAGGTTTTTGTAGGGACTCAGGTGGGAGGGGAGAGTGCAATAGGTCTGGGCCACCCCCTCCATACAAAAGGTCCCCCCCCCCCCCCGCATAAGTTCACTGTCCTGCAGCTTTCTTTATATTTTCAATATATCTTTATATTTGAACACAGTGCGTAACCTCCCGGAGACTTCCACTACCAGTGGAGCGAAGAGTTGAGCATAGCCTAAAGTATAAGTCCCATGGAGGACACGGCAGAGCTACGGCAGTGCCACGGATAGGTCCGGGATGATCCGGGGTGTAAGCCGTAGCGCTGCCAGGATGGTCCGGGATGGTCCAGGAGGGCGACCTGGCTACGAATCAACCCGGACTAGCGCGGCAAACAAAAACAGCTATCCGTAGCGCATCCTTGGCGGACCGTGGTGAGGCGTAGCTCTGCCGAGATAATCCGGGGCTCTGCCGGGACGATCCGGGGCTCTGCCGGGACGATCCGGGGCTCTGCCGGGACGATCCGGGGCTCTACCGTAGCTGCTGTGTGAAGTGGCGAATTCTGCCGATTTCTGTCAAAAAAAAAAAAAAAAAAAACACCCCGGATCGCCACGGACCACCCCGGACCGTATCCGGGGTGATCCGTGGTAATCCTTGCCTATCCGTAGTACTGCCTGGTTTTGTGGGACTGTAGCTTAACCGCTGCTTATGGAGCGTATTATGTGATCCTGAACTATACAGTAATTTTTAGGCACAGACAACAGAATCAAAGGCATGCGACCACTCTTTTTTGCCTAGAGACCATCCAGCCATCCAGTGACTGGAATGCTGAGATACCCCTTTGTCACTGGACTGTCAGGCGTGATCCACCTCTTTAGTTCAATATATACGTTGTTTCTCGAACAATCTAAAGAAACTAACATAATAAACACGCTCCAAGAACATACTAGAACAAAGAACGCTGTGTATCTATACCCCAGGGTTCAACCTATGCGGATTAAAGCTAATCCTGCAACATCCGGCCAGGCGAGGCCGCTGCAACACGAGCTAGCGTGGCACACAAACCAAATGTCAACAACGCATGACAAATAAATTGACGCCACTGTATTTCAGATGCAATATTTGACAAGGTTAATTTATAAACCCTGCAGGTTGAAAAAAAAAAGTATAACTTTATTACCCCGCAGCCACATTTAATCTTAGCCAATGCAGACTTTGAAGACTTCCACAAAGATCATTACATGCAACAGATTATTGTTGTTTGAAATTCGAGCCCTTATTTCTGACAAAAGCCAGGCTATAGAAATGCATGTATTCATTAACATGTGCCTTATAGTTCCAACTTCAACAGGTACTAACCTTTATACCTGGAATGCTTTTTTTGAACGTGGTCACAGTGCTACCGGGATTAAAGGTTTTTGTAGGGACTCAGGTGGGAGGGGAGAGTGCAATAGGTCTGGGCCACCCCCTCCATACAAAAGGTCCCCCCCCCCCCCCCGCATAAGTTCACTGTCCTGCAGCTTTCTTTATATTTTCAATATATCTTTATATTTGAACACAGTGCGTAACCTCCCGGAGACTTCCACTACCAGTGGAGCGAAGAGTTGAGCATTGGAAGGAAATGTAGCAGAATATCGAGGAGGAGTAGGAATTGGAGCTAGAGGAACAGAAAAAAAGGATAAGAAGGAGTAGTTCAAGTAAAATAGTAGGAGTGCTAGAAATAATAGGGGTACGGTAGGAGTTGTATGGTTGAAAAATGAGAGGTGAAGTAGCGAATTTTGAGGAGGAGTAGGCGTGGTAGGTGGAGGAATAGTAAGAGAAGAGTAAGAGCAGTAGTAGATTAAAATGGTAAACCGAGGAAGTACGAATAGGGGAGACAGGAGTAGCAAGATAGTTAAGTTGTCGGAGGAGTGGAATTACTTGGAACAGGAATAGGATTAGGAGCTGGACGAATGTAAAAAGAAGGGTAGAAACAGTACAAGTTAAATAGTAGAAATTCTTGTAGGAACATGGGTGTGAAAGGAGTATTTGGGTAGAACAGTTTTTTACGAGAGGTAGGAGTGGTTGGAGAAGAAGTAGAAGTCGGAGCAAGAGGAATATGAAGAGAAGAGTAGCAGTACGATTAAAATAGACAGAGAGCTAGTAGGAATAGGTAATAGGTTTGAGGTATGAGTAGTAGGGTTGAAACAGTTGTAGGAGGAGTAGGAGTTGTTTGAGCAGGAGTAGGGATAGGAAAAGGAGGAATAGGAAGGGAAGAATAGGAGTAAAAGGGGAAGAGAAGGAGCAGTAGAACAAGTATTTAAGGAGTGAAAAGATGTAATAATGGCCGTAGCAATAGTGGACAAGTGTCAGAGGCGTTGTAGCTGTACCTACAAAAGCAAGGAAACTCGAGAAAAGATTTTTCCGTGTTGACAGGGCACCTTTTATAACGAACAAAAAGGAATTTTACATTTTATAGGTTTATTTCATATACGTAGTCCACACTACAACATGGGCAGTATTTCCTGAGGAGTTGAGCGGGAGCAATCCGCAGGTGCACGGGACCCCCCCCCCCCCCATCATCCCATGGCTATTCCATCTTGTAATGGCGAGGACAATAGCCCCATATTCATAAACTTAGTATAAGCAAACTTGTCACACAGATACGAAGGGGCTAAACTAGTTATGCATTTGTAAGTTAAAACAGACAAAAGGTAATATTATCGCTGTTCGATTTTTATCAAACAAGTATCTTTGATTAACTGCAAACTACTTCCATACTAGCCATAGTTCCTTTACTTGTTATAAGCCTCTCCGCAAGACAATGGATACGCTGAATAGCTTAACGGAAAGTTTTTTTTGCAGCTTCCCCATACGGTTAAGCTATAGTCTACGAACGCATAAATCATAAATTGTGAGGAGAGACTTTTGTGAGAGAAATTTCCAAATCTATGTAAAAGACCTATTTTTCAACATAAATTTAAAAAAATCAGTGTGAGGTTTCCATGTGAGATGTGATACAATTAAGAGTTGTGTCTTTACAGATATCTTTTTTTTTCTACGTAAATAAGATTAAATACGCAGTACTGTTAATCGGTAAATTCCGTAATAAAATATCGCAATATTGTGTTTGCGCAGCTTCTGACACTGAATGGAGTTAAAATGGATGCAGTCTTGGCAGATGCGTAAGTGTAATTTACTGCGATACAGGTCACACAGGTAAAGTTTTGGTTGGTTAGCAATTTATAATATAGGCCCCAGGTTTCGGGTTTAAATATGCTTAGGTTCAGTGCTCCTCTTTACAGGTAATGTCAACATTAAATGGAGTGCAAAATCATTTACATGAGGGAACTATCCTTTAACTAAGGTATACTATGTACAATCTGTTAGCTTTGCTTCCCGGCACACGGCGGTCCTGCAGCGGTCGTTGGATGCGTTATTCATCCCGCTTCCTTTAATCCGGTATGTATTGTATATAAAATATATTAAAACAAATTCCAGTTAGCAATTATCTTTAATGTTATTTAAGTCTCAAACTGTAATAGTCCTGGATATTTTTATACGAGCGGACAAGGATGCAGAGACACGGGTCTGGTGTACATTCCAGCTTACTGTTTGCACTGTATTCTCTTTATTTTTCCTATTTTTCCTCTTGCGATGTGGGGGACGGGGATTTCGAATAACCACCTACCCACCCCCACCACCACCAATAGCGTCCATGGCCGAGGGAGGGGCAGGGGGGCCTTTGAATACCATACCCATTTCCACAAACACACGCACATATTGTGTCAATTTAAATAAAATACCAGTGGTTGACCAAGAACACAGTTTGGGTAGATAAAGGCAAAGTGCTGGGGGTGGAGGGTAATTTTAAGCACTCGAAGCGTAAACAGAGGAAATAGGGTTATCAGGGGGTTATGAGGAGGTCACCCCCTCGCGCGGTAAGTTAAAGTTTCACAATACGGATCTATTATAAGGCATTGTAAATCGTTTTGGTTATCAAATAATAGAGTAAATTCTCGCTTCAAAGACCAACAGAAAATAAAAAACCGTAAAAAAACAGGGGGTTGGATGATCGCACGCTTTCTCTGACTCCTTGAGTCCACCAGTTGTTATGATTTAAGTTAGGATTTAATCGATAAAACCTGCCTGAATTATTTAATTGTGCGTCGTATGGCTGGATTCATTGATATCGTAGATACGGGTCACATTATCAGTCATTGTTATATTTAAGTATTTCCTGAACTTCTGCAGTTTTAAACTGTGCTTTGCTGTGGCGCTTCATTGTTAGTACAGGCAGAAATGGTAGCCTATATTTATGGCAAGATGACTTTTTTTAATTTGTAAAATTAGGGGTGGGGTATAAATATTGTATGTCACCCTTGATTGAAAAAGTGCAGTTGGGACATGTCCTCCAACCCCGGTACTCACCATCATGCTTCATTGCAGTCCAGAGGTGAATACCAACGTTTGCACGAGACACCGGCACAGTAATTTTAGACAAAGGCGATGTCAAGGGGGCGAGGGAAAGTCATAAAGAACGTCATGTAAGATCGGCCTTAACACTTTTGCTATTGAACTATAGTGTTTTTATAACACGTCACTCCCTAATCATATCCGATTTGCATATATATGAAAAGATTCTCGATCTCTTAAAAATAATGATACATTGATCATATAGATATTACACACACGCGCACTTATATATATATATATATATATATATATATATATATATATATATATTAGGGCTGGGTATCACCTAAAATGTTCGTATTGCAATATATTTCGATATATGCTAGGGTATTGCGATACGTATTGCGCTATTTCCTTTGCATCAATTGACAGGAAATATTGGACTTCTTGAGCTTAAATATTTCTTGTTCATTTCACACTTGATATTCGTCAGTTATCACAAGATGAAAGGACAGAACATCGAACAGACCTCTAAATTCGCTTTGGTCTATTAACTTTATATAGTTATAAATAATATATATATATATATATATTTATATATATATACATATATATATACAGTGTATATATATATATATATATATATATATATATATATATATATATATATATCTGCATGGGCTTTCAATGAGGCATTTGTTTGGAGGTGAGTGTTCTTATATGTGTGCATATATATTATCATGATAGACCCAGTAGAAGCGGTTGGGTGCTCCATACGATTGACATAGAGCTATATACTACATGTAAAACACGCCAGTGTGTCTTACCCATGGCAACTCTGAGTTTCCCGCCACAGGGTAAAACTGTGTTTATTTACCCTTTGGCGATCATCAGGCGAATGGGCACTCGTCACAGAGCTATCGTAGTGGTCATTTGTTCTTTGCGCGGTTCGGTGGTTTTCCTGAATGATGACACTTTGAGATTAGTTGTACTTGCCCGTTGCCGTTCCTGTTCAATAGGATTTGTACCTTTTCTTCTATGCACAGATTACATTGTCCGGAGTGTTGGAATGCTTGAGTATTTCCAAGGTTATGATGAGATCAGTGTTCTTTCTTCTTAAGCTCTATATTTGTTCGGATTCCTTTTTATGTTCCTTTTTTTCGTTGCGGAATGACTTGGTGTGGTTATTGTAGCTGGTTTTGAAGGGTCAACTAGCTCGGCCGATGTAACAAGCGGTTTTTTTGGTTTTTAGCTCTTTAAACAATGTCGCTTGCGAGGCTGTTCCCGTCAAGTGGGCTATTGTTTTTCTCCCTACAGTTGCATGTTTTGGTTAGAACTTTACTGCTTTTTGCCAAAGTTCTTTTGTTATGGGTTGTTATGATGTGTCTTAAGTTTCTTATGCAACTGTAACTTATTTTTATAGTATTTCTAATGAATATTCCGTGCATGCAGTCTCTGGGTTTTGGGGAAGAACCGCACAAAGAACAAATGACCACTACGAATCCCTGTGACGAGTACCCAGTTGCCTGGTGATCGCCTGATATATATATATATATATAAATATATATATACTACTACTACTACTAATAATAATAATAATTAGTGGTATAACTGTTTTAGTCTGTTTAAACAATTTAAATGTAGATAAAGATAAAGAATGCCGCCTTTTAGATAGACTAACTTGTTTATTAGTTAGTCTATCAAGTTAGTCTAAAAGGCGTCTCACTTTATCTTTACCTATATATATATATATATATATATATATATATAACTCTGAAGAAAAACAACACTGTTAATTCACAAGAGTCTGTTTCACGGGATGCGACCCGGTCATCAGGTGAATGTGGTTAGAATGAAGCTAACGGCGTGGTTTAGCTTCATTCTAACCACATTCACCTGATGATCGGGTCGCATCCCGTGAAACAGACTGTTGTGAATTAACAGTGTTGTTTTTCTTCAGAGTTATACCGCTCTGGCCTAGTCTGTAGGCCATAGAGCACTTTACATCGGAGGGTAACACTACCTTCTATATATATATATATATATATATATATATATATATATATATATATATATATATATATATATATATATATATATATATATATATGGTTATACCGGGGCTCTGATTATAATAACTAGAGTACCACAGTAGCTAACGAGCTGAAGATATCCGGTTAATACCCCGAATGAGCGTGACCAATGAGGCGTGACAGTAAAGTTGTAACGCTCGACGAATAAACATTGTGTATCGTATATGGAAAGTCATTGTACAGCCGGAATAAATCCGTTAATCAATATATATATATATATATATATATATATATATATATATATATATATATATATATATATATATATATATAACTCTGAAGAAAAACAACACTGTTAATTCACAATATATATATATATATATATATATATATATATATACGTTTATTCCCATATTTTTTAAGTTTCCAAGCTGGATGCATAGGAAAAAGAGATCTTTCCAAGACAGGTTGCAAAGGAAAAAGAGACCTTTTCAAGACAGAATATAATGAAGCCCTATATATCTCCCAGACGAGCCCCCAATTTTATGTTACGAGACCTAATAACAAAAGATCCCGTAGTCGTGAAGAGATAAATTTGTTACGGAGATAAATAAAATCAGATTCTGTAACACTAGGCAGCTAAATTTGTCTAGGGGAATGAATAAAGAAGTCAGTGTTTTTTTTGTTAACAAATAATTATAATTGATTCTTTAAACAACCCTAACATTACAATACACTAATTCAATACAATTACACAGTATGATAAATAAAGTATACAGATCCTGGATACCACTACTATCACAGCGACAACAAGACCTTTAAAACGTAAAAACCAGATGAGCAGTTCACATAAATCTTCTCAGAGAATAACAGTCCAATTCAATCACAAAATCAATTTGTTGTAATCCAAAAGTTCAGTTCTGGTATTGATCCGAAAGGCAAACTGAAGACTATATAAAATCCGTTACAAATTTCAAGGAGATCTATAACTGCTGCAATTATCGGAAAGGTCGACAGACTCACTCACACTCTTCTGTTTCCGCTGGAATATTTCTCTCTCCTCTCCTTCGGCTCTAAAACACAACCCCTATTTATAACATTTCAACAGAAAATTCTAGAAACTTCTATTTCACGAACAATTCAAAGAACCCAACAATACATAATACACACGCCCAAAGAACATTACAAGACACGCGCTCATAGAGCGCGACCAGCCGAGAAAGTTCCAGATTAGCATGAGCGCTATGTTTCTACACGTCAGACCCTACATGTGGGCCGGCCCGGCTCGCGCGTCTCCCATGACAACGGACAAAGCTAGCGCTACACAGACACATGCAACACTGCTCGAACACAATAAAAGAGACACCTGTAACAATATATTGTTTGAATATGTCTAAGGCGATAAGAGATGGTGATAATGTAAAAGTACACCCTCTTGTGCATTTCGTCTAGGTTAATTAGTAATGCTCTACTTTTCTCTCTCTCTCTCTCTCTCTCTCTCTCTCTCTCTCTCTCTCTCTCTATATATATATATATATATATATATATATATATATATATATATTTATATTATGTCATTTGGTAATTGTGAGATCATAGGAAGATACACAGGGTGTTCCAGTGAGTAGGAGAGGTAAAGTTTTTTTTTGGCTTAGCTTGCTACCATTGTAATCAGACATTTTATGTCATTTATAAAATCATTTTAATTCATTTGAAATCTATTTTAATGCTGTTGAGGGTAGGTCAGTCATCTATAACGTTTATTTTCTTGCAAGAGTGCTTTGGGGTCTAAAATTCAATATACTACCAGATAAATGAAATCAATAACCCAACTTTGAATTCTGAGATCACAGTTTGTACAAGCATGGGAGGAGTTTCTTCGGATAATCACCTTTATAATTAGACTGGCCCAGTCGATGCAACGGCTAAAAACTTCCCTCCCACTGAGGGAGCTTTCAAACTTGCTTTTGTTGTGTTGCAACGCTTGGAACAGGTATGGCCACCTCGCGGCGAATTTTGTAACTAATTTAAAGCTTTCTGACCAGCTAGTTCGTCCACTTGTCTAGTGGTTACCGGACGGTCAGCGCCATTCATTACCGCCGCAGTGAACTAAGATATTTTCCGTTGACGTCAGTAGTTATCAGAGGTCATTCCAAGAAATTAACTCCAAACAAACATTGTCCATTCGACAACTTTAACTGGTCCAGCCGGTTGTCTTGGTAGCGAGATTTCACGGTAGTTTCCACTGTTATAGGGCAGAACAAGTGACGGAATCTGGATGACGTTCGGCACCATGGCAACCAGGCCGATACTCGTCCTACTGGTCCTGGCTTGCGTTGCCCTAAAAGAAAAGGTATGTTGTTTGTTTGATGGCATTTTTAGATATTTATATTTGAACATTCAGTGGATAGGCTGTCGAATTGTGATGAGTGGTGGCGCAATGATAAGGACGCTGCCCGCAAAGCTGCTCGGGTTCGAGTCCCATTCTGACAGCTTTCTGCGTTCAGACCCTTATCTCCTAGCCGAAGTCTTTACCACAGAGGAAAAGGAATGATTTTGGTCATAGTATTGGCAATTTGTGTTTATGTTCATCAGTTCCATAATCGGGGGCTTCCAACACATATAAATAATAATAATAATAAAAAATAATAATAATAATTATTATTATTATTATTATGAGTATTATTATTATTATTATCAATAAAATCTCCATTATTGTGTGAGCTCTGTATTACCCAGCTACCAAAAGGTTGTCTAATTAATATAAAGTTACAGTTATTTCATATTTCTCGGTGTCATGTATTTATAAAAGTAATCGAAAATTAACAAATTCAATAGATGAACTCACATTCAAATGATTCAAAACATAAAGCATTTGGCACATTGAAATAGGAGGCAACAGAAGTACCGGAAGTGCCCTTTGGACCGGAAGTGGAATCTAGCGGTGAAGGTCATGATGGGATCATTCAGGTCGAGGAAGAAATCTCTTTGTATCAGCTGCTCAGAAAATTTGAGGATTCAATGGGTAAGTCCAATTTTCTTTAAATATTTAGTTTCCCTTTCAGGAAAATATAACTAAATATCCTTGAATTAGTTTGATAAATTAATTTCTGGAAATCAAAACTTTTCATAATACACTTAGTGCATTGGTAACAAGAATAGAAAGTCTGTTTCCGAAGATCACATAAAACATGTCATGTTGCCATAATAGCTGGCACGTATTCTGATACGGAAACGGATATCGACGAACTACAATATTATCTAATGGTTCTAGGAGTGATTTTACATGTATGAACACGAATGTGTTACCGTATATAGTGATTTCAGAACTCTGTCTATAAGGTTCCGCATTTACACACGGCTAAAGGCTGCGCTAAATCTATAAATCTCCTTCTTTTTAACCGCTGCTTTTTATTGCAAGATTTTCCTTGCCTCACCAATAGGGCTCGTATTATCGCAGTGTGCATCCAGTTCCAAGTTTTAGCTCCAAAACCTTCCTGGACCCGGATCATGAGGTGGATCAACATAAAAATCTAATCGATTCCCGAAATGCCATGAACATGTCATAAGATTCCGTCCATGATTGCGTGAGATATTTTTTGAACAACAAACACAAACAGGAATGGCAGAGGCAATAAATGATTCCATTTCTTTTTCAGACGAGCACAGTGTCGTCGGTGACGTCACCATGAGGAAGGATTTGAAGAGTAGACTGTACGACTATAAGCATCCGCATAAGCTAGATTACAGCTCGGAACACTCGCGCCTCCTACGGTAGGTAAAGGTACTAAAGCCATGCCAGCTCGGAACGCTCGCGCCTCCTACGGTAGGTAAAGGTACTAAAGCCATGCCAGATCGGAACACTCGCGCCTCTTACGGTAGGTAAAGGTACTAAAGCCATGCCAGCTTGGAACGCTCGCGCCTCCTACGGTAGGCTGAACGTACTAAAGCCATGCCAGCTCGGAACACTCGCGCCTCCTACGGTAGGTTGAAGGTACTTACTCCGTTGCAGGCTCCTCCTTCGATAGGTTTATAATACTTACCTGATCAGAGCTTGGAACACTCGCCCCTCCTGCTGTAGGGTAAAGACATTAAACCATTAAACCATGAGAGCACAGTAATATGTTAACGTCAACATATCTATGACTCTATTATATTATACATACTTCTGAATGCAAGTTATAGAATATTGTTACAGTATTCTACCTATAGCGATACAATGAAGTAAGCACATGATGTTTTATTTGGTGATATATATATATATATATATATATATATATATATATATATATATATATATATATATATATATATATATATATGTTTCAGAATACTGTGACATTCAAATTACTAAATGATAGAAATCAACCGCCCAATTCTATAAATTTTATGTTAACAGAATGTGTCGGCGACTGCTCGAGCAAAACCACATTCACCACAGAGTAAGAAGGACTGCAGGCCATCTTCCGGCCACCATGAATGAATTGCTTGAGGCATGCAAGCATTATAAAGACCTTCCTGCAATAGGAAACCGTGAACGGTAGGTTAAATCATCAATTCATTGTTATGGGTTACATATAAAGGCGGACATAACTATGTTGGCATTGAGCAGTTGGTATATTGGACTTGTGTGAGATCGATTTGGGTTCGAATCCGTAACTGATCTTACACTCTTAATTCCCTTAAAAAAACAAACTTACATTTAAGGTCCATAATCGTGGAGATCGTAAGTTTGAATCTCAGCCGAGGCGGTGAGATTTTTCACGGTCGGCCCCCACCCATGGTGATGTACATATGTGCAGATGTACATAAACTTAGTTAAGCTAGCATAACAAATGGAGGCCGTTACCTCCAACAACGAGAAAATTATATATTAAAGGAATGTCTACGTAACATTATTGACTTTTCACTAAAGTTCTCTTGTAGATTAATTTATTATAGTTTCATTTTTAGTTATGATATAAATAAAACATAAATAAAAGGCTTAGATTAAAGTATTCATTTTAAACGAGTGCTTCCGAAACATCTTAAGAGAAAAAAATGCATATAATGGATGTTGCAGCAGAATTAGAATATGCAAACATGTTTAAATGTTTTACAGGCATGTCTAGAATTTACGGAATTCATGTCGTGAATACTCTGTTATTAGAATCCTACTGAGTGGAATATAGTTATCTTGAAATACAGAGAATTATTTTCTTATCTTTCAATTATAAACATATTTTATACATTAAATAGTTATAAATAATAATAAGTAAGTGCTTCCAAATTCAAACAAATAGTTGCGAACCTCGAGCAACAAGTATTCTTACACACACATAATATTGTTTCTCATATCATCTCATTTTATACCACGGATACTATTTTAAATTGACCGTAACAACACTGGAAGCATCAGACATTCATATTGGACTGGTAAGCCTACTAGAGTCTTTACGCAAGCCATACGGAGGCAATGCAATGCGACGGTCATCCATTCTTTGCATCCTATGAATCAATAACTTGATAAACAGCCGAATATCTTGATATTATGCTACGAGTGCTAAATTAAAACAAAAATACATATTAACTCACAAACAAAAGTCAAAATCCATATATGTGGCAACGAGTCTTTTCCTGTGTCGCGTGCTAGTTGGATATTGTCAAGTAATCTGTGCGAGCTTTGCTTGTAATCATGCTATCAGAAATAAAACAAACATGCACAGGGATTCATCAATATGCTGAGTTACAACATTTAATTGTTCTAGCTCATGGTAGTGAAGTCACAAAGTACATTAAAAAGCCAACGTTTGGTCTGGTGTATTTCATGTGTCAAGTACCTGACGGCCAAGATGCGTCAGAAATGATGAAATGCATTCTATTCAATCGTTACAGGGCTGCCATCGAAACAAGATGAAGTGGCACTCTAACCCTGAAAATAGACTCTCAGAGGTCCAAAATGGCGCTCGTTTTGAATTTGATGTCTTTTGTAATTTTAGACTTGAAGACTTGGAAGCTGAAATACTTAAAGAGCTGGCGTGTTTGGAGCATGGGGTTCGTATCGGATCCGATCCAAAGTGCCGGAGTCATATACGTGAGGGCAGAAGTATTTTCACGGACCAGGAACGGCAAGCATTTCCAGAAGACATCGGGGTTTACGGTGAATCTGAGGTGGATGATTTCAACCAGAAACTCTTGAAATTTTGTCATGAGAGGGATTCTATCGGTGAGTGGGTACTTCCGGATATTGATTTTGTTACAGATGTCTCTTTTATTGTATCAGCAGTCTTACATGTGTTTGTGCAACGCTAGCATTGGCCGTTGCTATGCCGGCATAGCCCGGCTCACGCGTGAGGCCCACGTGTAAACACAGCGGTCATGCTAGTCTGGTGCTTTCTCTCCTGGCCGAGCCGGGCCGGCTCACGTGTGGGCCTTGCTGTGTAGAAACACGGTGTTCTTTGTTCTATATGTTTTTTTTGTACTGTGCATCATGTTTGGTTCTTTGGATTGTTCAGGAATTCGAAAGTTCTCAGCTTGGGGTGAGAAGTTGTAAATAGGGGGCTGTGTTGTAGAGCCGGGAGAGAGGAGAGAAACATTCAATCGGGCACGGAATAGTGTGTGTCAGTTTGTGGGACCTTTTCCGATACATGCAACAGTTATAGGTCTTCTTCGGAATTTATACAGTCTTGAGTTTGCCTTCGGATCACTGCCAGGATTTCACTTTTGGATTACAGTAGATTGATTCTGTGATTACATTGGACTGTTTTTCTCTGAGAAGATTTGTGTGAACTGCTCATCCGGCTTATACATTTTAAAGGACTTATCGCTGTGACAGTGGTGGCATCCAGATACTGTGCAGTTTGTTATTTTTATTGTGTGATTGTATTGATTTGCTGTTAAAATGTTGTTATACTGTGTAATTGTATTGATTTAGTGTATTGTAATGTTTGGTATGTTTTAAGAATAAATTATAGTTATGTGTTATCAAAAACCACTGACTTTTTTATTAATTCCCCTAGACATTACCCTCTGCCTAGTTTTACAGAATCTGATTTAAAAAAAAAAATTATCTTCAAAACAAAATTTAGGCTAGTCACGACTACGTGATCTGTTGATATAAGGTTCCGTAACAAGTGATTTGGGCAAATAGAACAATAACAATTATTAAATTCCCCGTTATATCATGTTATATTTTAATTTTAGCATCCACGTCAATTTTTAATATTTTAATGCAAAATATGCAACAAATTAATGATATCTTAATTAAAATAATAAAAAAATGAAGATGTTGGCCAAAGCTTTCTCAGCTCGTCAGAAGGACCATAATCTTCTGTGTGTGCGCATGTCTTTATGTACCCTTACTGTGACACAATGATACATAAATGAATCATTGTTTCCGGGAAAAATAGAGTGTATCATTATAAATCTGATCAACAAAAAATTGCATGCTCTTATATACATTTTGTATGTGACCAGGGTTGGCAAGTTTTTGGCAGGAAGGTTTTAACCATAGGTTATAACCTGGTTAAAACTGCCCCGCCTAAAACAGGATTTAGGCAGGTTTAAGGCACCAAAAGTGCCTAAAACCTATATATGTTTAAATTTTTGACATAAAGATCTATAAAACTACCAAACTGGCTGGGGTGACTCAGTCACAAGTGATTGGGCTGGGCTTTTGGAAGGTTTCAGGTTTTAGTAATGCATGATTTACTGTTGGCTAGCATCATGCAGTCTTCAAACAGCTTGTATAGGTTCCTTGAGCATAAGACAATGTTTGTGTGGCACATAGTTCATTGGCCAAGGTAATTTCATAATCAGGACCCTTTGGGTTTGCTGATGAAAGCCATGCTACCTGGAATGATGTAATAGCCTCCATTATGCCTCCAGTAAAGCAGGGCATCAGAGGGGCAGACCATGCTTGATCAGACCAGTTAATTACTATTATCAGGGTGATGGGTTCATAAGACCCAGTGGTCATAAGTCCTACTGCTGTGTACTAGTAGATGTTTATATGAACTTTCATAACTGACTAGGAGGATGCAATCATTACCCTTGCCCTGAAACCTGTTGTTTGCAGTCAGGGGCCCTGACCATGACAAGTAGGTTTCCCAGGCCTTTAGGTTGAACACTGCCCAAAAGTGATTATGAATATTCTGTGGTTTGCAACATAACGGTATTCACTGCAATATATTTTTGCATTTTTCAGTTTTATACTGATTATAGTGTTTCATTACGGTTCCATTTTCACAATCTCATCATACAGTTAACAGAGCATATTCATCATTATAAAGACAATAAGTATGTGCAAAAAATCTTAAAATCTGCGTGGAATGACTAATAGCCAAGGGAATAAACAAACGTGGAAATTCTTGTTCATTATCAGATAATGTAAAAGATATCATATTTCTAGTTTATGGCTAGCATAAAAGATCTGTTATAATATATAAAATCAATCTTTTATTTTTTTTTTCTATTTGAAGCTACACGAATAAAAAACATACATGATATGTTAATAAGACTACAGTTTAAAGGACTTTTCATCAGTTTAAATGGAACAACTTTTTAAATTTGGAAAACTTTCACATATATCACAAAATTTAATCCCGTGTGATCAAAAAGCCAATCAAAGTATCAGGTTGTAAGCTTACAGTATGAGCGTTCTTTTATAAATTGGCAGTAAAGGAGGTGGGAGACCTAAGAACATGAGTTGGGGATACAAGCTAAAACTGTCAGAGAACTAAGTTTATATGGTAAACCTGAAGTAGTGTTGTATTCATTTGTTGCTTTTTTTTGTTTCATGGTTTTATTTGTTTAGTTTGAATAAAGTGTTCCTCACTTTTAATTTGTTGAGCATATTTCTTTTATGCATTTAGCTGAAAAACAATTAAAGTTAAATTGCAAGTCCTAGGTGAGGGTAAATAAGGTTTTTGGCAGTTAAAGGCAGTTTTAGGCAGCTTATAACCTATTTTAGGCAGTTAAAGGCAGGTTTCAGGCTCTGCCCTGCCGAAAACAGGTTTCGGGCAGCCTAAAACCCAACCCTGTATCTGACCTAAAGCATACCTACGTCATAAAACAGTGATCTAAAAATATAAAGCATACCTACGTCATAAAACAGTAATCTAAAAATATAAAGCATACCTACGTCATAAAACAGTGATCTAAAAATATAAAGCATACCTACGTCATAAAACAGTGATCTAAAAATATAAAGCATACCTACGTCATAAAACAGTGATCTAAAAATATAAAGCATACCTACGTCATAAAACAGTGATCTAAAAATATAAAGCATACCTACGTCATAAAACAGTGATCTAAAAAATATAAAGCATACCTACGTCATAAAACAGTGATCTAAAAATATAAAGCATACCTACGTCATAAAACAGTGATCTAAAAATATAAAGCATACCTACGTCATAAAACAGTGATCTAAAAAATATAAAGCATACCTACGTCATAAAACAGTGATCTAAAAATATAAAGCATACCTACGTCATAAAACAGTGATCTAAAAATATAAAGCATACCTACGTCATAAAACAGTGATCTAAAAAATATAAAGCATACCTACGTCATAAAACAGTGATCTAAAAATATAAAGCATACCTATGTCATAAAACAGTGATCTAAAAAATATAAAGCATACCTACGTCATAAAACAGTGATCTAAAAATATAAAGCATACCTACGTCATAAAACAGTGATCTAAAAATATAAAGCATACCTACGTCATAAAACAGTGATCTAAAAATATAAAGCATACCTACGTCATAAAACAGTGATCTAAAAATATAAAGCATACCTACGTCATAAAACAGTGATCTAAAAATATAAAGCATACCTACGTCATAAAACAGTGATCTAAAAATATAAAGCATACCTACGTCATAAAACAGTGATCTAAAAATATAAAGCATACCTACGTCATAAAACAGTGATCTAAAAATATAAAGCATACCTACGTCATAAAACAGTGATCTAAAAATATAAAGTCAAGGCGCTCATGTGGTTCCCTAAGATAACCTTCACGGCCCAAAATCAATAATAAAGGTCAAAGTACAAGTGGTTTAAATGTATCTAATGTTAAATAACGTTTAAAATAATGCCATTGTAACAGACACCAAATTAGGAAATGTTGGCGATTAACCAGCTTGAATTCAACAATTAATGTTTGATAATACTAGAAAGAATTTGAGTGGTAAAGTTAGCAATGAGCAGATTTGCACGGAGCTGTGAACGTAGACTTTTCGATGTCTATATCCACATTTACACCTATATTGCTGCATTCAGCATTCAGGCGGTTACCTTTTCATATTTATATATGGTGAAAATTATGTGACCGACTTCATTTTAACAATAATCTATATACTTTTTTACCTACTAGTTTCACCTGCAGAGTTTCCTTGGGACTACGCGACAGGGCGATAGCCCTGGCTTCCTATCATTTTATTTTTATATGCTGGTATCACCCAGACCTGGGGTGTCTACTGCACCTGCGGGTCCTTGGTATGTAGTCATATACAGAGGAACCTCCCCTCCCCCCCCCCCCCACACACACACACACAAGACACACTCGTTTCCAAGTGCTACATGACGGTAGGGCCCTCCCATCGAGCGCTGACCCTATAACATTTCCTGTATTAACATGAGGCATAGGTGACATTCATTTTGATTACAGTTCTAAGGCCCGCATATTTAAGTCCAAGTCCGTGTTAAAGTTGACTCGATTCTGGACTGAAACGAAAGTCCAGAGTTGGATTATGAGTTGATTAATTCATGACGGATGAGCTTTAAAATTAATTTGAATGATTCCTTTGATCTTTATGTAGTCCTGCCAAGGCGTTAGTATTTATGTCTGCTAAAATGCATAAACTAGACGACCATAGGTCGAACGCTTGCCGGAAATCGGAAGTGAAACACAGACGGACAGACAGAACATATTGTCGGTTTTCTATTAATAGAATGACTCTCAGGGACATTGCTGAGAATATGTGGCCCGTAGAATGACAAATGAACAGGCAAGCAGACAAAGCTGACAACAAAAGACGAACAGACAGACATACTGACTTTGTGAGACAAGATTGACACCAGATGACATAACCTGGTGATTGAGAAGATTCAAAGGAAGAAAATGAGTTATAATTTATGTAATTTAGATTTATAGTTTTGGAGGTATGGCGAATTAATGATATACTTGGGAGGCTCGACTGTAGCGCCTTCTAGCAGACATATTTCGATGACGACAAATGCGTTTCGTATTATTAGTGTATGACATCAGATGTCTCAGTTTCAAAAGGATTCCGTCAAAGCTGTGGCCTGTCGAATGCATTATGTAAGGCGTAAGAACCAGCAAGCAGGCACTTTGAGGATAACGGACAAACAGATGGACACACTGACAAAGTGACAGAAGATTGAAACCATATGCCTTAATCAGGTTATGGAGAAGACTCAAAGGAAGAAAATAAGCTATAGCTTATGTAACTGAGGCTTTTGGTGTAGAGATATGGCCAATACAATGGTATGTGTGGGAGGGTCGTGTGCAGCGCCCACTAGTAGCCATATCAGGAAAATGAAAAATTTATTTCTAGAAATTAGTGTAAGACATAAGATGTAATAGTTTCAAAAGGATTCCGTCAAAACTGTGGCCTACAGAATGCTATATGTGAGACGCAAGAGCCAACAAGCAGGCGAATTTGAGGACAACTGACAAATAGACGAAAACACTGACAAAGTGACTCAAAATTGAGTCCAGATGACTTCTCCAGGTTATGGAGAAGACTCAAAGGAAGAAAAAAGCTACAGTTTATGTAACTGAGGTTTATAGTTTTGGAGATATTGCCAAAGCATGATATGTTGGGAGAGGTTCGAGTTCAGCGCTCCCTAGCGGCCATATCCGGAAAATGAAAAATTGGTTTCGAGATATTAGTGTAAGACTTAAGATGTAACAGTTTCAAAAGGATTCTTTCAAAACTGTGGCCTGTAGAATGCTATATGTAAGACGCAAGAGCAAGCAGGCGAATTTGAGGACAACTGACAAACAGACAGACACGCTGACAAAGTGTCACAAAATTGTGACCAGATGACTACACTAGGTTATGGAGAAGACTCAGAGGAAGAAAATAAGCTATAGTTTATGTAATTGAGGCTTATAATTTTGGAGATATTGCCAAAACATGATATGTTGGGAGAGGTTCGAGTTCAGCGCCCCCTAGCGGCCATATCCGGAAAATGAAAAATTGGTTTCGAGATATTAGTGTAAGACTTAAGAAGTAACAGTTTCAAAAGGATTCTTTCAAAACTGTGGCCTGTAGAATGCTATATGTTAGACGCAAGAGCAAGCAGGCGAATTTGAGGACAACTGACAAACAGACAGACACAATGACAAAGTGACACAACACTGAGACCAGATGACATTATCAGTTTATGGAGAAGACTCAGAGGGAAAAAATAAGCTATAGTTTATGTAATTGAGGCTTTGGGTTTTAGAGATATGGCCAATGTAATGATATCTGTGTGAGGGTCGTGTGCAGCGCCCCCTAGCAGCCATATTAAAAAAATGAAAAAACAATTTCGAGATACTAGTCTAGGACTTATGATATGTCAGTTTCAAAAAGATTCCTGCAATAATGTGGCCTTTGGCGCAAGATGAATGAAATCTCGAAATATCTCTATTCACGAGATATTTTACGAGATACTGCAAGACTTGTAATAAAATCTTGTAGTACTAGTTGAATGCTACCTGATGCAAAAACCTAGATCACTCTAGCTTTAAAACTGACAAAGTTAGAAAAATAAGATCCCTTTTTTTCGAATATCATGACTTTTCCCCAGAAATTTGTAACCATGGTTACGGCAAATTTGAGTCAGCTACACACCAGATGACAGGCCTTGGAATGACGATTAAAATGAGCTATTGTTGAAGTAGATACGACTAATAGTCACAAAGATATGAAGAAAAAAACGTTTTGAGAAGTTTTGACGACCTTGACCTTGACCTTTGACCTATTTTAACCAAAAACAATAGGGCACCTAGAAATTATGTTTTCGAACATCACTGTAAGTTTCAAGGTTATTGTGGCAAAATTGTGGCCAGGAGAGTGGTGACAAACAAACAAACAGACAAACAGACAAACAGACATACGCGACTGACCAATATGCTTGCCGAAATCTTTGATTCCGGCAAGCAATAAAATGATTCCATGCACTGATAGACGTAACTCGGTGCCACCTCATATACCTAATGGTCACTCAGAGAATCGTAAATTAGTCATATTATTTGCCGTACCTGTTAGAGTGATACAGTGAGAGCAAGGTTGATTGCTCTGCCACAGTAAGCAATTAGGTCTAAACCTTTGCACCTACTTGGCCAGTCTAATTAATGTGGAGTAGCGTTATACACTATATACATACAGTATCTAAAGAAAGCTTACTTCATCGAAGTTTTAACTATTCCTCCAACATTATACATAAGGACCTGTTTAGAGGGAGCAATCAAAGTAATTCACATTAAAAATTCTTGTTGAAGAAAATAATCATTCTGGATTTTATTTTGTAGTTTATGCGGTTATGTGCCATTGATTACATTTTGTGATAAATATCGCTTTGAAACGGTTAAATTGGCTAAAATGCTGATGTTGGAGAACGAAAATGTCTGGAAGAAAAAATTCATTTTGGTTGGTTAATTGAAATATAAACGCACAATTTAACAATACTACGATGAGTCGAAACTTATGATTCTAGAGTGTGTCAACTAGCAATTAGGTCGCCTGTTCACCCTGGCATGCATTGAATAATGTCATTAAATAGGGTCAAGTAATCATGATAAGCAAATTTCTCGCTGATAGACCTTTCCCGCTGTGAAAACAAAAATCAAAATGTGTTGTTGGCAATTGGGCGATTGAAAATGTTTTGAATCCTTCGGATTACGGTACACCAATGGTTGGATTTGCAAATCTTCTACTAATATGCTTTGTGGTGTATGATAATATAAAAAAATACATTTTGGTGCAGAGAAGGATTAAGAAATTTAGAAACTACCAGTTTCCGGTAAAATGGACCAAAACTGAACAGGTTTAACATCGATTTATGTTGATCCAACCAGCCCCTGCTTCCCGATTAAGAGGAATTGATCTACAATGCATCAACGTCTTGAAGAAATTAGGCCGGTTCCCAGTCATTCTGAATCGTCCAAAATATATGTCGCCTGTCCCTTTTTTAAGAGAATCCTGTCTTTTAATAGTTGCCACTTTCAAATGCGTATCTTTATCGTGCTTCAAAGCGTAAAGATGTATCAGGGCTTATTACTACATCCTTTATTTATCTTACAGACCATGACCGTATCAAGAGGTCGGATATACCTGGAGCCACTTTCGCTTCAGATATGTTTGATTACCTTTTATGTCTGTGTGACAACAGGACGGACTGCGGACATCTGGCAGTCAGGACAACAGAATCCTTCAGAGATCATGTTGGTGAGCTTACATTTTTGTCTATTCAGTCCAACTGGTTTTATTATAACACAGCTTTTACGGTTTCAAATTTCGGATTAGTTTAAAATCCAACATGAGAGCTAGGCAGCGGAATCTAAAATAATTTCGCGTGCAATTTTAAAACATTGTTAGAAAAATTGTTTACTAATATGACATTAAAACCGCTGTTCATGATTGTACATACTTGTATATTATAATATCTGAATCTTGCATCTGCTGGAAATATAATACAGGAGCTCCTGGATTATCTGAACAATTCAAGGGACACCAAAATAATGGAGATCATTGGCTCTTGCAATATATAATAAGATAACAAATGCTTATGTATAAAACTAATAGAATATGTGTAAGGATTTGTAAATCAGATTAAAGGCATTTCGGATAACTGAATTTTAAAAGACCGAGACTCAAATTATTCATCGAGACAAGATTTAATGCTTAACCGATGTCATCTGGCGGCCTAATCTGACAACAGGTTCAGGTATGTCCTCTAGTGAATCACAATACACCATGCTTTTTATAATATTTCCCATCTGGTTTGTTCTTTTGCAGCGATTGACCTTGCAGAAGGATTAAATGATGGGATTGACAAAGGGCATAGGCGTGAGAGTGAAATCTTAGAAACGACAGTACAACAGGAAGACGAATTAGTAGCCCCAGGAAATTTTACCTACGCCGAAGCAAGAGAAAAGATGATTCGATTAAAAATGCGTCAGGAACACAGACGAGGGAAAAGGGCATCGAAAAAGAACAAATTCAAGTGGGACACTAAGAATTGGGAGTTCGACCGGGGGACATTTGATATCGGCATATTTAAGTTTGGACCGGCAGGTTGCGGTGCCTCTATTGACTCTTCGTCCTTGTCCTTTAGCTGTCATATATACGAAACTATAGTATTAGATTTCAACCTCGATTGGACAAATGTGTTCCCCAAAATCGAAATAGTCGTCAAGTTATGTATTCCAGGAGTCAGTGATAAAATTGAGAAATTTCTTAAAAGTTTTCAAGCTTTGCAAGATTTCCTCGAGAACTTCGACATCGAAGATGGGTGTTTTGTGGTCGCGAGGGCTTACGTAGATTTCTACAAAGGAATCTTTGAGCTGATCTCAAACGTTCCCCAACTAAGTCTACTCGTGGTCCGGGCAAAATTACACACTACCTTTCTTGTGCGATTTGATTCCACGCGACCACATGACGACGAGGAAGAGAGAAACAACCTCAATGAGTACGGTAATCGTCACTTCATGAAACTCCAATCAACTTTCAATATTGAATATTTCTCCTTTTGGAAACTCTTTTCTGGCACCTGGAACTGTATTTGGTGTTGGACTTTGATCGACAACGCGTGGCCTATCGGTGACAACCAAACACCGCTGATCAAGAATTTCGAAGAAGGTGAGCGTATTGTTTTTGTTCTTCAAAATCATGTGTGGTTCCCATTGCCTTTTGAAAATTTGTGTAAATGGACACAAATAATAATTGTAATAATTATTATAACAATTAGGAACCATAGCTTTATCCAATGTACGCAATAATAATAATAATAATAATAATAATAATAATAACATTTTTTTTGTTTTATATAGAGGATTTTCTATTATATAAATATAATGTTCAAATTCACTTCACATTGATTAAAAAAAAACGATAAAATGGGAAATAAATGACCAAAATTCATAAAAATATCCACTGAGGAAAATAAATCAGGCTAAAACTAAGCATGATTTAAACTAAGATGTGATTTAAAGCTAAAGTTGTGAATCACAGTTTATCATACTTGTTTCCACAGAATTGGGACCGCGACTGCACTCTTTTTCATACCCATGTTGGGATCTTGGTACATAAAAAGTTAGTTTAGTTGGGTGGATCGGATATAAGGATGGAATTGCTCAGTATTGTATGTGGATGCTTGAACATAAAGTACTTTCATGTGATTTTGCGGATATTGAAATCAATCATTTGCTTGTCAATCATGGTACACTCCAATATGGATTTGCAATTGATATATAATGATTATGTTCAAGTACATTATTCCTATATGCAATTATAACACACATATTTATAAGTTCCGTCAGATCGTGAGAGGTATAATACTTGACCGTCGGCTTGTCTATAAGCAAGTTTACGTTAAACTTTCTGAACATATTTTGTTAAAATTTTATGGAGTGTTAGAAAAACAGTAAAGAAACAATCTATTAAATTTTTTAGGGCAGGATCAACATGAAAAAAAACTGAGGTAATTTAAAGTTTTAATGTCCCATGGTTGCGGCTTTTTTTATTACTCTAGGGCTATTAGCGGACGGCTTTGAGATAATCCTGGCCAGGGTTTATATATCTGAGAACATAGTGTTTTATATAGAAATTTATGTTATGTTAATAGTTCAGACCATTCAGTCCCTTGAGGAACCGGAAAACACCTTAAGTTCTATTTATATACTTAACTTCAATACCTTACTGTTGACAGTTTCACATTTTGTACGTATTACTTAGTCATGACTGTATTTTCAGTACACGTTGTTGAAATAAAACATAGGGGATAATGACATGCGCATTTCTTCCGTAGTGTTGGTTTTCAGCATTTGTTTTACAGCTGCAAGGATGATACTTTCTTGACAAGTGTACAATAAATAGAATCTTTATTTTTCTGACCAAATGATAACTCTAGTTTCAAGCTTTAAAGGGGAGGGGGCGGGGCGGACTTAATCCCCCAACGCAGGTTTCTGGATCCGCCAATGATACCAGCTTCTAATCTAAATTATCTCAGTTTATCTAGGTCTCTTTTATTTCATAATACAGACTGGGAGGCAGTGATCCTAGAGAGTTTAAGCCCCCAAAACACGCCCCCTATCTGGATCCGCCGCTGACACTAGCTTCTAATCTATATAATGTTATGTTAGCTTTTCGCAAGTTTTATCGTATCAAGTATCTCTGTTATTTCAGAATACCGACTGGCAGGCAGTGATACTAGAGGAACTGGGAGAGTGGAGATGAAAGGACCTGATGGTAAAGAAAAATTTTTAAATTCAAATATCATATTTATATTCTTTTTTTCATTGTTTTAACAGCAAGATATATTATCAATGAGCAGATCAGACACAGAGGTAACGTGAACACTATAGGTTTTAGCTTATATCAAGTTCGCGATATTCCACAGTAATAATTTGATTCAGATTATCCGGGATGAAAAACGTAAATTGGAGAGGGTGGGGGGGGGGGGGGTAGCTTGAAATCTTAAAAATCGGGCGAGACATATATGATAAAAATTATCGTCTCTCTCATCAAGCAAAGCAAAAATTCAGGCATATCATAAACTCCATGGACATTATAGTTGCCTGTAGTGAATTTACCGTGTTGCTTTTCCTTCATATACATACATTTAAAACAGGAGTCAGGTGTCATACGATATCGTCTAGAATTAACTAACAATACGTCATATGTCCATATTGAAGGGAAACAGTTTCTCATAATATGAAACACTCTAACAAATTTCTTAATGGAAGTGGGTAATTGCAAGAGTCATGTCTAAATATCATATTTATATTTTTCCTACTTAGTTATATCCTATAAATATGATCAACCCTTCCAGATGATAAGAAAACACCTTTTTAAAGAGACACACACAAACACACACACGTATATTTATATTTAGACGTATGAATAGCAATGCTGGTTCATTGTTTATAGATGGAAATGGTATACACAGAAAAGTCGGCTATTTGACGATTCCCACCGTCAGCGAACCGACTTTTCTGTGTATACCATTTCCAAATATATATATATATATTTATATCGTCTCGTTCAAATGTGTCTCCTTGTATGAATTTTCGACACATCCTCCAGTCTAGCTTTACCTGAAGCCATTGAAAACCCCGAATCTGCAGGGGATACGCCTTATATCCTTGTTATATTTAGTAAGTATATGTAAGTAAATATGTATTGTTGTTGGACCTACTTAGGTCATTCCAATTGCATGGAATTCATTTTTGTTTTGCTTTCTTCTGCCATTTTCTGTTTGCCTCTCCAATATGGCTGAGTTTTAAAAGCTGAAAATATGGATACAATGAAACTTTGGAATCTGATATTATTTACATATTTGTGAGCTCTATAGTTGTTTTCCCACAATGGTTATAAATTTCGCTAAGCCACTGTCATCGTCAAGAAATAATTTTTACTTCAGCGTGCATCAGCGTGTTTATAATCTCCATATTGCATCAATTTCCCCTCACTTCATTCTCAACTCGGTATTATTTCGGTTGTCAGGTGAATGGGGAACCGTGTGCAATGACGGATGGGGCTGGCAAGAAGGGGATATTATCTGCAAAAGTTTAGGTAAGTTTGTTGCCATTTTTGCTTTGTTGACTTTTATATTTCTAAAATAAGTTGATTGTTTGTATGAGCAACTCATGGAATTATTGCGAGCATTCACATGTCAGTCATTAATTTATTGTTCTTTCATTGAGGAAATTTCTCAAAACGTTTTAAATGTATACTAACATGTAACTTAATAAATGCATTTCAGCCTTTGTTAGTGTCATAATATCATGTTATGGAAAGGTCTTGACGTTTTAATTTTTTGTAATACGCTTATCTGGAAATCTACGTTTGGCCGTTACTTATTTTTTAACATCTTTACAACAAGGCGAAAAGTGTCATATGCGGTTTTGGCATGGTTGGGGGATGGGAGTTTTCATCTGTGTGTTTATTAGGGAACATTAAAGGTTAATTTAAATTTAAATTTTATACGTTTTGATCTGTTGTCCTTAATTTTTGTTTTTCATTCTGTACGTATAAATGCTAGATCCGATGCGAAAACAAGTTTCTCTCCTGTTAAAATGACCGCGTGTTTAATGCAAATTATTACAAGGAATAACTCCAGCTAACGCCAGGTTTTGGTGGTCAATTTGAGTAGCGGCTCGCATTTCATTTAATTAATTTCTGTTATTCTTAAACCTCAAAATAAGATGACGTATTCTTAAGTTTTCAAGGTGCTAAGCCCCCTTAGCTTCTACTTCAATGAATTTGGCACCAAGTCAATACGATTCGACTCCATAAAATTCATAGGGAAATCGTAAATCGTGTCGTAGATGTTGCTTTTAATATTCAGCACTGTACGAAGCTATTTTACAATGTTCGAAAGTTAAACTTTGTCGTCAAAAGTGGTAGCGAAGCAGTAAGAATCTCTTGTTAATCCTTATTAAAGTCCTTATAATTCGTGGTCATTCTTGGTGTGAAACTGAGCCAGAAATGATTACGAATGACCACGACTTTTATACGACTTCAACACGACTATAACACGAGTACAAAAAGAACCACTCAAGACAGAGCCACAGTCATTAAACGTCACGAAACGAAGAATATGGACATAAACGTTGGAGTTGATACACTCGTCTGGAGGGGTCGGAGAATTCGAGGAGAACCGGAGAATTCACGGAGAATTTTTAAAGATGTTTAATGCATTCACAGTTACAATCATACTTATGAATAACATAAATTTCTATTATAATTTTTAAATTTTAGTATTGGTTGTAGTATTGAAATAATATTTTTACTAACACTTTTATAATTAGAATTTGCATTTGAAAACAAGGGCTTTCTGATCAACAATCAAGTAACAAACAATGTCATTATTAAATTTTGTGCCATTGTATCTTACCAAGTGTGCACTTTCGTCGGATCTGAAGCCACGCTTTAGATTGCCTCTATCTGTCAAACGAGCCCTTATTCGTCGTTCTTTCAAATATGACTTCAAAGGATGAAACACATGTATCTGTTTTCAAATGTCAGTTTGAATTTTGGTCGCGGTTTTTAGTATGTTGGTGGTCAGCCGTAAATTATTTGAGCAATTATTCACTGTCATTAAATATGGGAGACAAGTTTACGAATTTTTTTTTAAAATTGGAATTCAAGAAAAACAATTTACCAATTATAGTTGAACCATGAATAATATTCGACCCGGGATTGCCAAGGTAAAGATTGACAATGTTGCCGCCGGTCCAACCAGGAGAACGTCCTCGGGGCAAACTAAAGGTGGATATTTTCCGTTAATAGTGAAACAGTACATTATTTATGGGGTAGTTTAGTGTATGAGTCTTTCCCAAGAAAGACAAACGATGCCTGCTTAAAACCATGGGAAATCTTGTGCAGGCGGGAGTAATGTCAACCGGATCGGCGTTGTCCAAATTCTCGGCTTCAGGGGCGTCAATATAGGGGGGGGGGGGGGAATGGGGGGTATATATGCCCCCCCCCACCTTTTTGGCAAGGGGGGGGGATGGTCAATGTTATCATCCCCCACTTTTCAGAGAATTGTAAATGAAATATAGATTTGAATAGAATATAGACACGCTCCATTTATGAGTTTAAATATCATATTGAAATATATTCAAAATGTGTCATACAGGTGCAAAAAGTTATAAATATATTATATGTGTGTGTGTCGGCGAGTCATCCCCCCCCCCCCCCCATCCCGAGGAGAAAAATCAACGCCACTGCTCGGCTTGCATTACTACCATATACTCATATATAATGCACAGTTTCGTCCATGTCTCGATAAAAAAAAAACAACCACAAATAGGGATTCGAGCTAATGTGTTGCCATTTTCGTGGAAGTGGGAAGAGTGATTTCCTTGGTCATTGCTAGACTAAGTGTATTTTATCAGCCTGGCATCCCGCTGCGTGTCATACGCTGTACATGTTTCAAAACCCTGTCTGACGTCACTCCAGAGACTCTGGTACATTTCAGTCATGCTCGGAAGATGGAATGTTGGACATGTACATTTCATACATGTATATTTCACTTTCCACATTTTCCACAGGTGGCTCGATGTGCATTGGTGAGACTATTTCTAAATTTACACCGTAAAGCCTAGGTCACACTATCACGGATGAGAATCCAGACGACGACGGGTGCTCTTGGATTGAGTAATCACGGACAAACTTTTTTTTTATTATCAGCGAAGGTTCTCACGGTTTAAATACAGTCAACGAGCTATTAATGGCGGATTCTGCTTGCCTATTAGGGCGTTGACTCCGACTTGCTACCTGTTAACGGCGAAGAAAAAAAAATCAGCGGGTATGTAGGATTTCTACGGTCAGCCACGGAAGACTACGGATGATGGCGGAGAAGGTACGGATTCCCACGGTCGAGGGCAGTCCGAGTAGGAATCATCGAAGGAAGTGCTACGGATTCTCACGATCGGCCAAGCACGACTGTCAACTGGTCGTGTCTCAATTCTCCTGGGAACCGGCACGTCCGTACTCGGGAGCTGACGATCAACCAACAAAGACTACAGCCAACAACGGATGCATGTACGAAAGGAGGAGAGATAAGCACGGACAAGCACGGTGGCGTTACGGCTAATGATGGTAGCGTCGCGATCTATCTACAGATTGCCTCATCCGTACAAGCGCCACGAAAGTTTTGAACATTTCAAAACCTCCGTGGAGTTTGACGGACCAAGAACAGTCAGCAGGGATCATGGCGGATGACGATGGACAAAAAACAAGGACTCTCCACGATTCATAACGGTTCACTAGGGATTTTTAATGGAACACAAGGGATTGTCCTTAGCGGCCAACCCGATGATCAGTGATGAGTTCCATGACAGAGTGACGTAAACTAAATGCCCGTTGTCCCTCATGCATGTAATTATTTGTAACATATCTAGCAAATAGTTAATTGTACCTAGTATGCTAGCGTCAAATAATATTTACAATTTCACCAAAGGAAATAAGGGTCTATATATAAATGTCCATATTCAAGTGAAACAATCCAATTCTGCCGATATGTACAAGTTTCAGCTGCTTGCCGGAGTGCTGCTGTTGTCAAAAGCCCGTTCCTAATCTAACATCCTTTTTGGAGAACATGGCAATCTGGACGCGGATTGCTTCTTTTACTGACACTGCTTTAAAATCTAATAATAAACATTAATAGAACTGTTTTGCACCTACGGGCGCTCACAACCAACTTATTTACATAAAAAATGTCTATTTATAATACAGGCTTCCATGGGTACGTCGGCCTTTGGGGTAACGTGACCGCTGGAGAAGGGAGTGTTTTGCTTTCAACTCTCAACTGTGTGGGCAATGAAGCCTCCCTCATGGCTTGTCCACGTGAAAAGGACCTGGGCAGCACGGACTGTGACCACACTGAAGATATCGGCGTGGTTTGTCTTGATGAGGACGGTGGTAAGTTTAAATACCGAAGACTCTGGAATACAAGTCGTGGGTTCAAATTCTTGGATTTCATTGGTAACCATATATTTCTTTATTGCACTGAGCAATTATTCAAACTTCCAAGTTCTCTTTTCTCAACAAGTTTATATTAAATATCAGACATAACAACCAGAGCCAAACCATGGCATTTATTTCCATTTTACAAATACCAACCACAATTTTTTGTATGTTTTATTTGCAAAAATTTATATATATATATATATATATATGTTATATATTCTATCGTTTTGAAATTATTTTAAAATATAGAAGATTACTACATTTCATTAAAGTTTACAATGCCTTAACATTTATTAAATGCCTTGAAAACATTTGGTAAATTATTCATCAGACCACACTAAATGTGTTAATGACTCTTGGAAACAAAACCTGATGCGAGATGCGATTTTCCTCTTCCTTTTTCTTCAGTCGAGTCGAGTCTCAAAACGAGGAGTTTTGCACCTGTTTTCTTTATCAATTGAGTCATAATATATGGAATTTTCCAGCTTGCCTTGGAAAAAAAAGTATTGGTCTCAGAAAATTTAGTTCATTTTCCATAATACTCTCTTTACACAGTGCTTTAACTGTAGGCCTACTACCTATATCGTAAGCGCTGTTTGTTATGACCTCGTATCCTGAATTGCTACACCAGAGGGGATCACTGTATTTTTTTCCAATCAGATAAAACTTTGTGCTGGAAGACACAGCCAAGCGAGGGATACACGGAGCCAATTATGTTCATTTCGTTTTAGTTACAGCTCTTCGCCCCGGTAACAGTCTGAACAGGGCACAGGCTCAGAGAGAATTGCCCCAGACGTGGTTTGCTTAGGGCCATGGGCGCATACGATGCCCGGCCGGTGAGCTGTAATTCAAACGAAACGTAACAACAAAGGCTGCGCGCACACCTCGCTGGCTGGTTTCAGTTCTGCAGAAAACAGATACATGGCTACGCTAACACAGTAATAATGTCATAATCGAATCGGCCGATGATGCGAGCATGCAGAGGGAGCAATTAAAATTCGACCGTAAACAATCATCAAGCGGCGCTTGAAGCGCAGCTATGGGCTGAGCCAGGATGCCTGTCGAGTGTTTGTTTATTGACATCTGATTGGCTGCTTGTCGCATCATACGCAAGCTTTTTTTCAGCGGACATCGAACCGCCATTGGTGTCTAAATATATCATAAACGGTCAAAAGTGGCAGCGTGAAAATCAGTTGCTTCTTTAGAGCGCAAGATTTCCGCTGCCTCGGGAGCGTACTTCTATATATTTAAAATTTGTACAGGGAATTTTGCAGAGGAACTCATTAGTAATATCAACAAGCACCTGGAAAGTCTTCATTTACAAAAACAAATATCTGATACAGGAAAATGAGATGGCGAAAAAATGTCTTTTTTATAGCCTTTTATATAACTGTATAAATCCCTGGTTTGGGTCTGTATTTTTTACAGTTATTGGCTGCAGAGAGTACATGCTCAGAGACTACGATTTAGAGGGTGAACAATTCTCTAGCAGTTCCGGTTCCGACTTCAGCCATCTTGAGCTCCACTCAGAAGGTGGCTGGGAGGCCGGGGCGGGAGGAGAACAGTGGGTTCAGGTACATGGAACATATTGTTATAATTGCGGTATAGCCATTTAATTTCGACATGCGCAATGTGACAACCAGCTTCTAGTATTTCCGTAAAATGAGAAAATAAACCTGTCATGTTTTGGTAAAGGCAAGGGTATGCTACACTGAGGAGGACAGCGTCCAGGTGGTAATTTATAACAGTGTTTGGTGCTAAGGGGGCGTCTGTCGGCAAAGCTTAACTATATAAATTAAAGAGAGAGATAGAGAGAAAGAGAGAGGGAGAGAGAAAGAGAGAGAGAGAGAAAAAAAAAGAAAGAGAGAAAGTGAGAGAGAGAGAGAGAGAGAGAGAGAGAGAGAGATGGATTCTGAAATATATATATGTTTATGTCTGTATTTTTTTACATTCATATCTCAGATTCACGTTATATGACCTGAAACAAGTAATATGTATATTCATGTATATGTGACAGTCAATATTCCTAATGCATGGTTACCTGATCTGACCTAAAGATGTGGCACATTTTTTGCAGGTGGATTTGTGGTTCAGCCACCAGGTGTCGGGACTGCGGACTCAAGGTCATAAGCATAGAGCCCAGTGGGTCAAGAAATTCCGGGTAGAAATAAGTCTGGATAACAGCGACTGGAAAACACCAAAAGATTCAAACGGAAATGCGATGGTTGGTGTTTTTTTTAACTAAAGTTAATGTAAAGTACTTTTCATCTGTGTTCACAACTCTTTATACTTTTACAGTGGGGTATCAATGCTGATATAGAATATTTTAATAAAGCGCAAATAAAAAAATTAAGATTTAATATTAGATTTATAAATAAATAGAGCAACAGGAGATCTGGGGCCGTAGTCATTTAGTATAGCATTAGTCCCATAAAGACGGGACTGCTCCTGTATTTATGCTTTAAATAGCTCAATATTTAACAAATGCAACAAAGATCAAGTGTTTAGTCCCACTTAAAGCATCGATTTTTTTAGCTTGAGAGAAAAATGAATGGGTTTTACCTTGGATGCTTAATGGCGACCTTGTTATAATACTGTTAAGGAACAAAGGACCTCACCTGATAACGTTTGACGGAGTACATGTACTTTTATTATCATTTATTTCGTACATACATTGTACAATATAATATATATGGTCATGAAAAAAGTGCAGAGATTTGTCGTGCTTTATAACAAAAATATAAGTTGTGCATAGTCAAAAGCCGTTGTGCTTGCTTATTGAGTGGATATCACGGCAAGCATATGTTCTAAATCTGCCCTGTCAAAATTTTCTACATACATCGTACAATCAAGACATTCAATAATTTCTCTTACCAACTCTGCCTGAGCATATTCATCTTCATTAAATGAGAATCTATTAATAATCTGTTTTCTAATCTCTTTTTGGTACGATTTGGACATTTTTGCGTATAAAAACCCATACTGCTCCACCATGTAGCTAATATTGCCACCAAGATTAGTCAAAAGGTCTCGACAAGCATTCCGAGCTACATGTGAAACAAGAAAATTGTCTGAACTATACATAGAATAAAACATGTTCATGAAACGCAATTATAACTGACATCTTAATGGTTTCTTCCCGGCTATATTTAATACAATATATTTATGAGCTGTTGGAGGTAGTTTCAAAATACATCTCAAACCTTTATTATATGCAGTGATGAGAGAGGCAATATCTTTAATTTTGAGTTTCTAACTCTGTGAACCATAAAACGAACAGCAATATTGGGAAAATAATATATTCACCAACTTTCTAGGAAGATGACCAAAGTTCCCTACAAGAGAGTTTACTTTCACAAAGAAATCCGCTCTCTTACGGCATATGTAATCACTGTCTGTGAGAGAACTAGAAATATATACCTAAGTATTTAATCCTATTTTCCCATTTCAGCTTATTGTTATCTAAAACAATAGTTGGATATCCCATATTTAATTCATTACCAAATTCTAAACATACTGATTTTTTATTATTGTATGTTATGGAGTACTCTATCCCATACTTGCTACAGATATTCACTAATTTTTGTTACCCGCTTGCCGATGGTGCCAATAGCATCAGGTCATCAGCGTAGGCCAGACAGCCTGCATATTTGTGTCCAATGTGACACCCAATATCGCTTAAACGTAATCTGGATAACAATTCATCAATGTATAGGTTAAATATTAGTGGACTAAGCACCCCGCCCTGTTTCACTCCATTTTGTGAACAAAAACTATCAGATGTCTCACCATTCCATGCAACACATATTGATTGATTTTTATATTGATCATAAAGAAGTCTTACGATAACCCCGGGAATCCCCTTTTTAATAAGTAAGGAAAACATTTTACCAAAATTAAGTCTGTCAAAGGCTTTGCTGGCATCCAGGCAACAACTATACACTTTACTACCTCGTGACCTATAATAAGATACAATTTCCTTTAAAACTGTAGCACACATTGTCACCAAATTACAAAATGGTTGATAATCGGTTCAAAGCAACACCTAAATTGTTTATTATGTATCATGGCATTTAAGTGATTATAAACTTATTATTTGCCGGAAATCACTGTTTGTTTGTCTGTCTGTGTGTTTGTTTGTCTGCATCAGGGTAGCATTAAAGTAGTATTACATGATAAAATTCCCGAAATTCTCGCACAATATCTCGTCAAACGAGATTTTGCGAGATTTCACTTAAGGATGCCCTAAAGGCCACACGTTTGCAGGAATTTCATATGAAACTGGTACATCTTATGTCTTTCACTAATATCTCGAAATATTTCGGAAAATAGCCCCTATGGAAACACAACAACATATCATTTTTTGAACATATCTTCAAAATTATAAAATTTACCTACATTAACTATAGCACGTTTTCTTCCTCTTACCTGGGTCAGCCAACTCCCCACCACTTTGTGTCACTAAGTCAGTATGTCTGTCTGTTTGTCCGTTGTCTAAATTTTTGCCTGCTTGATGGTCCCTTCGTCTAAAATGTATACCATTCTACAGGCCACAGTTTTGCAGTAATCACGTTGTAACTAACCCAGGTCGTATACTGGTATGATTACTTGCAGCTGTTTGTGTATGTATTAAATAGGTCAAAGTCATGGTCATCAAAATAATTAAAAAATAATTTTTCTCCAATTATTGTCAAAATTGGTCCTATTTTCACGAACCATAGCTCATTTTCTTCTTCTTTTACACAGTTCATTCATTTGACTGTTTTAATATCATTTCTGGCAAGCACTCGCCCTCTGGTCATCTAGTTTTATTAATTAACGAAAACATTAATACACAAATTTGCGAAAAGTCAGAAAAAAAATCAAATTTCATAACTTTATGAACATTTGTTTTCCTGGCATCAATTACAAAGTAAAGCTCATACAAGTAGGTTTTTAGCTCAGATGACTTTCAGTCATCTGAGCTATAGCGATCACCCTTTGTCCGTCGTCTGTCCGGCCGTCCGTTAACAGAGCACAAATCGTAACCACTGGACCTGGAATCTTCAATCTTAACATCCATACATGTCCTTATAAAATCTCCTTGAAAACCTGAAATTAGGTCTCTGTTACCCATATCCTTTAAGCTATGGGGCTCCGAAGTACCCCCCCCCCACAGAATAATGCAAAATTTGATACAGAAGCTCAAGTATCTGAATAACTACTGTGTTACCTATATTCTCCGAGCTATAGGGCTCGTAAATACCCCCAAGAATAATTGTATCCGCCAAAACAGAGTTTTGCGGATACTTTGTTTTCAGCCGGACGCCGCCACCGCCGCCGCGTAGGTGTCCAGAGAACTCCTCCGTAACCGCTGGGGGGAATTTTACGAAACCCGGGATTATGTTCAGGTCACATGTGAACTGCTGCGCCCCCATTTTGTTTTGACCTCTGACCTTTCTGCGCTCTGCATCCGTCTCTGCGTCTGTTATGACACATTAACCCACATATCTCGGGAACCGTTTGACCGATCCGGAAAAAAATTTTGCCCAAATGTTGCCCTTGGATAACTTTATAACATACATAAAAATGGTGGCGCCACCTACAATTATTTTTGCACAGTGTCCATCTGTTAATCTGCCTTGGGATAAAATCACTCATATCTCTGAATTGGTTGGACTTATCCACCTGAAATTTTGCATGTGTATACATCCTGGACAGCTTTATTGATTTTATGACAGGTGGTGCCACCTACTTTAACGTTCATGCTGCAGACATCCAAGCTCATATCTCGGGAACCGTTTGTCCGATTGGGCCAAAATTTTGCATGTGTATAGATCTCCCATAGTTCTTTATCATACGCAAAACTGGTGGCGTCACCTGCAACCATTTTTGCACAGAGTCCGTCTGCTTGTCTGCCGTGGGATAAAATTTCTCATATATCTGCACTGGTTTGACTTATCTGCCTAAAATTTTGCAGGTTTATACATCTTGGATAGCTTTCTGGATTTTGTAGCAGGTGGCGCCACCGACATTTATGTTAACGCTGCAGACATCCAGGATTATATCTCGGGAACAGTTTGACCGATGTGGCCAAAATTTTGCATGTGTATAGATCTCACATAGCTCTTATTCATACGCAAACCTGGTGGCGCCACCTGCAACCATTTTTGCACAGCGTCTGCCTGTTTGTCTGCCATGGGATAAATTCACTCATATCTCTGCACTGGTTTGACTTCTTTGCGTAAAATTTTGCAGGTTTATACATCTTCGAGAGCTTTCTTGAATTTATGACAGGTGTCGCCACCTACATTTACATTTACGCTGCCGACGTCCAAGCTCATATCTCGGGAACCATTTGGCCGATTGGGCCAAAATTTTGCATGTGTATAGATCTCCCATAGTTCTTTATCATACGCAAAACTGGTGGCGCCACCTGCAACCATTTTTGCACAGCGTCCGTCTGTTTGTCTGCCGTGGGGTAAAATCACTCATATCTTAGCAGTGGTTTGACTTTTTGCATTTGTATACAACTTTGATAGCTTTCTGGATTTTGTGGTAGGTGGCACAATTACATACACATTTCGGCTGCAGACATCCATGCTAATATGCAACACACCTCACTCTATTTCCCCTTGTTACTCAATCCATGCCTCACTTCACCCGTCCCACTCTGATTTCGGCGGATACGCGTAGTCGCTTGTCGACTACCCGTATTCTAGTTAAAAATTGGATACAAACAAAAGCTCCAGTATCTAAATAACTAATGACTTGATAGCCATGATTCTTGGGATATATATTGATCATGGAGTGTTTCATCAGTTCCTGCAGACTGGTGGCACTACCTGTTTTTTTTCAGATTTTAAGCATTTTCTTTCTATTTATGAGACCTTCAAATGAAGTTGTCATCTGTCCAAAAGCCCAATGAAACCCATTTCTAAGGACTCTTCACAAAATTCATGATTTGTTTGCATTCTGGTAGTCATTTTCCTCATTGTTCAACATTCCTTGAATTCAGCTGAGCGTCATGGCCCATGGGCCACTAGTTTATATTCTGAGTCTTTAAACATTTATATACACTTTGTCTAGAATAGTTCAGCCGTGCATGTCACCTTGTCAGTATATATATATATATATTTTTTCTCGAAATTGTAACGCTAAATGTTATGAAATTTTAAATACTGATGTAGCTTATTAAGGACTTAAATAAAATTATATATTTATTATAGTATTTCCTACATTTTTTTTTCAGGTATACGACGGTAACGTGGACCAGAACACAATAAAGAGCACATTCTGGGAACGACCAATCTCCGGGAGATACGTCAAGATTGTTATAGTTGAATATGAAAGTCATCCCTCACTCAGACTGGAGCTGCATGGTTGCCTAGGTAACGTCTGTTACCGCCAAGTAAAAATAAGTTGCGATATTTAAAGAAATCAAATACTTGAAATAATGCAAATACGAAAAAAATATCAATAAATTATAATAATAATAGTAATTATAATAATAATAATAAAACAATATATATATATATATATATATATATATATATATATAGAGAGAGAGAGAGAGAGAGAGAGAGAGAGAGAGAGAGAGACATTTTTTTAAAACACGACCATATACAAAGTACTAGGTAAAACAGCACTCTCGTCGATGTTCAGGAAAAAAATTCGTTAACACTAACTTTGAGGTTTTCATGATTTCAACATTTTCGTGGGTGATATATATAACAGTCTATATAAAAGTTATTCCATTGTATGCAAACAATTAGTTTATTATTTGTTTATATAATTTGCGCTAAAAAGAATCCCTTAATCCTTAATCGTGAACATTTTAAATTCTTGAAATTCACCTAATCAGATCCCTCATTCATAATTCTGAAGCCACTATTTCCCCTTTGTATTTCCATCCCTGCAGTTTAAATTATCGAGTTCTACTTTAATCTATCAATAAGCCTTTTTTATTTAGGCTTTTTTTTAAAATAAAATAACATTTTTTAGCTGACCAGGTGACTGTGTTCACTGAGGCCTACCAGAGTTCAGTATTATTCGGAGGATTCGCCAAAAAGGCTGTGGACGGAAACATGAATTTTGACTTTAAGGCCGGAAGTTGCTCTCATACGATGGAGGAGAGACATCCATGGTGGGTCATGGACATGGGGCGTCCAATGAAGGTCGAAGGATTGAGAATCGTCAACAGGGGAGACTGCTGCGGTGGGTTTCCTTTGCTTAACAAAACGAATGTGGAAAAAAATTATGAACAATCTTGCCGGGTAAAATTTCGCATATACATTGTTCAATCATTGATCAATTGCCATGGTTATGAAAGTTAAAATGGCTTCCTTGATCTGTGTGCAAATGTGCAATAGAATCAACTTAAACGTTTAAGAATAAGATTTTCGAAGCTCGAAATATCACCAACAAAACAGTCTTAGAATACAATTGTTAAAATGCATATGTTATAATTATTTCATGCTACTTGCTAATGATTTGCTAGACTTAGGGCTTTTTTGACTTTCTGTGCATTTAATTCTCCACGACAACCTACCTTATTTCATTTTTGCACTGCTCATTTTTGCCCAAGAAATATAGTTTTGTTGCAATCCTTGTAGTTATGAATTATTATATGACTAATCAAATAAAGGAAAGCGTTTCTCATTTTGTCACTGGATATGTAACGGTTATAAACACACAACATTTATTTAATGCGACGTCTTGGTAAAGTACATTATTTAAATAATCTTATATGAGTAAAATAGTGCACGGCTTAGTAAATCTTTGTGTTTCATAGGATTGAGTTTTTACCGTTATGTGTTTCATAATTTGCTACGATCTGCCATCAGATAAATAAATGGTTTATTGACAATTATTACTTTCGAGTTTTACAGCATTATGCACACATATCAACTCTGGATAAAATGATTGTGGGACTCGCTGTTTCTATTTGAATTGTTCTTGGATAATTTGGCGCTCGTCCCCACATGTTATAAACTCGTAGATATAATCAAGTAAAACGGCCTAAGTTCTTATATATATATATATATATATATATATATATATATATATATATATATATATGATTTTTTACAAGAATTATCTAAGGATATTTATAATAAAATATAGAATCCAAATATCGATATAAACCTATGAAGAAGGTTTATCCTGACCAGAAGAGGAAAACCAGGTAGGCCTATGTAGGATTCCATTTTCAACGTTAACTATAAAAACCTAATTTAATTCATATTCACATTACAGGTGAGCGTCTCCGGGATTTCATCGTTGAGGTCGGAGATCTGTTTTCCCCGATGTCTGGGGTACAAGGGAACAGATGTTACAAACACTCGGGTTTCCTGGCTTCGAAACAGAAAAAAACGATCCGATGTGAAGATGACGCCATCGGTCGGTATCTGCAGATCCTTAGAAGAGGATATGGGATCCTTACGTTGTGCGAAGTCTTCGTGTGGAGCATCCCAGGTAGCTTAATTTAATATGAAATAAAATTACGTAAACTTTTAAAACCTACAATAAAATCTGAATACCATAACCCAATCCGTTCTAGTCCGCAATTGAAATTAGACCATTTTTTATAAACGTGAAGTTCCAAAAAATGAAGCTGCATTTAATGAACAGGCCTAATTACAAGCAAAAGTCAATTAAGTTTATAAGAAAGGTAATAAATCCAGTATACAAGAAAACGAAAAAATATTCGCAAAATCTCAAAATTATTTAATTTAGTAAAGAACTCTGCCCATAGACATAAAGATATATATCTGATGAATGGTTGATGTTGTCACTTCGATAAACTCCGAGGTTTCAAGCTGGTACTGTGTAACTTCATTTATTTATTTTTTATTTTCTATTAAGTTTTTACATCCTCAGTTCAAATCATAGGGCTTTTTATCGTTTACAATATTCGTATTGTAATATAGTGCGATATTTATTAGTCTATAATTCCGATAAATTCTAGGAAACGTATTATTATTATTACATAAAATGTGTGTTTTCTGGTTTATATACTTAATATATATATGAGGGTTTGTATATTTTCATGTTAACTATATTGACAGCACAATAGTAATATGCAGATATGCATATATTCCAAACAGGAAATATGACAAAAGGACTTTATCATCAGTACCCCAAGAAACCTTTAAAATAAACTATTTCGATCGCTGTCGACACTGCGTTTCCAATCTGTGTTGAATTATTTTGGTAGTTCCAATAAATCAACCGTCAGGAATTTAAGTTTGTTGGAACGGGTTTTGGAGAACATTCTAGATAAAGCTCATTTTAGCATTCCTTTACTCGATGACCTAAGGCGTGTCGATAGACACAGTAGCTGCTTTAATCTTTATCCTTCAATTAATCTCTGCACATTGGAGATTTAAATTTGTAACAGAACATTTCTCATTATATCAAAATGATATAGAGCTAAGCAGTATGCAAATCCACGTATCGCGATATGCCGATATATCGATAATACGGCTCCACAACTCCACAATTCCACTGGATACCCACTTTGAAACTGACATGAATGCCATTGTAAAGCCTGGTTAGTTAAGTGAATGAGAATATTTAGGGCTTATTTATGTGTAAAAATGCCTTCAATTTAAGAATCATAGAGTATGGTTTAACTTTCAAATATCTAAAACATCTGTCAGTTGTAAAATTGTAATAATTCCATTAACCACTCTTTACCGATTATCGTGGATCACCAGTATCCGAAATGCGTGACCAATTTCCCAGTAATTTATGTAGAATGTCAAGGTGTTAAACAAGGAGGGACGCTGTTATGAGCCCATAATATCAAGACAACTCTCCAACTAAACTTTTCACCATGTGAAAAGAAAGCCGATAAAATGTAAATGGTCAATTGAACATAACACGACTAAAACGCATAACCACAATTCTTCAAATATAAATAAATCCCTTATTGCACAGTCAGATCACTTGGAGGCACTTGACTTTCTGTCAGGTTAACTGGTCGAATTTCTTCCACGGAAGTCAGAAATACGTGGTTGAGAAATCTGCGTTCTAGAGCCTTTCTCGTTTCAGCCAAACCTTCATGTGGCGATTACGAAGGGGACAAGGTGGATTGTGGGTACACGTCACAGACAGAATGTGAAGAAAACCTATGTTGCTGGGATTCCGGGGGATCACCTAGATGTTACTCTAAGGTTATCGCCAAGGAATCTAAGGAAGGTAAGACATTAAAGAATATATTTATTGTAAAACGAGTGACCTTAATACAGAGTTCTAACTGAATTGACAGACTGACGATATCCAGCAGTTCCACACAATGCACTAAATTATAAAGTTTAACCAGTCTGTATAATTCACTTATGATCAGTCTTCGTGTCATCAGGTCACTTGTTGTTTCGTCTCATTATATATATATATATATATATATATATATATATATATATATATATATATATATATATATATATATATATTGTATATATATAATATATATGAATATATAATTATACAAAATGAAGACGAGTCAAGTATTTTCAGACAGGTAAAATGTCTGAAAATACTTGACTCGTCTTCATTTTGTATAGTTAAAAAGCTCTGGCGAAATGCCATAAAGCACTCTAGTAGTTGTTGCTTATATAGGCTCTGAGCATGTGGAACGAAACTAATAAGTAATGAAACGCTTTATAAAACTTAGTTTAATTCATCCTACAAAACACACACACACACACACACACACATATATATTTATATCCAATGGAATGATTAATCCATGCTTTAATAACATCTCAACAAGATTATTGTAACGCATTGTTGTGCGGCCTTCCAACAGTCCTTATAGATCACCTCCAGCGGGTAATGAACATAGTAGCAGGATTTTTTTTTTTTTTACCGGCGTTGCAAAGCATGATCATATTACACCAATCCTCTGCTCTCTCCAATGGTTTCCGGTACGGCAAGAACCAGATATAAGGCACTTGATCTTGTGTTTAAAGCCATGAACAGCATGACTCAAATATATCTGCAAGCTTTTCTCCGTCATCGTGTTACAGTCAGAGGATTACATTAAAATTACCAAAACGTATGTGCCATTTACAAAATTGTCATTAATACAAAAAAGGGCATTAAGCCCTCCTGGTCCTAAACTCTGGAACAGTCTACCCAACACATTGAAAATCTGTTCTAACTTATTCTAAGCAAATTAAAAACTATTTGCTGAGTTCTGTTACTATAGTTATTTATACCATATGGAACCTGGCCATTTTTAACTATATTAGTTTCTTTTTCAAATCTGTTGGCCGGCGCGGATCCAGGATTTTTTTGCAGGGGGCGGGGGGGTCAAAGAGTGTCACTGGGTGATTATTCCGAGCTATTACCTGTCATTGTTTAAAACTGGTCTAAAAAAAAGGTTGGTAGTTGAGCGCTGGGGGGGGGGGGGCGTCTCAACCCCCCCCCCCCCACCGGGTTGAATTGCCTGATGTACTTTTAATGTTATTACTAACTTATCATTATTATTTAATTCTGAATTTATCAGCATTTTTAATATTGTTATATATATATATATATATATATATATATATATATATATATATATATATATATATATAAATATATATATATAGATAAACAGAGACCGCTTGATTATTTACGGTGAATACATTGAGTTATACAAGTGCGACGTATATCTGTCCAGAACAGAAGATCTGGCCACAAATATTAGTTTAAGTTGTCAGAAAACCGTTGCAATCCAGTGATCAGTATTCTAAATATATATAAAAAATTTCTCATTTGAAATTCAAACAGCATTCGTATTACTAACACACCACTTGGTTTTCTCGCTGAGTTAGACGGGTAAACTTGAAAAACTTTAAAAATCTAGGAAAATTTGGAGAGGTGCAGTTGAACGGAGTATATAACGTTCGTAAGTTTAATCTTACTTTATATCACAATAGAAATATTTTTCTCCCGGTCTAGGTTTTTTTCACAGATTTCTTTGTTTAAAATGTTTTAAAGTACATTTTTTCGGTGTTTACAGAGTGCGTTGATTCCCTGTACAATAAGGACCCAACGGCAGTGGTCACGTGTTCGTCCTACGCCGGAGACGAAAAAATGGGTGACTACAGCGAGTTGAGATCTCGGCTAGACACGAAGCAAGAAAATATCCCTGAAGGCTATCTAAACGGAGGCTGGTGTGCTGCTAAAGTGGATAAACACCAGTTTCTACAAGTAGAATTTGATAATGTGCGGTAAGACGTCTATTTAGATCAACACCAACTAGATTGCTAGGTTGATTACAAACAAGCTAGATCAATTTATATTAACGGTTATTGTATATATTAGATTAGAGCTACTTTTCGTGAAAAAGTCAAGAATTCCACGATGGAAGGGGAAATTTACTAGAAATGAGAACACTAACTGATAGGTTCATAGTTAATATGACATCCATTTTGATTGCTCTCTCTCTCTTTCTCTTCGTTTTAAGTACAGTGAAACCTCTCTTTACGGGCACCTCTATACTAAGGGCACCTCCTATTTACGACCACTTACGTGCAGTCAATGAAAGTAGGTCACGAAATATATAACCTCCCAACTAAGAGCACCTCTCTATTGAAAAGTATCCGGTCCCTTCAGTGTCCGCAATTTGAAGGTTCTACTGTATGTTTCGTTCTCGTCAGTTTTGCTTGTAAGGCATAATTCATGTTTTTAAACACAGCGATTTAAAGCAGTTTTAAGGTCACATTTTCTCGTTCATTTTAGCACTGTCCGTAAGATCATCACACAGGGAGCCTCAAACAGTGAAACCTGGGTCACCGAGTACAAGGTGTTCTATAGCTATGATGGAATGCACTGGAGCACCCTGGGGGTAAGTCTTTCCCTGGAAAACCGGAACAATTCGGCATATAGTGGGACAGATTGAAACCAGCTCCACTATAGCCCATGATATATAATAAGCTGAGGGCAGGGGTCATTATAGCAATTGGTACCACCCTTATTCACCATTGCACATTGTTGATATAATAATACAAATGTACAATGATAAAAAAGTTGACCCATAGCATATAAAATGATAGGAAATTTTAACCTACACTGATTAACCGATATTTTTTAGATATATTCTCTAAACGATTTGATTCAGACCTAAATCCTAATATTTGTACACAAGCACTTGTACGAAATTATCATAGTCAACCAAAGGAATATTTGTAGAAATAAAGGTATGATCTTTCAATTCAACAGATTTCTTGGTATCATTGATGATAACGCCCAGAAACGTTAGTTTGCTATCTCTGACACACACACATACATGCAAACATGAGCATGTCATAGTCGTCGCAATGAATGTTCACAGGTATTAATCAGTGTTAATGTTGCCAGTCCATCTGTTTTTTAGGGCATCCTGGACGCCAATGTAGACGGCGACTCATATGCAGTAAATGAGTTCCAGCGTTTCGCTGCCAAGTACATCCGCCTAAACCCCGTGTCATGGCATGGCCCTGCTATCTGTATGAGATTCGACGTCCTCGGGTGCAAAGGTCGTATTAATATTCACATTTATTTCGCAAAAATACAAAATCAATGAAGACTTGGGAAAAAAATGTCTTAAAATGTAAACAAAGCCGGAAACGACATAAATGTTTGATGCATGATATCTCCGTTACCATCGTTACTGCATGATTTAACAGGTGACACATAGGAATAATCATTAAACATTTGAGTTAATCCCTTTCGACATATGACGGACAATTGTTTATTTTATATCACCGTGATATGTGGTGTAGTTATTTTTAACGTTTGTGAATCTGTGGTTTTCTCAGATAGGGGGATTGCAGGACTCTCTGCCACCTTGTGGTTAATATCAGAACTTAAGCAATGAGTATTGCACAAGACGAAAAAAAAAATGTTCACGAAACCTTCCTTTGATAGTAAATTTTTAATCGGGGGTTCAGTTGCATTTTGTTTGTAGGTTATCATATTACACAAATTCAGAACTCAACAAAACAATGACACGTCAACAAATGTAAATGACTTAAAAAAGTAAGTGCTGTTATAAGAAGAGTAGCCTTCTTTGAATGGAAGATCACAAAAAGAGAAAACTCAGCGATACTTCCCCATTTTTAAATGATAAACTGGAAAAATATGTGCTTCGTCTATTACAAATGGTTGACACGCCCCGACCTTGAGATAAGGGCATTTTCAAAATATAGTGATTCATGCTGGACATACGTTCACACTTAAATGCGAAGTGTCATATGTTGAACTAACAGGACTAATTAAAGAATAGGAGAAATAGCATATCTCGGGACTCCGGTAATGCGAACAGAGGATAAAAAGGGTGCCGGTGAAAATTATGAAAAAAAGAGTAATTTTTAATCCTGCAAAATCTGAATCACTATTTAAAAATAAAAAGAGTGATTTAGCAGGCCTGTATTAGAATATATTAAACCTCCACAACCTCCTTTCCCATATGTTAATAGCTCAACTTTATAAAACGCTATCTTTAAGTGATCAGTCAATTTTGAAACCGCATTGATTTTGTCTGTATATTGTTCCAGAATGCGAGGTATCGCTGATTGAGAGAAACCCCTTGGTATTCTTTTCGGCCAGTTCCATAAAAGACGACAACTACGCCTATGCTCCTCAACATTCTCGTCTCAACACCATGCAGATGGATGACCCCTATATCTCGGGAGGATGGACGGGCATTGGAATGTACGGCCAGTCCATCTCCGTGGACTTTATGACAGCTAAGTACGAACTTTCATATATTCATTACAAAAGGTTTAACTTTTACTTGACAACTTAAAATAAATCTTTCAATAATTTTAAGGTTGTGTCATCAATTTGATCTATGTTAATTAATTAGCACAATTTTAATGAAACCCCTATCTGAATGATACACAAAGAGAAGGAATGCAGGGGTTCCAAGCAAAGGTTCTCCACTCAGTCCATGGCTTATGGGCTAAAAACCTTGAGAGGATCATCAGGGAACCTTTGTGGACGTTCTGTTTGTAATCTTAAGGATACCCAGTCCACTTGGAATACCAACTTTAAGGGTTCTAGCCAGAACCTTTTTTTTCTTAAAATGCATTTTCAATGATGTAGTCGGGTCCAGTTCACCGTAGTCCGAGTTCCTGAGGTTCCAGTCCAGGTTCGTCTTCTTCGAATCCGAGTCATCTTTAACTTGGGTCGAAGTCCGAGTCCGATCTCTCCATAGTAAATTAACTTTAAACTATATATTAGTGATTATAAAACAGTTATAGTAGTTTACGCATGCATTTTACTTGAGTGTTCGATTAAATTCTATTTCAGGGTAAAACCATGACATATATTTCCTTTATTTTCTGCATTAGTCTGTTACTACTTCTGATGTGTTTATAAAATAAGACAGGGTTTTTGTCTTATATGACCCGGGGCATGGACAGCTGAGCGGCAAAACGCTCGGCCTTCTCCGCTGGCGACCCGGGTTTGATTCCAGGTGCTGCCATGAGAGTGGGTTCTAGTGGCCCGTCCAAGGTCGGTAGTTCTCTACGGGTACTCCGGCTTCTTCCACTTCTCTCACTACGATCTTCAGCTCTATCAGTACCTTTTATTTTCGCCTTAAATATCTAACTGTATACCGACTTAATCTGTCAAACTTTGCCGTTGCTGGGGAAGCCTACGCAGGCCGGATTCTCCGGAGGTCTGTGACTGGCTCGGGTGCCGACTTCACTTTTTTTAGTCAGCCTATATCCTCAGTATTAATGGTATATTTACTTTAATTCTCTGTAGCTCAGCAATGCCATCTAGCGTTAAGTTAACAAAACAAAACCAAAAAAAAAAAAATAATAATAATAATAAAAATAAGGATACCTCAACCAGAGGGCCAGTTTTTTTTGTTCTCATCAAGCTTTTTTTAAACATAATTCGAATATATTTCTGGACTGATTTTAATTAAATGTTATCTCCCAAGAAAACCCATGTTAAGGGCTTTCCGCTGCTGTTAGAGTTAGGAGTCAATAAACCATGATTAATATTTTCTGTATAATACTCACCAAAGTTTAATTAGGCCCCCGGTGGATATACATATACTAACTACTTTTATCCATGTTTTACAGGGTGGTCCGGAAGATTGTGCTGCAACCAGTTGAAGACAGGGACGAGTACGTAAAGCGATTTCAAATAAAATACAGGACTGATCGGACAAACTGGGTATCAGAAAAGGTAAAACATGTTTATTAAATGCTTATAAAATTGATACTTCGTAAGGAACGGTTTTTCCTTGGGCCAAATTCGAACAAGGCCGGAGGCTCAATGGGCTGAGCTGAATACCGATTCTTGGATTCTGGGAGAACGAGCTGTTTTCACGAAACAAGAAATGTAAAATTCCTCAGCGTTTATGAGAATAGATATATATATATATATATATATATATATATATATATATATATTATCCCCTTAGGACACACTTGGTGTCGTTCCCAACTGTTCAAAATAAAAAAAGGCATTTCCGAGGAACTAACACAGTGGATTTTCATGACGAGTTTTGTTTAAGGAAGCTAGCGCATAAAAATCATATTTTCAAATACAAAACGGTTTCCGCCTTTGATGATAATGTAGGCAGTCACCATATATTTCTTTTACCCAGACAGAGGAAAGGGAATCCTTGGCAACGCCCGTACCCTGCAAGTAACTATTTGCTTAGCTTATTGTGTTATGTTATATTCAAGCTTATAATAGGATAAATATTTATGTTGAATATGTTGTCATGGTACACATACGTGCATTTGTAAAAACATTAGACTTTTGTTATTTTGTGTTTAGGATAATTTTTTTCTTAAAATTTCTCATGAACAGTAATATATATATATATATATATATATATATATATATATATATATATATATATATTATCTATTCTACAGAATCGCAGATATTTTATAAGTAGACAGATATTTTATGAATTCTAATATATCATCAGAGGAGCATCCGTTCTATTGACTTAATGTAACCAAATTTTTGTTTTTATTGTACAGACATACGTGGGAAATACGGATCCGCACAGAAAGGTTATACATACTTTTGAAAGCCCGATCGAGGCCACGGAGTTTAAGATTGAAGTTGTAGAGTATCACGGGGCCCCATCTCTTCGGTTTGACCTCCTTGGTTGTGATCCGTACGGTAGGTAGATATATACTGTGGTTGCCATTTTGTTCGCGAGGGTTTCGAATCACGTGGTCCGTAGCCGGAAAGGAATTTTACAGGTGTGCATATACTTACAAACTAGCAAGTTAAACTAGCATCAACTAAAATGGAGGAGGTTACCTCTAGCAATAATATATAAAAAAAATGTTATGACTTTGCGAACATGTTAGGTAACTGATTAGATAATTGTAAAGTTTATTTTGTAAGTTACTGTATATTGATCGCAAAAAAGAAACCCTCGCGGTGAATATTTAACCTCGAGAATATGAAGCTAACCAGGCTATTTAACATTTGACGTACACGAATCCTTTGATTTGGTTATATCATATCAACACCTTAAGTAACTCATGTTTTCTTGGGTTGTCACTGGGTAATATTCCCGATTTATCAATACCGCTTCCTATTCATAAAACTTGTTTAATTCAAAACCTGAGAGGGCTTCAAATAGGGCCGAAGAAACTTGTCGATTCAAGGTCATTTATTAATAGAAATCTGTATGCGACACCAAGAAGGAATATAAATAAAAAATATATGGACTTATTTCCCTCATTTCTTATTCCTGACATGAAACATGTAAAAAACGCAAAGAATTAATTTGTTATTACAGTTACTAGAAGTCACACACAGACACGAACATATATATATATATATATATATATATATATATATATATATATATATATATATGGAAAGGGTATACACAGAAAAGTGGTTCACTGCTAGTGGGATACATTTATATATATATATATATATATATATATATATATATTTATATATATATATATATATATATCCCTATGTGACAGCATTGGGACTGTTAGATGAATGCAATGACCCATCCTTTAAGTTAATCAGATGCGAATAATTAGACTTTGATAGACTTTTGTTATATATCTGCCAATTTCTGCTCGATTGACCAACATAAACAGATGGATTAGAAATTATTTTGAATAATAACATCCATATGTTATATTATCATCTGTGAATATGTTTTCCAATTATGTTTTTTGTCTAAAATTGTATTTTTTTTACTTTTTAAGCACTTGAGCCCTGGAGACTGGATGACATAGGTAAGTAAGCTGCAGTGTAAGCTGTACTGTAGCCAATATAATTTAAATAGAATTTCTCTTGTTTGGTTGTATCAACAGTATACCTTTCAAAATAACATAATATATAAGAAGTTACTGCCGTATTATTATATTCATTTGAAAAGGGCTAAAATAAAGATATATACATATAAAGTTGGCCCTGCTTTGAGGGACATCCCTTTCTGCCAATTGAAGAAAAATATCCGGTACTTGCAAGTTATCGTTTAACGAAGTCACATTAAAAAGATGAATTAAATTATGTTGTTATGGGATATATATTTTATGATTGAAATGTCTATAACTAATTTTTTTTGTATTATCAATCTGAAAAAAGTCTTCATTTATTATCCCTTAATTCCATGATTTGCAAACATGATATTATAGATTTAATAACATATTCCTTTACAAAAGCTGAAAATGCCGCCTACAGTGTCTCGTCTGTTTCACGTCATGTTTGTACAGACACTGCATATGTTTGTATATTCGTGTACACAATAAATTGACACCAGCTAGTGAAGTAACTTCTAGTGTTCTTATGACTGATGGACTTACTTTGTGTTTATTTAGGTGTGGGCTTCTTCTACATAGATGAGTCTTTGAGTTATGATCAGGCCGAGGCCAAGTGTAAAGATAAGGGAGCTCGGCTGGCTACGCCTGAAGACTTCCAGTCGGCTCTACAAGGCGGCTATGAACTTTGTAATAACGGCTGGTTGTCTGACGGGTCTGTTAGGATGCCACTGTTACATTACCGGGACGCTGCGGAGGAGACCGACTGCGTGGGTGAAGCAGGGGATAACAATGCCGGCAATCCACCTGGAACAAAATATTTCGGGGCCTACTGCGCCAGACCAGGTTCGTGCCGTATCTGTATAATGAATGTCTAATTATCATCCTCAACACTATTCGAGGCGTGCCAGGGGCGTCAATATAGCCGAGACCAGGGCCCCATGTCCCCCCCCCCATACACACACTCTTTTATGCAATATAATCACCCCCCCCCCAATTTCCAGAGAATAATATTTGTATATTGCAAAAGAATATATTATTAAAAAGAATTATAAACCTTTTTCCACTCATGAGTTCTCTATGAAATATTACATCTTATCCTGGTTTAGAATTAACTTGTACTGGAAACAATTCCTACCTTCTGAAAGCTTATACTCATTTATGCATATGTGTGCTTGTGTGTCTGCGAGTCATCCCCGAAGCCTTGGAGATAAATCGAGGCCACTGAGGGGTGTCCTCGAGAGCATATTTGTCATGTTTCTAAATGTATGACAGTAAATCATCATCGACAAAATTATAAGTGCATTTACATAGCAGTACATTCCTATCCCAACAAAACGTGAGACCAATCCAGTATCGTTAAATAAGTTTCGGGATTTACTTAAGTCACAGGCCCTTGAAACTTCGATAAAAAACATGTTTAAATGGCTCCTATATAGCCTAATACTATCCATAATAATATTAAGCGAAAAGGTATAAACTTATCTCTTGAAGGCACATAAAATTTACCCAAATGATTCCGTCTGGTACAGAACTTATTTCCCCGAGTTACGGTCCCTAGCCGCCAATAATTCGCTGTTTGATCATGCACAGCGGAGCCTTGTGTACCTGTCTTGCGGCAGATCGGCGGCGCTCTGATTGGTCGGCTCATTAATATTCATGATAAACACCCCACGACGGTGCTCGAAAGCCGCTTGGGCCTTGTGTCTTAATATTTGTACGGGTAGTATTATGCTATATAGGGGCCATTTAGACGTTTTATTGGTGATTTCAAGGGCCTGTGTTTAAGTGTAAGTACAAAAATTTAGATTTTATTTGTCATCTGAGAGCGATTGTCAGTTCCTTGTCCCCCTTTTTTTTATTTTGAGGTTCATCGCTTTCAATATCTACTGTTTAATAACTGAAAATAAAATATCATTTGATATCATTTAAATAATATCAAATATTATTTGTTTTAGGTACATTTATCGAAAAAAAAATCGTCGTCGCCTTGTAGTTTGTTAGTTTGTTGTTGACAACGATGCCAAAATATTTATTATATTTTACATTAGTTAAATTCGTTTGTCTGATTTTAGTACAGGGTTCAGCACGTGTCTATTTTTTGTTTTGTTTTGAATTTTTTGCATTTACCATTTACAAAAATGTGGTCAAATAAATTCTGATGTTATGTGAAATGCCGTAGTCATAGACAAGATTTATTAATTAAATATTTTCTCTTTTTTTAATCTATCCAGGAGGCGGGCTTTTTTACCATAAGTGGCATTGTAAGCAAGAACCTTATGCCGACCCTTACATGTTAGAGTGTCAGCGACACGGAGCTCGCCTGGCCCTGCAGAATGAAGGCGAGGCCGCGGGACTCGACGGGCTATCATCCTGTACGCCGGCGATGTTCAACATGCCTCCACTGGGGTCGCGGCCAGGACAACTTAACTGTAATGATGGGATCACTGGATTTGATCTTAAGATGTATGATCGTCTAAGGTGCTACGACGCGATTTTCTGCAACCGTCCAGGTAATCTTTTTCTCTACAATATTTTATTTCAAGCACACGCCCGTGAAGCCTGTTATAAAAATTCGTTCTAAACTGATAACAGGTAGTAATAATCTGCTAACATCTAGCAGCAGGCTTTCCTGACCTACACACACCTGAACACAGACTTGTCCTAACCACATCTCCGACTCAGGAAGAGTAGAGAGGCTGGTAGGCCCTATACTCAGGCAGATGCGTTTGATTCACGGTTCTCATCCTTTCTGCTTCTACTCCAAAACATATATTAACCTGTTTCGTCCGGCATTAGGCATAAAATAATGCCACGTGCCTCGCTGCCAGTATCCACAGAAGTTGAATCACTTCAAGGGCAGAGGCGTGGGGAGAGGCGGTGGCGGGTGGGGGTGGGGGGGTGTTGGGGGGGGGGGGGGTGGCATGGGGGAGGTATCCCTGTGATCGAGGAGTGCATATATATATATATATATATATATATATATATATATATATATATATATATATACAATCAGCCTATTTCCAAATACTTGCACCAATCTTAGACTTTAAACAATTTACTTTCACGCTTTATTTTCTCAGGAGGTATTAAAATCTGGAAATTTTACCCTCATCATTACATGCAATGTTTTATGGGGGGGGGGGGGGGGCTGTCAGAAAAAAAGAAACAAATAACTCACGATTTATATAGTTGGATCGCAAGTTTTATCATGAGCTGTCATGCTGATGCCCTTTAAAATATTATAAAGTTATTGTATTTCTGTCTGACCGTTGATAATTATACTTGCCACCAAAATATGTTAAAATTAAAAAGTAGTCGGAGACCACATAATGCAAATCCAAATCTGTTGTGCATGACAACCAAACAGGAAATCTTGTCAGGGTTCAACAAAACCCATAGAGAAAAGCACCATTATACCAGTGAATGGCCCTGACTGTCGGCAGGAACAATGGAATTACACTTACGGTATATAACCGTTTGAATTAAATAAAAATTGTTTTACTGATTCAGATTTATTCTAAAATATAATGAAATTTTCCTTTGATGCTAACCTAACCCTGAACAAATGACATTAAAATTATATCATGTTTGTCGCCGTCTGAGATATAATTAAAAGGATCTAGGAACTATGATCCAGCCTCCAGCCAGGGGCAAAAACTGTTCGGGTAAATTATTGCGTCTCTGCTGAAAGTCCATGTGCTATATATTTCATAAGGTTAATTTGCGGTGCTCACTCGAACAAGCTATGTATCGGCCTTAAAGCGTGCAATGCGCGTGACTTTGCAGTGAGCTATCGTTGGCGTCATCCAAATAACCAATGTCCTTTGAGTGCAGAATCCCCCTTTAATGTTCGTGTCGCCATCTAGCGGCAAATATTGTATGGTGAACTTATAGTTACGTTCAGCATCAGCGTCAATAGGCATTTACAGTAGAACGATTGGCAAACAATCTTAAATCTAACAAGGCTTTCAGGAACGCGGGGGTAAGCGTCTCTGACGCACCAAATCTCTAACCGACGCTCGGTTCTCAGTGTCCAAGCGTCCGATGGGACACGCGAATTTCTGGATTTAACACCCTGTAGCAGTCAACGATCATTACCGGGTGCCTCAACAGAACTCGTCAGTAGTGTAAACGCCTTACAGCAAATATCCATATAACGACACGATTACGAATCATATAATGATACAATAATTACATATGATACGAAAAAGATCCGATTTTACATAACCCTTAAAACTTGAACATATATATCATCTCCGCTTTGGACGCTCTAAACACAGATGGGACTCCCTCAAAATGTTTGTCTGAGCGTCCCGGACTCTTCACATTTGCTTCCTCTTTATAACCATGATCTTAAATAAATCCAAAACTTGTTGTGAATCCATAAAAGTCTATTATATACACCATTTTATACCTGGTACAGTGCTCTTTCTAATGGTATACACATTTATAAATAAGGTTATATATTCATATAAGTTTTCAATCATTTGCTCCAATCTACAAATATATCAGTCATCAACCCACGATCAAAGATATATGGAAGATGCTTATTAGCTTAAGAGGGATGTTTTCTGGTTTTGTACATCACATGCCGATACAACAGGATTGTCATCTTTCCACATAGGCACATAAGAGGATACATCTTAGCTTCATTCGCAGAAGATATAGGGAATTATCATTAGTTTACAAAGTCAAACCCAATAATTTTCGACTTTCCAGGGTGTGTTTCGAGGTTAACTTTGACAATTGACTCTTATCCTGTTGGATGAGTTCAGATTTTATTTAATTTTCCTTACTTTTTTTTGCAAATGAAGACTTGAAAAGTATTAGAAAAAAAAAATCCCAGTAACTTTTCGCAAATACTAACATTTTTTAAAGGTACATATTTCATACCTACTTGTTTGCAAATTTGTGCATTTGTGCAAATGGGGAAATATGCACTGTTTATATTTGTTCTTTCATGTTCATTTGTATAGCATTATGTTATGTATGTATACATATAATAATATGCTACCTATCCCAAATTAACATATATCCATAATCAAGACTTATAAATAGATCTATTTTTTTGATGGATCGGTAGGTCAGAATAATATCTAATAGTTTCTTTTTTCTCAAATGTTGATAATTCGGTTTGGCCCCATAATTGTTGGTAAATATCCTAAACAGATTCATTCATGTATTCATGTTTCCTTCATTTATTTTCAGTCCTCGCTGTGGGGATGGTGCCAGCAGGTAATATCAAACTTAATAACTCAGCCTACGTATAGCATTTAATTCATTTCAACTGACCTTTCCGTGAATCACGACTTATCTCTAATTTGAATTTGAAAGAAATTTTCCTAATTGAAGTATGAGGCAATAATAAAGGTTGTTCCTGATGTAATGCACTCGTCAATTAAGACCCCTCGCATTGAAAAATTATTTTATTTTCAGTAAATATTAACTGATTTGGGCTCCATTCAGTTCTATATTTTTTTCTCAAGAAATAAGATGATACATTTAAAAAAATAAAACTTCGTTTCGTCATGGTGTGCTTATTCCTTTTTAACAAAGCTATACTGTTGGTATCATTTTGTTCTCTGATCATATGAAATTTCTATCAAAATCGTAACATACCGAAATATGTAAAGGAGGGAGAATTTGCTGCATACGAGCGGTTCGACACAGTTTGGATTAGAATTCGGTCATGAATCAACTGCCTTGTAGGATGATATAAGGGAACTGTTCACAGGGTCGTTCAGTCTTTGATAACCATCCATTTTTGCAAATGTGTTTCCTTGAATTTGTCGTCTTGTTCCAAAGGATTGTAACCTCGTATTTATTCAATGATCATATTAATTAATTAGAGTCCATGGAATATATAATCCAACAAAGTGGGGAAAGTCTGTTTCGTTCGTGTTAATGAGTGTCCGGCTGAATCACGCTTTCCTGCACAAACGGGCTTCCGGCTGCGTCAACCAGTCGTTTATCTTCTTTATCTACACGAGAAGCTGCATTAGCGATATCCCGTATTATCAGCCATTACGGCTACCATCTTCGGTTTGCCAGACACGTGACTGAACAGCAATGCTAAATTTAGGGTTCAGAGATTCCTTTACCCAAAAACCTGGTATTAGATTCCGAAATTACAATAATAAGCTATAAAAATAATTTATGATGACCAAATATACTTTTAAAAATATACATAAAACCTGTTTTCTTATATTGTTGGTATTCCTGATCTCACTTATTACCAAAACAAATGAGAAAGAAATCTTTGTATTTTTTATGTATTTAAAATTGTGTATTGACAAGAATATATAGGAAAGCGTTATTACCCATATATCCGGTACATTAATGAATTCTTCTATGTTTTATAATTGGTTTTGCAGTGTCCATACAAATCAGTATGGTGGACGATGGAAAAGAGATCTACAGAAACTCTGAGCTCAAGGTCGAGAGGCCGCATGTTATCCATAACCAGTTCCTCCTAGGCCATACGTTCACAAGTAAGTATTTCACCAGTGTCGACAGATGTTGAATTTGTTGTATTTTCCACTTGTACATCTTAACTTCTTCCTACTCCTCTCTCATAATTATTATATCTGTGTGCATACATTTCACGATCCTTAACTGATTTCAGTTTAGCTTGACCTACTGATGGGCGTTTAAGGAAATAAGCTTTAATATATATATATACATATATTATAATTAAATAATTGATATAATAGTTAAGAAACTTGTACTAATACAAAAAGATACTTCAGTATGTAATAACAGTATATAAATAGGTATTATTTGATATTTAATTATTTCACGAAATTTAATGAAATTTTCAGCAGAACATGTACTTTTGGAAAAATTCTTTTTTTTTCATGTCTAATTTATATTCAAAATAAAATTTTTATTGATTTAGTTCGAGGGTTTTTGCAAGGAATGCTAATTTAAGATCAGATTTATTGAGGTAGTTGATCAGCATTTGTGGCGAATTCAGCAACTACACGATTAACACTGAATGGTAAAACCACAAAATTGATAACCGAATAAAAATTTTAAAATAAATCCTTGATCCAATCATTCCAACGAATATGAGTTTATATTCACAAATTCATAATCAAATTTGAAATAAATTAAAAGACAAATCCAGGAAATCAACAAAACCTACTAATGTTAATACACCCTTGAAATCAGTAACTCTACTTCCTAATATGAAGAAAAAGGCACGAAATAAAAGAACTGACCAACTAATACGAAAACACTTTTAGCCCCCGTTATTGGTACGAAGACATAATCCACAAAAACCATAGCCCATAAACTTGTATTAAAAGAATCAAACTCGAATCTATAGCTAATACGAGGACAAATACACAAAACCAGTTACATAACCAACCAATGCAAAGAAAACTCTCTTGAAAGTAACAAGCCAATCATCTAAAATGAAGAAACTACCCCAAAAACGAAGCAAACTACCCCGCAAACTACAACGTGGAAAAACACGAAATAAGAAAAATTCACCAACTTATATGAAAACATAACAACGAAATCACTGCATTAGAACCACCAACTAATACAAAGACAAGCTCACAAAATCAGTGATACAACCAAATAAAGACAAAATACAGAAATCAATGACCCCAACGACTAAATAGAAGTCAAGACCGCGTAATCAAGAACCGCACAAGCTAATGCAAAGACAAATATCACGAAATCAGATTTATAGCCTCACCAATTACTGCGAAGCCTAAAACTGTTTAATCAATAGCCCAACGATTAATATGATGGGGAAAAACCCACGAAATCATTGTTGTAGCCCCAAACAAAATATCCGAAATCGAAAAGCACGAAAAAAAACACAACCTACAATTATGGAGCGAAACCCTTAAAGTCAATAAGCCCGACCACCTAACAGGGAGACAAAAGACCGAAGACAAAAACCGCCAAAAGAATAACACACCAACTTATATGAAGTAAAAAATTCCCTTAAGATAAAGACCAAGCCTCGAAAATCTATAACCAAAAAAACAATTGGCAGATGGAACCAAGAAACCAATACCAGAAGATAGCTGATATGAAAACAAAACTATGGTATTTGTAATCCCATCATGTACTATAAAGACAAATCAACGGCATCTACGAACCTATCAGCTGATATAAAGACAAAACTACGGCTTCTGTAACCCTACCAGCTTATATCAAGACAAAAACAACTGTATCTATATCACACCAACTAAATTCAAGAATAAAAGACATTTATCACCGTACCAGAAAATATAAAGGCTTTAATACGACAAATACAACCGTACCAACTAATTTGAAGACAAGACCGTGAAATCCATAACACCGAGAACCAATTTTAAGACAAAAAAAAAAAAAAACGTAATATTCCCCCAACTTATGCGATGACAAAAATCAGTAAATCAGTTAAAGGAAATTAATATGTGAATAAAAGTAAAGAACCTTGAAAATACTAACTACAAAGTTGTTCACGCAGTGTCCAAGCCCGTTACTGGACAGATGATATTCGCAGATGAGCCTTATGACTCCGGGATGCTGTCTCCAGCTGAAAGTATGGAAAGGGTCTTGAGTTATGAAAACTTTCAGGTGTTCCACCCCATCTGCCCAAAAGGTAAGATTCCGCGGAGTTTTATGAATCACACAGTGAAGATATGTTCTCTTTGGAAACGAAAGTGGGTGATATTGTTAAACTGCTGGCCGCTTATATATGTAAAAATAAGTTATACGTTTGGGTTAATTTTCAGTAATTATAATCTGTTACTGAATGTTTTGTATGTCCAAAATCAGGTGTTGGCATACAATGGAAAATTTGGAGGTAAAATGGTGCGTTCACGCATGGAATAATAAATTTTTAGAGTAATATTAGTTTGATAAGGAATCCATTTTACTTTAATATTAAATAGCATTCTCAGTTTATCCCCGGCTGTAGTTGATTAACAAGCAGTCCCTATTTTAAGGCAAAATTATGTGAACCTTATTGTACAGAGACATAAGGGAGTTTGGTAAAGTTTGCCAGAATAGTGTGCGTATTCCTGGTTTGTTTTAGACTTTATCACTGTATAAATATAACCAAGAACGGATCATTTGCAGACTCACATTTGTACTCTGCTTTAAGTATAACTTCTCGGATGCTATGTCCTCATTATAACAACTTGTAGCGGATGTTGAGCAATTGCATACATTCTACAATTTTGAAGAGAAACTGTCTAATATAACTTGTGATAAAACATACCATAAAATCCTTATTATCTATTTTTTGTGCATCAAATAATCACGATATTTGATTAATGCCAGTGTTTCAATGTAAAAATAATATTTGTAATTGTAATTTAATTTTTTTATCGATGCGGCTCGCTCGAGAATTACTGAGTCAATAAAGAAGAGTTCTACCCTTATCCTTAACGACACTGCCGCATGTATTAGGTTACCGGGTGCGTCCCATGTCCGCTACAGCAATGAACTGAACAATAATGCAGGTTGTAGCCTGGGTTCTTGGCATACGCCACTTTCGTTTTGACACAATCCAGTTGGAAAAGGTATGCTCCCTCGCTGATAGCGCTGCAGTTGTGCACGGAGGAATGTGACCCAATATTTATAATTTTTATTGGAAGGTTTATTAACTATATTTTGATTAAAATTTATATAAATGAGCTATATTTTTATTTTATCATCAAGGATATATCGCACTTGGTGACGTTGTTATGACAAACGAGATGGTGAACGACCCTAACAGCGTGGCCAGGGCAAACTTCCGTTGCGTTATCATAGATGTCGTACAGCCCTGTCAACTGGGTGACAAGATACACTCCCTGGGATCCGGCTCGGTTTGGGCGGTTAAACCAATCCGTGCAGTCATACAGTATGATGGGTACTTTTTTCTTGGCTCCTCCAGCGGCAGCCCCCCGTCTTCTGACAAGGTCTTCTGCCTCAAGAGAAGTCACGCAACGGATACCCGAATGAATTTGTACGGTAGGTCGAGCATATTATAACACCACTTTTACGCCAGGAAAGATTTGTTTGGTAGGCAAAGGTGGCGAATCGTGAAAATTGTCTTATGTCTAAATGAACATTTAATTAAATAAATAGTCACTCCGTTAAAAATTCATTTAATCTCCAGGGATATACTTTGTTAAACCTTGTGGTGATGAATTACGGTCGCATCTAGCTTTTCATGAAACGAGCTTCACAAATGACTATTGATCATTATGCACTTGTATCCAACAGAGACTAATTTATCTACTTATACCATAACATTTCGCAAAGAGTCATGTTTGGGGTCTTCCTCCAATTAAAAGTGAAAGTTTGACAGCCGTTTTACCCTAATTTTCTCAACTTTATTCATCATAGTATGTATCTATCTGTCCAGTTTTGTATAAAAGTAGTCTAAAGCTGCGGTTACTGGGCGCGCGGTATGAGATATATGGATTGCGGAAGCACAATGCGATATAAAATCGCATGGGGCATTTACTTAGTGGGCGGTAAAACACTGCGATATTGGCGCAATGATGTCAAATCCCGCTGCCTATGTATTTGTAACTAGAGCCTATAGGCGCTATACGCAAGCGGGTATGCGGATCCAATTATCCCCTGATAATTCCATTTTACCGCGTGTCTCATACCGCATATCGCATACTGCGGGCCCGGTAAACGCTTTATGATTGAATAACTAGAGTAAAAAAACTTATTCGCATACAGCATGCCGCATACGGCATACCGCACCCGGTACTCGACACAGCTTAATAAACGCATATAACAAAATTCAGTAGTATTACATAATAAACATAACTTTTCAACCTTAGACATCTGTATTTTCCGTCTTCTCCTAGGTAAAATTGTCTGATATTGGTGGCAAATCTAAGATACAACAGAAGATTAATTGGCTACACATTTCCAAAAGTCCAAAAATAAGTTGTACAATGGCTAACTGAAGAAGGGTAACGTTTTCTGACACAATGTTTTAGTTGGAATTTAAATCTGATTACCGGACACTCAAAGAGTCACGTTGGATTTTTGACGTCCCATCGGAAGGGGACCTGTTTAAATATCAAATGTTGTGTAAAATTAAATATTAATTTTATATCACGTCATTCTCGTGTAATCAGAACGATTCTAAACAATATCGTGTTATACAGTATGACATACAAGAAATCCAAGATATTCCAGTGAATGCAAGGCCCCGCGTTTCCTGTATTCGGCCCATATTCTCCGGTTCAATAGTGCATAAGTAACTTATATTTGTCAGTTTTCCTTAATAATATTCCTGAATCCTTGCCATGTGTCGAATCTACGCGAGAATTTAATCGATCTTCAATGATCCATTCCCGAAAGGCCCTGAAAATTTCATGAGTTTCCCTACGTTGCATGTGTGAGTTATGTTGTGAACAAACACAAACACACACACACACACAGAAACGGGTATGAGCGCTTTTCGTCCTGGTTTATATGACTTGAACATAGCACAAAAGACATGCTCGTGGAAAAGGTCTATAAATATCGAATAAACCAAATTTGAACGATAGGACTTGAAACGAGGTATAAAGCACAGCTATAGACCGTCCAAACAAGGGGCGCCAATCGTTTTTTTGCGATTAACACAAAGTAATGTATTTTTAGAAAACTTCTTATCTGTCATTCGTCAAGGTTCTCCGGCAATTGTTCACAAGGGAAGTACCACAAAACATTGAAAGGAATTGGAGTGAAACAATCTAACATATGAGAAAACAGTTTATTTCTATCAAGCAATCTTGCTTGAAGTGACAGGGTCAATGACACTTTTTGAAAGAGGTTGATTGGATGATGATAGTTTTATTACCATTATACATAACATGCAGACGCCATCATACATCTTCACTTCATAAGAAAACGTTACGAAAATTGAAAAGTATTCATTTAATAAGATAAAATTATTAAATCATCTACTGTCGGAGTTTACATAATATTCCGGAATTGTAACATCCTATACAGTAACATTAACAATTAATTATTGCCAAAAATGATGAGCGCCCTTGGTCGGACAGACTTTAGTTTGTTGAGTCGGTTAAATTTGTGTTACTGTGATTCTTATTTGGTTATGTTCTTAGGATCGGTGGTTCATGCATCTCTTTTAACAACTTTCATGTTTTCATGTTCCAGAACCCTTTGAAGGAGCTTATACTGAACAATGTAAGTCGCTTTTAATTTTTAATCTGATGATAGTCCCTGTAAGGTATACCTATTTTCACAAATTTGTGTTCTGCCGCCTTATTTTATGTTTAAGAACTCTTTTAATTCAGGGACGTTTAAACATTTAACTCTGTAGTTATAAATTATGTAGTTATAAACTTTTACTTTATTTCTAACTAATATAAACAAGCTGTTCTTGTACATTATCGGGTTTCTGCATGAGATGACTTGGCAAGTTCAAGGTGAACACAGTAAACCTACTTTGGAATAGGAGGCAACATACTACTCACCTTTTTGGGCGTGACACCCTAGAACGTTCGTACACATTCATCTCTGGATCGACAGACACAACTAGAGTCTGTCAGTAGATGTAGTAGGAGCCATCAGAATTTCCTCGGACGATTTTTTTTTGAGTAATTTTTTTTTGTTCTGGGATATTATTATTAACATTAATATTCTTATGTAACTGTCACTGATTTTGATAGTGTTTCTATTAAAGATTTTGGGCAGTTTGTTATCCCGCGAGAAATGCTTCTTTATAAGTTTCGATAAATGTGCCCGACATTTGTTTTGACATTCTTGCTATAAGGTGGGTTATACAAAATTATCTTTCTTGCTCATTTTCCTTTTTTTTTGTTGTTGTTCATTGTTGCCGTTTCCCGGAGTATAAATGACGCTTTCACTGTACCCCGCTTTCTGTAAGGCTAAAATATATAATGGTACTTCATTTCAAATATTCATTTACTTGATGATAATAATCAAAGTTTGGCCACTATTGAAGTCTCTCGGACTTGTTCCTCTTGTGGAGCGTCTCTACCTTCCTGGGATACACACCCCACTTGTCTCGGCTGTCGTTCCAGTGAGGGCACGTGCCTTGGTGAGGCGGACCCATGTTATTATTATTGTCATACATGGCCGCCCTCGCAATGGGCTCGACTTCATGCATGGTCGACTGCCCTTGATCCCATTGTGCCCTCTCCTGTGCTGTCTTCGGCTCCGGTGGCGGGGAGCAGGGGGGGGGGGGCACCCCTCCTTCTGAGTCTAGTCGGGTGGCATTACGCTCCCCCTCTGCGGATCCCCTTCTCGTTCCAGGCCCTGTCCCTCCCTCCCAGGGCTCTGTCTTCCAGACCCCTGTTGGGGCTCCGGCTAGAGCTCTAGCCGCCCCCTCCAGGAAGCGTCCGACCCTGCCCCGCCCGGGCCCCCTCATTCACCGCCTCTCCAGTTTTTGTGAATACTTACCGGCGGATTTCGACCTTGAGTCGGAGTCCGCGCCCCAGGCCACGGCTCCGGGGCAGGTGTCTTTGACCGATCCTCCTGTGTTGTCCCTGCAGCGTCCCCCTGGGATGGAGGTCACTCGTTCCCCACCGGCTCCAGCGCAGGTAGGTGCTCCCCCCCCCCCCCCCCCCCCCCCTGCTTGATACGCCCCTTCCCAGCCGTCTGTCCCTTCGCCCCCTTATGGACGGTCCTTCCGCTGATGCGGTTCCCCTCCTGTCCGGGTCTCCAGTCGCCCGCCCTGCGGTTCCTGATACAGACCCCGTCTGTGCCCAGGCCGCTCCTGCGGCCTCGTCCGCTCTTGGTTCTCCGTCCGTCCGTTCTCCGCTTGTATTTACAGATCAGGCGCCTCCGGCCGTTACGGATCAGTGGACTGCTCTCAACACGCAGAGGCAGGCGTGGCGCACCATGAAGTCTGACCTACTTGATCAGGTGGCCCGCACCATGCAGGCGTCTCGCCCGGACGGGCCGACCTTCCAGCGCCTCAGGCCACCGCCCGCCTCTGCTGCGTCGGCCGGGTTCTACCTGAACCCATCCACGCTCTCGGTGCCGACTTCCGGATCTCAGATCTGCATGGAATTTACCGATGAGACGGCTCGGCTGCTTGACAATCATCATGCCGCCGTCACCGGCGCTATATCCTCATCGTCTGGGTCGCTGGTGCCGCCTGGCGCGCGGCGCTCTTGGCCGATCGGTACCTTGTGGTCCCCTAAGGCGTATCGGGCGACCTGCCTTGACAGGCTCGTCCCGTCAGCCGCCTTTCTTGCTGTTCCATCGGCTTGATCAACCCTTCTCTGACGGTAGGTTGCTTTATTCCGCGGCGGCGCATGTATCCGATTCTCAGCTCTCGGATATGGAGGCTCTCGCCCGCCAGACCGCCGGCGTTGTCAACGACCTTCAGGCCGTTACCAGCCTGTTGTCTATTTCTCCGGATCCTGCCATATTACATAATATATGGCAGGCTTCCGCTCACGCATGTGCCGAGTTACAACACTTGGCCTGACGCCTGGTGGAGGATTGTATCCTGCTCCGACGGGCCGGGTGTCTCCGCACCTTTCGCTCCGTCCAGCCCGCGCTATCTCCCGTGGAGCTCTCGGATCTATATACTCAGCCGTTCACGGAATCTCTCCTCTTTGGGGGTCATCTATCCCGCGGCTATGAGGCTGCCCTGGATCGTTCAGATCGTCAGGCGCCTCCTCCGACCCCAAAGGCGTCTCGCCCTTACCGGTCCCGTACTGTTCCGGTACGGGCTCCGGCTGCTAGCCGCTCGGTGGCTCCCGCCGCCCGTCTGCTCGGACGTCCGGGTCTCGCCAGGCCTCCTACTTTCGCGGTAAATCCGCTCGGAGGGGTCGCGGCCGTAAGTGACACTCCAGGTCCGGTAGGCGGCTGCCTTCAGACCTGTTATCCGGCCTGGAGGAGTGTCACCTGGCATCCACTGGTTTTAAGCACGGTTCGTTTCGGTTTCCGAATTTCGATTTTCACCCCTCCGCCCCGCACGGCGTTTCCTGGACCAGCCGGTTCTTGTACGGGTTCCCGGCCCCGGCCCTGATCCCGCGGTTACTCCTACGTCTCTCGGCGGCGCCTCTCACGGACCTCATCCTGATCGTCCCGTTTCATCCAGCGGCTCCGTGGCTTCTCGTCTGTCCGCCCATTCTCCTGCCGCTGTCGGTCGATCTGCCGCTCCGTCCTCGCTCCGTCGTACCCTCTGAGCGCTTTCTTACTGTCGTCCGATCGCTCAAAGATCAGGGGTTTTTGACGCCGGTTGCGGCTCTTGCAGCGGCTCCCCGTCGACGATCTTCCGACCGTGTGTATGACTCCCGCTGGCTCATCTTCTCTCGATGGGCCAGGGAGCGTCATATAGACGGATCCGCCGGTCCAGTCGCTCCTTGGTTTCCTACTGCATTTATTACAGGATAAACGTTTATCCTTCCCCACTATTCGCGGTTATCGGGCGGCTCTTCTTTCCGTGCTTCGCCCCCTCCGTAGGGATTCGGTTCTCCGTCATCCCGTCGTTTCAGTTTTTCTCCAGGGGGTCTGCGCTCGTTCGTCCCGCCCGCGGTACGTAGTTCCTTCTTGGCGCCTTGACGTGCTACCTCCGCGGCGCTCCTTATGAGCCGCTCCGCTCCGCGCACCTGCTCCATCTGTCGCGTAAGACGGCCTTCCTCCTGGCGCTCGCCACTGCTGGCCGTCGAGCTGAGCATCATGCTCTCATGGCCGATCCTAAATTTTCTCAAATTGCGGCTGACGGTTCGTCCCCGGACTTTCACTTTCCTCCGGACTTTTATCGTAAATCGCTATCTTACGATGACCCCACAATTTCATGGCACGTTCCTGCCCTGCCTAACGGCCGGTACCGGTATCGGCGCCACGAATTGCCCCGTCCGGGCCTTAAGATACTATCTTAAGGCTACAAAATCACTCCGGGGGGGGGGGGGGGGGGCGTAAGAAACTTTTTATTTCTTCAAAATTGGGTGCAGCCGATAAAGAAATAAGTCCTATTACTATCAGTAACTGGATAAAGGCTGCTATCATCGCCGCCCATGACTCTTTACGTCCGGCTGAACTACAGTTCTTACATGTCACGGCTCATGAGGTCAGGGCTATCGCCTCATCCTTCGCTCACCTTTCGGGCGTATCTCCTGCCGCGCTGGTCAAAATTGGTATCTGGAAGTCCCCTTCCACGTTTACTCAGTTTTACCTCAAGGACGTCCGCCTGCAAGACTCCGGCCTATATGCCATGGGTCCCGTGGTTGCCGCTATCGCCTCATCCTTCGCTCACCTTTCGGGCGTATCTCCTGCCGCGCTGGTCAAAATTGGTATCTGGAAGTCCCCTTCCACGTTTACTCAGTTTTACCTCAAGGACGTCCGCCTGCAAGACTCCGGCCTATATGCCATGGGTCCCGTGGTTGCCGCAGGCACTATCGTTAACGTCACCAGCACAGCTTCCTCGACATCTACTCAGGTTCGGCCCGCTACCTGCCTGCAGACGTCGTCTTCTGCTGTGATTTCTACTACTTGCTGACCGCCTTCTCATCCTCATCGTTCCAGGTCAGTATCTCCCTCCCTATGGTTTATCTGTTTCTTCTCATTAATACAGAAAACGCTCACATCGATGTTTACGTAATAAACCCCCCCCCCCCCCCCCATTCCCCTCCCCGTGAATTGTGGTTTCGTTAGTAAACGGATGTGAGCTTTTCTGTATTACAATCATCTCTCCCTCCCCCGATACTTCCTACTTCGCCCTCGAATAAGTGGCTCTACCAAAGCGAGGCATGACCTAGATACCGAGAATGAGGCGGAAGTGGGCGATGATAGGCCTACTCAGGGAAAATTTTGTAAGTGGAGCTTCTGGCGTGTGAATACTAACAGAGAATATTCTCATTAATACAGAAAAGCTCACATCCGTTTACTAACAAAACCACCATTCACGGGGAGAGGAATGGAGGGTTCTTTTCGTGATTGCCTGCGGTAAGTTCTTGATGACGGATTGTGTGGGGTTGGAATGGTAGTTTATGTATACTGGCTTGTCCTTGGGTGTTCTAAAGGGTTTGGTTTGTCCATTGCTGAGGGTAAGGTTGACATTCGGGAATTTTACAGATTTAAGATTAGATTGAACTGTGATCTTTAGGCTGCTGTCCTCGAATATTTCCATCAGTGTCTACGGTCAGCCTCGTTTCCATGATGCCGATCGTAAGAGAGCTAGGCCGTCGCGCTATTGGCCTATGCTTTATTTGGCAAACTTTGTTTCGAGGTTACTGAGGATGTGAAATTTCAGCATTCCACATATTTTGGCGCCGTCCAAAACAACCATAGTGTCGTTAAATTGTGTGGGTGCGTCTCTTTGTGTCCAACGTTTGCCGTAGTTTGTAAAAAAATAGTGATCTTCCAGAGTGCAATAAAGCTTCGAGCCTCTTTATTGTATGTTTGTGAACTAGTTTGTCCATTCTAAGGATTTGGTAAGAAAGCTCTCATTAACTAACGGGTAGAAATCAATGATATCGAACATGAGTGTCAATTGTATCTTATCGCTGATTTCGGGAAACCATTGGAAAACCTGGGTGGTGCTTCTCCGTTTATTGCTTTTTTAGGCTGCTGTCTTTTTTAATTTGACAAGGTTTTCTGTACTAACATGTCTCATTTTGGATGTATTAGGTTTTATTAGCCGGCCATTATTGTTGGTTTGGAAATTTTTTTGTGGGCCTTGATTGTGATGAAAGCGGGTTTTTAGAGGTTTGGGCTATTCTGTCAGAAATTTCGGAGCTTTCTAGCTATGTTGTTAAACTCTAAGTATATACCCGTTGATGTTTCTGTGTTTGTGCTTTTGTACTTTTGCGTGTTCTTTCATGATCACCATAGTCAATCTGGCTCGCTTTGTATATGTTTCTTGTCTTGTCTGCTTTCACGAAAACGTCGTTTGACTTGTTGATTGTTCCTGAGTCTTCTCCGAGACTTGCTTAGAATCTGTTGTCGGCGTTTCCTACCTTATTGATAAATCTCAATTTCCATTATTCCTAACAAGGGGTTTCAGCACTACAAGTACTTGTTAAACAGTTTTCTCGGACTGCTATACTTAATTTCACGTAGCCCCAATTTTTAATCCCCATTTACTTATATTGGGACCAGTGAGCACTTATTAGGACTTAAAATCGTTAGCAACACACATCTATGTGATACCAGTGATCTCATTGAAGCCAGGCCGTACCTGTTTTCAATTAGGCTAGGCAATTATAATGAATTTCAATATGGCATCCTGTAAGCAGCATAGAACAATAAATAAAGCTGCAATACCAGTGCAAGTGACATCAGGGGTTCCATTGGTCCAAATCCCGCGCTTATATGAATTTTGTTTCATAAATAAAAATTCATAGCAACGTGTCACGCAAACTTACCTCGCACTTCGTGTTGGATAATAATTCAGTTTTCATACTGCAAAGAAGCTTCCAAGACGTTTAAGCAGGTCATGGTGCTTGTTATCTGTTTGGGGGGTATTGGAGGATTGTCCCTAGGGCAATTACTAATTCCTAATAATGTAGCACAACATCATTAGAGAGCATTTTTGACATGTTGTTAAGGAGAACTTGAATCATTATACTACTATATATCAACTGCTGACTCAAGCAAAAGTCATATCAATTTTTGTCCTAGGCCCTCTTCACAAAACAGTAATGGCTCTTGATTCTGACTTGTAAGACAGCTAGACATTGAAGCTGCAGTCTTCAACAAGGTAGCTGACAGTTAATGAACTTTTGGCTTGAAAGTTTGTTTTGCTTCAAGCGGTCGCAAAGTATATTGATGACAGCTGTCTTTAATCCCTCATCATTCAAGCTATTTAACAAAACAGTACTAAAAATGGTACTATCATAGTTAAGTAAACTATATGACCCCTTTTAGTCATCATTGCAGCAATAAAACTTGAAAACAATTTTCCTTAAATGCTTTGCATATGGAGCAGGAAGAATGTTCACTTGATTTGACTCATTTGAGCAAGCAAGAAGAGATAGGGAGAGCAATTATTTGTATCTACAGCAGATAAATCAATTTAGGATCCAGTGGACAAAATTAAGCTAAGGACCTTCAGCATTGCAAAGTGATAAAAATAAGAGGAGACTGGCGAGATTGCTTGTTGTCAAAGCATCATGCCCTTGTGTTGTTGAGACAATAGGTAGATACAATTTTTCTGTTATCTAAAGGTACCTCTTCTGTTCCAATGGTTTCTTCTCATTGCAACTAACAGGAATGCCTTTGTTCACACAATTAAAGATTACAACATTGGGTCTTTTAGTGAATCATATTCAAATGCTTCACGCATAGTAAAGAACCGATACACTCTGTGTATTACCCATACCACAGCAGTTGTCCAAACCATCAAGAAAGATCAAATTTTAAAGGACTAACTGCTCTGATTTTGCCAACCCCTTTGCTCGATCGTCCAAAACACCATGACTAGGTATGGCAAAGGGACTGCTTGTAAAGCCTATGTTAGGTTTGACATAATGACTCCCGTGACATCAAATTGGTACTGATAAAACTCCTACTATTAAACAAAAGTTAAACTGGAAAAATATTTTGGGAAATAATCATGGGTATACAGGGTAGAAGTCGTAAATGGTATAATAAAACATAGGTGATTGATTCCAGTATTTAGGAGCATCGCAAGACGAGGCAGACACCATGATCCCGTTGTATATTTCTTATGCGTCAAAAACTAACAGAGATGCCACAGATGTTTATTTACCAGCTGTAGAAGCTTTTATTTGTATAAAAAAATCCAACCGATTAACTTCAACGAAAATACCATCAGAATAGAAATATGCACATTTGATTTACGTCCAAAATGTGTTACGTCCGTATGTAGGAGAACTTTTCTGTGAGAATATTATGTTTTTAGCTGCACTTTATAGGATGGCCAATCTGCAGATATGTCCATGAGTAAGTGAATAATGCAATTTACAGGCTCTTAAACAAGTAATCACATAGTTCAGGTTTTCTAAAATGTGGGCGAAGATGGCTTTGACCTGGGTCATATATATACTGTTTTAGGTCATATATTACTGATAACTGTGATGGGTGGAAGTTGTTCCAATTAACAATCTGGCAGTCGAAATCTCTTGATGCCTCAAACTCACACATTTAGAGAGATCATGTCCTATATCGTTTGCTGGCAAATGGTATAACGAGCTAGGACCGTGAATTCTCCTATCATTTAAACGGATGGGAGGAAACATAAGATTCAACCATTTTTAATTTACTACAGTGCTCTTAACTGCCGATGAAGGGCAAAGTATCAGACAAATGGCGGCCATATTGACATTCAATAAGGTGGTCTAATCCAATTTATAGTAATTATGTCAATACATTATTGGAATCCATGGTTTCGCAAACATAGTTGTTGCAACCATTCATATTAAACTTAAGTGTTAACAGATCCAGATACGGGACAAATATAAATGTGGCGGCCATTGTGGAATTTACATGACGGCTGAACAAGGGCCTGTAATAAATGGCACCTGCTATAGTTTTTAATCAGCGCCCCCGAATTTACTTATTTAGCCAATTAATTCCATTTTGGCACGACAATCTGGCTGGATCAAAATATCTGACATACAATTTTACATTATTTAGTATAAACTGAACTATATCGGCCTTTTTTCAACGTATATACATATGCTACTATATATTTGTCTCTTTTCAGATCCACTTGTAATAACAAAGGCAAAATCCACATCTGTCCTATATAAGGGTAACCAGATGACAATATGGAAGCCCGTGTTAGAAGATGGACAGTATATGCTGGGCATTGTGGGAACTCTCTTGCTTGAAACCGACTCCCCTTCGTTCGATGTTTACGTGGCCACAAACCAGTACAAAGCACAGGCCTTGAAGCCGGCTGAGTTGTTCGTTCGTGAATGGACCGGATATGGAATGACGTCATTTTCCGCTAACTGTGGAGTCGGTACGTTGATAAAACATGACTTGGCTAAACCTTTTGTAAAATTAAAAAAAAAAACTCCCTTTAGCATGGAATACAACTTGTTCCTACGTAAATCTCGGACGAGGTCGGAAACCGATGGACTTCGATAGGGTCAAATCTGCCGAAACGTAATATTGTTGTGAAAACCCGTAACTTTTGAAGTAATGCGCATTGTGTTAAAAAAATGTGTAACAAAACATGTTTGAAACAAGCTTTTGGGCAAGGTTGACAACTAGTGACCAGGACCAAGATGCTCAAGATTAAATCTGGTGACTTATATGTTTCCCGAAACTCTCTAACTTTTAAGATATTCCTTATTTTGTTTCCTCTTATATTTGTTTGTGGCCCGTGGGGTGGGGACATATATCTACTGTTGGTCCTGAAAAAATAAACAGCCATTCTAGTCTTCCAAATTGGTTGTAGTTGACCATTCCCTGTTGCACAAGGAAATAATAGTATTTCAGATGAAATTATCTCATTGAGACTATTCTCTTTTAATTTCATGTATACTGCTGATTTGATTCATCTCAGGTGGCCATTAAACGACTTTTTATACATGTTTATGTTACAGGGTACAAAGCCAAAGTAGTAACTGGTTAGACTACGGCGGATCCGGAATATGACAAATACCTGGCCCTAATAATATTTCACTCTTACTGATTGCTTCTTGGCATGTCTACAGTGAATACGTTTAAACACAACTGTAATACATATTTATTTTACAGGGTACCAAGCACTTGGTGACCTCATAGTAAGCGGTGAAAATCTGGAGGAACCAGATCACGAGGACAAGCGTGTGTTCAGGTGCGTCAATAAACTGTTTGTACGAGGAAGCGGCATTTTGCTCTCAAAGCCTTTTGGCGAGGGAATATTTGCCACTACGTTGGAAGACGCAACATCCGGTGATATTTATGAGCTTGTAGTACCATATGTCCACATAAGAAACACAGTGCACGAAAAGTATGATCGGAGGGAATTGGCCAATATTATGAACAAAAGGCAACTCAGTATTGTTTGAAGATCTCCATAACACGTATTGCCAATGTTATGCATTAAAGACAGTCAAAATTGTTTGGTAGGGCTTCGTGACAGACGTTTGCAGATAAAATAAACAAAATGAGGACCAATATTGTTTAGACAGGTGTCAAGATGCAAACGTCATAATATTATGAAGAACAGGAAATCAGTATGCAAATAAAGGAAATCACCCTACTTATAATACAGGGTGATAATATGTAAAGATGTGCCAGAACATGGCATTGGGAAGGTAGAATTTGTTTAAATTATTAGTGGATTAAAAAAAATTAAATCAATTTGTTCTTTTACTTCATCTGTCATCGACACGCTTATCATATAGCTTGATTGACTGTAACAGTAATATAATAGAAAGCATGACAACTAGAAATAATTAACGGCTTATGGGGTGTCAGTATTTTTTATTAACACATATATATGCATCGACACGCTTATTGCATGCTCACGCAAATGTCCTGAGGGTTAAAGAACTTAAATATGCTTTGTATGTGTACATATTATGTACACTCCTTACCGATGGTTTGTAATTATAACATCAGGGGAACCAGACAAATGTGAGCGTCGTATCGCATTGTTAACCCAGGCGGGGAAAAATAAAAAAAAAAAAAAAACAATATTTTGCATAATTTGTGTTAGCGATGATACACACTGACCTTTGGGCATTTATTAAGTTGTTGTTTCGGGCATTTATTTTGGAGAAGACATCCAATAAACATTAACCAATAATTTTATATGTGTTTGTTGTTTGGTTGCATGTTCATTTTACCTGTCATTGATTCACTCCTGGTACCATTTTAATTGTATTGGAAATGACGGCACGATAATTGTATGGACTCAAATTGCCTAATAGCCTAAAGGATAAAGGTATCTACTAACAGTTCTTTCTGAAACCGTTTTCTTTCTCTAGCACATACATTCACAGAGGCTCTTACCGGGCGCGATCACGGTTGCAATATATGAACATGACGCGCATGAAATCTAGTGTTTGTAACGTGCGACTTCGAAAATCAAGATTTTTCAAGCTTCCAAACCATGTTTTTTTCCATGTTTCATCCTTGTTTCTTCTCCTTGTTTGGAAATTTCACGCATGCGCAAGATCGGACATCTGATTATGCGGTTTTGTTATGGTAAACAGACACAGATGGACTGTGTTTACTCGCACACGAAACTATAACAGCGTAAAAAACTCGTAAAAAATCTTAATTGGGGTAAGCAAGTCCGTGTGCCGGTATAGTGTTAATCAGGACCTTTTTGTATTCAGCTTGAATCTAGTCACATATTGCATATATTATTGAACATGTTTATGTACTTTTAAAGACAGAGTAAATATAACAGCAGTCTCAAAGCAGAAAGGACATTATATTACCAAGCACTACATTATAAACTCAGCAGTATAGCACACCTAACGTAAGTGGTACCATCAGACAGCTTGAGACGTCGACATAGAAGGCTTTTGTTGGACCAGAGGTTTCATTAATTTTACAATCAGCAGGGCCGGATCCAGGATTTAGGAAAAGGGGAGTCAAACAAGTAGACGTAATGTCAAAATAAGAAAAGGTCCCAGGTCTGGAAACGGGGGGGGGGGGGGGGTCAAAGCGGCGAAAAAATGGGTTGAAATCGTTATAAAGGTTGGAGCGGCGTAAACAGGGGTTGCAGACCCCGTCGACCCCCCCCCCCCCCCCCCATCCCCGGCACCCGTTCGTATCAGAAAAGAAAAGACAGCCTGATACGAAAATTATCCCCTGTAACAGTGTGTCCACAGCCCGGTGCATCATAAAACTTCGAAAAAAGACTAGCCGAAATTTCGACCACCTCATACTTACGACCATTTTTTATTGTCCCTGTAAAAGTGATTTAAACTTTAAAATTAGGATAACGTTTATTTTTGCTTTTACTCTGTCCCACCAACCTGTGTTCATATTATTTAGGACTAATGTTCTTTAAAGTATATATTTAAAAAAATATCATCGAAACATGCATATGGCAGTGGTTGGCAAATGTGGCAACGAAGGATTTTTTTTTACAATAAATCTCCAGTTTCTGATACAACTATCAGTGCTCTTTACAAACTCTGAAAGATCTAATGTGCCCCTGCATGAGTTGCCATATTTATGTTAAGAGCGTTTACATTACTTCATCCAGCCACTAGTTCTCAACGGAGGTTTTTTTTTCGTCTGGCAAATGATCCTGACCGCAATATTGAGTCATGTTGTGAACAACACTCACTTTCAATACGCTTACACAGCATAACAATGTGACGAGAACCAAAGAGAAAACTGTTCTAACTATTATATTAATCATCAAAATTATATGCTTTTGACATTGGAACACGTTTCAAAGATGCAACTAAGGCAATAAAATATAAATGGCCATTCACCTATAAAAGGCACTTTATACACGAAGGTTTTATATTCGCTACAGTTTCACTTCAAGAATATCGCGTATCTTCCTCTCGGTCTCCACCATGTGTCGCTTCGCCAGGTACAGTCGAACATGTATAATCAGACAACCAGTAGGGCTGGTCAAAAGTGGTCTTAACTGACAGGTGGTATTAAAGGACAGGCTTTATTTAATCTTTTCTTTATTTTTAATTATACACTACGTATATATGACATATAATCAGATATGGGGTAATAGTAATAAGCAAAAGTAATAGTAATAGACTATATGCTTTTTTCTAAATAACAGTAATAGTAATAGTTATAAAAACAGAAGGCAAAGTAATTGAGTAAAACATATTACTTTCTGTCACTTCCTATGACCTACTTAGCATTATAAGCAAATAATGCTGGAAGGCCTCAATCTGGGATGTGCCTATTGTTTAGGCAAGCGGGGACAAGCTGTAATACAGGTGCATGGTGACCACGGGTGTTAATTACATAAGAGTTCTGGACAGAGCAGGTCTCAGCCAAATAAGCTCCCTGGCACCAACTCACTTGTGATTGCTTAAACATGGATAAAAAGGCATGTTTGCTGTTAAGAGATAAATTGCTGATTATTTTTGTGACATGTACATCATATCTCACAACAATGAATCCGTATGCATATTCTGAAATGCACCAAGACTTGTTTTCATCAGCTAGTTGGCATTTAATGATCCAGATTTTATCACAAAATTATCATGCTGGTTTTTAAACACAGACAATTCGGATATTGACATACTGAGAGCATTTCTCACACCTGAAGAATGGGAAATGATAAAGGAGATTTCTGCAGTGAAAATTTAAAGGATGCGCCTGAGGAAAACAGGCCATGCATGCTACCAATATTATAAAGTTTACCACCTCCTTGTCCATACACAAGATGTCCATTTGCAATGAAAAAATATGGCGTCATATACAAAGATATACACCCCAAAGGTAGGGTATTCCTGTCTCCTGTTTGGTTCTGTCAAGAATGTTGATGTAAACAGTATTTTATTGAATATATCAATGGGGATTGGGAAACAGCTAGGGCATAGTCCTATATTATCGCAAGAGGAAACCCCAGGGGAAATACTGTGAAGATAAAAAGTTAACCTTAAAACCTGAACTTCATTATGTAATATGTTACACTAATGAATATGCAAGGGGGTGATCTCTAAGTGCTATATTTTATGCAGTACTGATATGGTATAATGCATGCTTCAATATAATGAATAATAACACTGAATGATTAGATAAGATATAGTACTTCATTAGTCTCTTTTCAAGGAAATCGCATTGTCTTATAATTCATATAAATATAATCGGTACTTATTATTATTATTGTTTCCTTTTTACGTTCACAAATCTGCACATTACCGATGTCTGCACATAAAACGAAATAATAAAAATAATAATAATAATAATAAAAGTTATCATTATTGTTATAAATAAATAAATAGTATTACATTTAGTAAAATTATTATTACGGAAATTTATATATTAATTTATTCATATTCTTTATTCTTCTTCTTATGTATATATATATATATATATATATATATATATATATATATGTATAGTCATGCATAGCACATAACATGCATGTGAATCATTACCGTGCCCCATACAGTGCAAAGTTCATATTCCAGTAAAAATGGCATTAGCTGTCTTTATGAAACCACAAAAATGCAAGTAGTATAATACATGCCCATATGTATTTTATGGTCATTTCGTTTTTATCGCACAAACTCTCTTGCTATTATCAGATTTGTCTCATGTCCTGCCTCTGTCAAAATTCTATTTTTTACTGAAGTGTTTAGGATTTTATTGCCATCATCGAGATGAAGGTCATGCTCACGTCAGCAGCATCTGTATCTTTAGTTAAAACGTCTACATCCTTATATGACGGTAACCGTTTGTTTGTCATTTTTTAAAACAATTTTGCTGGCTTTTCACAAAGCACTGCTTGTCTTCTATACGTTTTTACTTTAAACCATTCAAAGTAGTTATTGAAATAGATATAGACACCACTATGGTGTAAAACTCGCCCCCATTTGAAATATTCTATTCTTGCTCCGGTGCTGTTCCAAATCCAGACGCCATCATTTCTCAGCCGCCCTGAAGTCCAATAGCCGGCCCAGTTCCAGGCAAGTGAAGGATCTATAAAATTAGGATCAATATGGAATGGTTTCTTTAAGGAATCTAAAGTTAAAGATGAATCACAAATTCAAACAAACAGTTTTACATTCTGCAAAATCGAACAACATTTGTGCCGTGTGGCACTGATTTCTACTTTATTAATTTTTATTAAGAAAGTTTTGTACTTTTTTCTTTACATTTTTTACTTGTTTTCGTTACATCCAGAGAGGATGCATTGGGGATGGCTGTAATACCAGGAAACCAGGGAGGGGGCGTGCTTTGGATAGGGGGAGACTGTTAGTTCGAGGTTTGGGAAAAGGAAAGAGAGGAGCGGAAACAGAGGTCGAATCTGAGATATGGAAAAATAATAAAATACTCAACAATAATAACATCATATTAAATAAACACACTGGTAGATATGTTAAGGCAGCGGTGCTGTTTTTAGACATTTTAGACATTTTTAGGTGGTCTTTAAATCAGGTTCCACAAAATAACACAATGTTCATTCTCGCTTAAGAATTTAATTGCTTAATGCCAAGTTGCAAGAAAAAAATAAATAAAATGATAACAAATACATAATTTACTCACTATTAACGTAAAAGTTGTTCTTTTTTATTACTCCCTTTATGTGCGCCATCTCATGTTCGTCTTCTATGCTGACCAACTTTGAGCCTATATTCTCACATTTTCGTGCGGCTTCAAATACAGAAATTATTGTCTTCTTGTCGAATCTATAACACGATCTTATACCAAGAGCATTATGTGGATATCCAAAGCCCTCAGGGCATACATTTCCTGAAAAGAAAGTTCCAATTAAAGTATAAACTTATGATCCGATAAGATTTATCAGACTTAATTAAAGCACGAATTGGTACACGGGGTTTGTTACAATAAAGGTAGGTTATGTATGTTAAGTAAACGCAGTAACATGTGTGCGTTACTGCGGTAATCATTTTCCGACAAAATTGAAACAATTGTACATAATCCAATTACTGGGCCTAATTCTTGTATAATGTTATTGCATCAGGCCCCTGGATCTTAGAAAATGGTGCTTCAGGTCCCAGGCTCAGGTATCAAAATCTTCTGAGAAAGCAAGAAAAATGTTCACATAACCTTCGCATGCAGAAGAAGGGAAGAAAACGACGGGAAGGGCAATTTCCGGCGCCGTCATATTAATTGTATGTTATTATATAACCCAGATAGTTTAGGCAATTTTCAAATGCGTACGCGTGGGTACCATGCGCACCCCATCTGAATCGGCCCCTGTCATATTGATCAGGGATTCCTTGGGTTAAAAATAGGAATTATTCAAAAAAGATGTTGGTTTACAACCACAGGCTGGCTTAATCCATTTAAGCCATGGACCAGAAAGCAAAACCAATTACTCAGTTAGGGATTTTACGTGGTGATATTGTTGTATACCTAAAGGTGCATTCTTTCAGAATCCGGTAGTTTGCCGGTCAGCATAGGTGATTTGGCCTTATACGCCCCAGTTTTGAATATTCATGCATATTGAAACTGCTGTTCGCATTTTAAGTTATCATCAAAGTTACCCATTGGCTCCGTCTAGGCCGCCATGTTGAATATTTAATGAAAAAGTTGTTTCTCCTAAGTTTTATTTATATATTTCAAAAGTAAAAAGAGTCTAACCTGTACTATTTCATGCTAACTTAAAGAGAAATTACATAATTACTCATGCATTTCATTTAAGATTTATATTGAATTTGACTGTGTGAGCTGCTTTTTCTGAATTTTAATGAACAGAAGCGGATCCAGGGAGAGGATCAAGGGTGATTTCTGTTCAATTTTTGCTTTCGACCCCCACCCACTTTCCTGACATGGGCACATTTTTAGGTTTTGTTATTAGTCCTCCTGTGTTAGACACCTCTTTTTCCTTAATCCTGAATGCATCCTTGAATGAGATACTAGCTTCGTCATTACCATAAAAATATGACCAAAATAAGAATAGATTACACTGCAAATGTGATTTCCATGCCAAGAATTGACACTGAATAATACGTTTATCCAGCATAAGCAAGAACAGAACAGAGCAGATCATGAGAAGTATTTTAGTGTAAAAAAGTGTTTGTTTTTGTTGGCCGCCTTGTTTAACATATAACTAGCTGTCTACAGCATGTGTATTCTTGAATAATTCCTTCAAATATGATATGTCTGATATATGTGATCATAGGTTGTTCGGGTCAAGGGATGCAATTGTCATTGTTAATGATTGATGAAATTTTAACAACGGAATCAGTTAAAACTTAACCGATGTCGTTTAAACTGGCATGTCTTCATTTGGTGGAAAAGTTGTGTCTGTGATATTGTTGTGGAAAATCCATGAACATAAATGTTATTACTTCAAGAAAAACACGAATTTCGTGCGTTTTCACTTGACTACCTGTCTACCACTCGATATGAACCCACATCAGCAGTCTGGGGTGTTCTCTTTGGTGTTTAATTGAAATAAATGTACTTTTATTATAAAAAACAAAGGTGTACTATTCACTTTAGAAGGCAATCGTAACATTTTTACTCTAAATGAATGCTCCCTCATTGATATACCCCCCCCCCCAACATAAAATGACCTGACAATTGACATTCGTCTTATACACACGGTCGTCTAATACACGCACAAACACGGTAATGTCAGACCTTCAAGGTGCAGGGTGACCCCCATCATCCGCATCATCTTAACCAATGAGACCTTGGATTCTCTGGAGTTATAACAGTAATTTCTACAATGGCAGGTGCTGTTCCTCCTGCCAACAGCACCCCTTTCCTCTCCAAGAAGAGCTATTAGAATAAAATAAGTGAAGGCAATACTGTATCTGAATTTATATTCGGTACGCTGAAATTTTGCGATTTTTTTTTTCATTTCGAATATTACGCGAGGGCTTCATTTACAAGATTTTACCAGAATCTATACGTTCTATGTAAACTAGTTATCTTAAATGAAATATGAATTATGCAAAAAAAAAAAAGAAAATGAAATAACGATCTCTATAAATTATAATATAACAAATTACAGACTATCTTTTCTGTTAGTTTATTTTTATGTTTAACATTCTAATAAGACTAGCTAGACAGTGATGTATTTCAATGCATAATTTAATGTTCGATAATTCTCCATTTAGCAGCTTGGACCACACACACACACACACACACACACACACACACACACACGCACACACATAGGCTATTCATCGATTAGGAGCAATATTACCTGCAAGTACGATATATGTTACATCAAGTTTGTTGACCATTTTACACCACTGTGTCCTAATGCTTGTTCAATATATTCCAATATTCTGAAAAAAATCAACATTTTGAAAAACTGTCACGGAAATATATATATATATATATATATATATATATATATATATATATATATATATATATATATACATTAATATTCACTAAATACTTCCCATGAACAATTTACTCATTGTTTTTTTCTGCACCAAGTTTGAAGCCCGGGCCACGTCAACGAATTAGATATCGAATGTCGACCACGACCTGATATTACAGTTCCTCTAGGGATATCGTTGGAACTATCGCAGATGGTGTATTCAGAATTCATATAAATTTGAAGCGATCTCTAGAGCTTGGCCCTTATTTCGAAACGGTTAAATCATGTAAACATTCGTCCAAGTAAAAGTCCGAATCCAAGGAATTCGAATTCAGTCATAGACCTTCTGACACGGCCTCAGGATTAAATATACACATGTTTATTATTTGTATTAAAAATTCTTTTATTTTATCTTTTATTAACTTTAATACAGTTGTAAACCCAAATAGGTGCATATTTATACGCCAGTCCAAAATAAGATCAATAAAAATGCCTAATGAATAAAGAAATAAGACGTTCTTTATAAACTGAACGAGGAATCAGGAATTATCTTTATTAAATGTATTTCATGTAAATTCAAAGGGTTGAGCGTATAAGCTTACTATACAGATTGATTTAAAGCGGAGATATCTACATCGTGGCGATTTGGCATCAAAATCACGGAGCTGAAAACGGAACGTTTGTACCGACTTGGTCGTTCCTTCTTGAGCTTAACTGAAATGTGCTGAGTCATCTATTTCATATCTTTCTTCATGACTAAATTCAAAAACGTTCCCACATAATTGTTGGAAATCAAATTTGGTTATGGCATTTGTATCCATTTGTATTAACCCTTATGTTTTAGTAGAAAATCGACACTGAAAATCTGAAACCAATCGCATTTTTTTTAAGCAATGTAACCTTAAAAGATCGTCAAGATCATTTAAACTAAGTCAACTTAATTGGACCATTGTAAGTAACATCCTGAAAAAAAGTATATTTCAATTCATCGTAACAAATGGTAGAATAATAAGAAGATAAAGATGAAGAATGACGGAAACAAGTAATAACTATACCTGGTATTTTTGTCTAACTCTTTATGCCTCGCTTTAACACTGCGTGTTTACTGTTTCTCCGTTTTCGTCGGAATACACGGGCAGCGAACACTCGCTTTTACACGAAAATCTGACTTCAAATCTGACAGCAGAAGCAATGCAAAAAAAAAAAAGAATTTGTTTTTTTCACGTGAGCGTATTTCAGTAACTATCTGAGTGAGGGCTTGCGACATTTTATATGAATAAATCTATTAACATGAAAACATTTCAATGCTTTATGAACGAAAATAATTAGAAAGAACAATATCTCAATGCATAAAGGGGAATTTTAATAATGCACATTGTTTCCTTATGAATTACTTTATTCCAGCAGACACATACTGTGGGCGGTTAATGCGTATTGGTTCTGTATTGATCCATACTTTGTATGGAATCCTAAAGAATAGCTATTGTTATAAGTGACCTCAATTTATCTTCAAACGTTGGGATTGATTCGCAGGCGTCTGTGTGTATATGTGTGTGACCCTTTTTTAAATTTTAACAAGTATAAGGTTTTAAGAGATAATTTTGATTTCAGTATAAGCTAATTCTAAACCAGGTTTTGATATATAATATTTCATAGTTAACTTAGAACTGAATGTATTGCAGAACTTGGTAGAGGGACTAGATCACTGAGACACGGGGTGCAATGGCGGTGAGCGGGGGTAGGTTTGCTAATCGATTCTGCTGATCTGTTGAGGACAATCCTTCTCTGAAGAATGTATAATACAGTGCGTTGTCCAGCATTGTTTATAATTGCCTGCCCTGTGCCTGGCCCCATGTTTGTTAGGGATAAATACTCTCCCCCTTAAAGAAAACATCTTATAAAAGAAACGGACCGGTCAAGACCAGGTTATTAAAGAATAATTTAATGCCAATACTTCAATGTACGTTAGGGAGTACTCTTACTCTTTTAATTGATATTTGATGTTCAGACTTATCCTTGAATCCGAGTATATTTGCGACAGCCATGGTAAAATCTCCAAGCCTGTCAATACAGTCTGGTTTGTACCCTTGAAATGTTAATGTTTATCCAATCTCTTGTCTGAAATCATGGTTCTATATTTAAGAGTAGTAAGAGACGCATTCTAGTCATGAACACTTAATAATATGTGATTTCAAAATATACATTTAAATCCATAAGTACACACTCCAGGATTAAACGTTTGATACTTCGCATTAAGGACAGGGATTAGTTTCTATATTATATTTAAATCCCTACGACAGGCACAAAAACATCCCGACCCTGCTTTGAAAGAAGACCCAACGCACTGTACTGAAGACGATAATAGGTACTTTCAAAATACACGCTTCGGTCAGTTCGTATATAGTCAATCATTGAACGCTGTCAGTTCCAGGTCCACACAGAGATCGGGTTTCCGTGATATATTAAAATCCCTGCCGGCCATTTGGCTGTCTCCAGAGGTTCCCCAGCGCAGGTTAGCGGAGGACCGAGGGGACCCGAACGGTAAGAGCTAATGCCTGTTTCATAAAATCCTCTTTTTATGATAAATATTCATATATGTATGTAATATATATATTTAATATAGATGAAAATTCAACGTGTACAATCTGTCAATATAACATAATTTAACTTGCACAAATTGCCAAATAACTAATTTAACTTAAGCGTTTCTTTTTGAATAGTTCCAGGCAACATTTACTCTTATATATGAAAAAGACACAGACAAACTTAAATTTACAAGTATGCCAAAATTTACTATATTGTACCATTTAACCGATTTGTTCCAATGTGAATTAATCACATTAGCAGGTATGCGATTGCTTTAACAAGCCGGTGAATACAAGCTACTCACTTGAGAAAAAAACAATTAGAAATGAAAATAATAATATGTTAATGACTGTTTATACATGCTCTCTTTTTTTAATCTGAACTCACCGTGACCTCCCAATGCTTTGTAAATATAGTCTCGCTTTTATGCCTAATATATTCTGTTGATAGTTCGCGCATGTATAAAAGTATTGTAAGTATGTGACCTTTTTTTTCTGCTGGACTTTAGATGGACTTGGTCTGATTTCTTGAGTACTTACCTCCAAGTCTTAGTACAAGTCCCAGTCCAGAACATTCAAGTTCATGTCCGAGTCCCAGGAATAAAGGACTCGAGGCCGGACACTGAATAAGACCAACAGGGCAGGTGAATTCAGAATATAAAACCATTGTCCTTGGCCTAGTCTTATGCACTATCCAATGTTTTTTTTTGTAGAAACAATGAAGCTACTTCCGGTTCTTGTGACCCTGTGCGTTGGCGCTGCCTTGGCCTGGGACAATCCTTGGGACGGTACATTGTTTAAGGTGTGTCCAGCCGGGTATTCGTTTGGGCGGATCCGAAGCATTCACAGCGACCGGAAAGAGGACCGCCTGTGGCAGTTTGACTGCAGGAAGGGGCCCGTGTCTTCGTCATCGTGCTACTGGTCGGGATACGTGAACAACTACGACGGCCTTTTGAACTTTAACTGCAAAAGCAATCATGTAGTTAATGGCGTCATGAGTCACCATAGTAACCGACACGAGGACAGGCGGTAAGTAAAAATGTAATAAAAGTGTGATTCTTTAAAAAGAGCCATTTTGTAGAAGAATGCTATGCCGTAGATTTTTAGATGAGAGAAAAAAAACAAAGTTTTGACAATTTTCTTTATTACTTTCCCCGGTGTTACTATAATTAAGCAGAAAAACGCAACATGGGTTTTTTTCATTCTTGGGAACGTAATATATAAACGTCGTATGCTGCTAGATAATTACATATAACTAAAACCAAAGGACATCCTATTATCTCAGTTATTAAGCACACCAAAATTATGAGAAATTATAAAATAATAATGTGTTTCTGTTCAAAATTTGTCTTGCTTCCCTATCATCGTAATAGGACGTTCTGATGGGACGTTTACTTTATTTGTTATTAATAAAACCGTGCCATTATGGGTCAAAATGCTTAAAGTGATCGTAGTGTAATATTTATTTATTTTAATACAAGGATAGTCTTCCAGGGTGGTCTTCATCAGTAAAAATCTGTTTAAATGAGGGCCCTGTAATACATGCAGAAATTACAATAAAACACAAGATCCTATGGCACCATTCAGCTAAAATTGATATTATACAGTCAGAAGCAGGGTTATAGCTGCCGGTCGGGGTAACCGAGACGGGGGTCTGCCGGCCGGCACAAATCTAACATTTGCAAACCACCGACTGGCACAAAAGATCGTAAAGATCGTCATTATCCAGCTACAAGCTACAAAAGTTTTTTCCTTAAAAGTATGTTCACAAAAATGATTCAATCAACAGCCAAAATAATCATAACAGTTGTAACGCATTGAACAACGCAAAGACACTGGCCCCTGGAGCACCCTGTCGTGGCCATCACCTGCGTTTGCTTGGCCAATGTCCGTAAGTTTAGCCGGCACTCAAAGTCGTCTTGCTGTAACCCAAGCCTGGTAAGACGATACCATGCGAAAATAACGCAGTAACGTAAACACAGTATATATATATATATATATATACAATAAAACACAAGATCCTATGGGACCATTCAGTTAAAATTGATATTATACAGTCAGAAGCAGGGTTTGTACCTGAAGAGTGAGCCGGCTTGAATACTGCTCTCACGAAACAGATCTGTAGCACAAACTGATGAAGTCAAACTAACCGTACTTTAGTTATATATATATATATATATATATATATATATATATATATATATATATAAATATATATATATATATATATATATATATATATATATATTTATATATAGTAAAGTGGGTATTATTTAAAAAAAAGGTGGACAGGGGTAGTAGAATGGACTATAATGAAATAATAGACCATATTCAGATCTTTCATTTAGACTATTTTTTGTTCAATATATACAGCTCTTATCAAAGGCATATAATCAAAACAACTTATGCAGTGTGTAGTTTTGTTGACCTATGGAAACAGGTCCTAAGGAAATTCACTTTATACCCCAGGCGGTAAAGGATGTTAGTATATCAATGCAGTTTTAATATAAACTTTATTTATTTAACATGGATTGTACAACAAGTTATAATAAGTAATGCAAAGCACTCCCCTGGATTCAATATCGTTTTATTGTCACATGTGTGTCATGCAAATCCCAATCGTTGGTCATACGTCGGCAGAAAACTGATCTGTTCGACTTGTTGAACAGAGCAACACTGGCGCCATCTTTCGCCGCAAATGAACAATTTGAATAATGTTTTGTACATATTAAACAGCGAGACCATGGTACGTTAGTTCCAATAATATGACATTTCACTTGTTAAAAAGACCAAGGTTCCATGGATTTAGTCTTTTGTAAGATCAAAACACTTTGGTGAGCAATGCTAGCACATCTTTACTAATATTTATAAAGGCTTAATATTGCTTATTTTCACATAATTTAGAGGCAATTTTAAAAAATAAAAAGCTTATTTTTATATATATTTTGTCAAACTTTAAATTGGGACCTCCTTATCCTTTTTTAATTGTTTAAACGAAAGTAAAAAAAAGTGTGTTGTTGATTCTCGCAGATAATCTCACAGGTAATAATACAGTCAGATCTTGTATTTATGTTCCGTCCGTAATTGTTACCACAGGTTCCGGTTCCGGTGTTGTCCAGTTACATTCTACGGTCTGGGGTACTGTCACATGACGTCATACATCAACGACTGGGACGATGCCATGGACTATACTGTTCCCGCCGACAGCATGATCCGCGGCTTCAGGAGCTGGCACAGAAACTACAAAGAGTGAGTACATTTACTATTTATAATGCAAAGAGTTAAGGTTGAGATTTCCCCGTTACTTGTACCCCCCCACCCCAAATCTTAAATCGGTTTCAAATTACGACATCAAAGATAACAACGAACTAGATTTCAAATTACGGTCGCAAACTTCAAAAATCCCCCTCGATGATTTTGTTAAACATTTAACGCTGCTATTTTAAACTAATGATGTGTTTGTTGAATAAACCACTTTTCAGGTACACAAATTAAAGCTAGAATCGTAACGCATAAAACGTATAATTAACAATGTTAATTATACGTTTATCATATCGATAATGACTTATACGCTACCAAGGAATGACTAACACATTAAGTGCAAATATTACATTTACAAAGAGTCAACATCATCTAAAGAATCTATAAGAAAGATATTACAATAATAAAAAATATATAGTTAGTTAAATAAAAAAGGTAAACCATCATTTTTATTTTCAGGGTATTATTAGAAAAATGTACGGGGCAGAAAAAGCGATTTCAAGTGGTGAAGCTGGAATCGATTCTCTCCTTTCCACTGTTAATCTAAAGCGGCGGTAATCTGAAATCGTTACACCGGCAATTCACATTTTTTGGCCACATTCCAGTTCAGATCCACATAAGTATATAAACACACACGCTAAGGTTGACTTAATTCAGGGGTATCACATTCATGCATGATAATACTTAATGATAAAAAAAAGTTTAACCAATGAAAATTGTGCGTGTTTTATTTAATTAGCCTCTTTGACACTATTTTCATTTTTATCTACAGGGATCGTCGCTGGATGGTATCCATATGCCGTAAATATGTCATTCACAGTGTGACTGAAGATTAAGGAGAATCATGCAGCGAAGAACTAGCATGCTGAAGATTTAGCAGACATCCTCAAATCAATGTTTATGTCAAAAATAAATATAATGGAATATTTAACTCTTAATTGTTTTGACTATTAAGGTGCAGTATAAGAAATTACTTGAATATGCGATGAGTCCCCCTGGTTTGTCTGTATACATTCAATAAAACGTAACGTCATTCAACGCTTTAATTCCTTTCTGTGAAAAGATGTATTGTATTGTATTGTATAAGGTATATGGGTGTACTTTGTTCGATGGGTGTGTAGGGTTCAGGGGTATTCTGTACTCGTTATAAGCAAATTAATATAAGTATCATCTATACCTATTCAGTGACAGCTGAGAAGCAGCATATTACAATTTACTGTAGTGAACGACCTCTACATTTTCGCCTCTACTTTGCTGCCACGGGAAACACGACTAAATTTTGTTCGCGTCTAGATCTCCACCTTGTCACTTTCTTAAGAGAACCTTCGACTCGTGTTTCTTGCACTTATCATACAGCCGTTTTCACACGCTGTACCCATACTGATTTAAGGTGAGACGTCGAACGTCGGATATCGCTTCAGACTTAAACATAGATGTCGCAAGTCTGAAATAAATATAGAATACTATAATAATTCTGTCTGTCTCACATAATTATTTATGTGTTTGTTTGAAGACATAATGTTTTTTTAAAAAAAGTTTCAATAGCCTTCATTACGTTTTCGTATAACTTTTAGAAACTACGCTATTTTATCCGATATTGGAATAACTTTACGCTCTTTCAAAGCGCTTTTCCTTTAGGCCAGCTACCTATATCGTAAACACCAGAGGGTAGCACTGTATTATGGTTCAATCAGATGAGACCCTGTGCTGGAAGACAAAACGGTTTACCAGCCAAGCGAGGAATACACGGAGCTAATTTTGTTCATGTCGTTTTGAGTGACAGCTCATCGCCCCGGCAACCGTTTGAACAGGCCACAGGCTCAGAGAGAAACTTGGTTTCTCGGCGGAGCTTGACGCCTGTCGGATGTTTTATTGACTGGCATTTGTTTGGCTGCTAGTCACACCAGCAGCCTCGGGAGCGTAGAATAACTTTTGCTTTTGAAAATATTAAATTTCATTTCCATTCGCAGTTACATTTGATCGGTTTGAAATAGTTTCATATTGTAGCGTTCACATGTAAACAAACCATGATTGAAAGACGTTAAAGGTGCCGCCCCAGAGGGTTGTCCGCCACCTGGAATTTCATCGTGCCACATATATTAAATTTATTTAATGTACATTGTTTCTATAAATAAATCGTTCCAAAACGGACTGTTGTCAACTGCACATAAGTCGAAATAAACGTGAATAGGACACGATCAGTGGCGTGAGGCATAAACATAGCGCAGACGCCACCTGGTGGCCGTACCTCGCAACCTCATTAATCAAGATTGCGAACAACAACACGGAAAGGGTGAAAGCAAGCAGCATCTAGGCACGTCCATTTTTATTTCGGGTGTTGACGCGCACGAGTGAGATTCTTTCTTGCGCTCTTAATTTGGCATATAGTCACTTGTTGACTGTGTTTTCTTATCACTGAACCAAAACAACGTGTAATGCAGGTGATCTGAAGAATGTAAGTCCATGTGAGAGGCTGCAGGTTGCGCCACCAGTCTACAGGCCCTAAGGAAAAAATATGTGATTAATATGCACAAAAAGAATCATGGTGATCAATGCATTAGTTGTTCAGATGCTGGAGCTTTTGTATCAAACTTTATTTATTCTGGGGGTGGTCTGAGCCCCTTAGCCCGGATGATAACGGAGAATAAAGTTTCCAAGAAGACCTTTCATAGTCCTCCTGGATGTAAAGTTAAAAGTTTCTAGGTCTAGTGGCTACGATTCGTGCCCTGTTAACGGACGACCGCGTGAAAATAGATAAGCTTAAACTTTAGGAACGTGATCAACTAAACAACTATATGAGAACAAGCCGCTTAAGAGTTGGAGTAGCCCCGGGCTAGTGAGCGAGCGCTATCGTTGAGTCATACATAAAACAACTCAGTTTTCAGGTAACAGTGATAGTCACTTGTTTTTATAAATTATCTAACAGATTTCGGCGAACTTAGCACAAGGGATTTCAATATAGGTATGTTCAATCAGATTAAGTATTTGAACTATATATTTTCCATAAAAGCTTCCCATCTGGATGTGTTAAGTCAGCCAGGGTTAAAGCCACTGCCTTAATTCTTCGTTGGGATGTACGTTTTTGGGAAGAATGAATCTTGGAATAGGTCCAGATATTGTCTCTCTAGGGTTAATATATCTAACCCATAAAGTGTCCAAGCTAGGACTAATAATTTTTTGCCTAGGTCAAATAACTCTAAATAGCTTAAGGTGAGTGCCCCCCCCCCCTTCCTCTGTATTTAGCACTCTTTATAACCTCTGTATTTTTTTTATTAACGCTTCTTTTGAAGAGCTGTAAAAGCTTATACAAAGCTGTCACCTTTACAGAATAAGACGGGAAAGAAAAAAAACGTGGTTTCTTGTCTCTTCATTGTCATAATTTTCACTCAAAAGAAGTGATACAAAATCCCCCCCCCCCATGCACAATCAGTTTAAAACAAGCATTTGCGATGGCGATCGCACGCAAGTTAAATAAATACTTCAACACTATGTTCCAGTCACCGAAAAGAAAAAAAAAATCACATTGGCTTTAAAGGCTCAAATCACTGAAGTTGAAAGTGTCATCGAGCTTAAGTCTGTGGTCCTGTAAATAATTTAATCAAATTTCTCGAGTAAATTCAAAGATTTTTCAACAGAAACCTCTTCGGGCCTGACACATTACCCATCGCCGGCGATCAACAATAGCCACTGATCAAGGGACCCTTTCAGCGCACCATCCATGACGTTGTCTCCATCGTTGAGAGCAACCACACAGACGGAGAAAGAGGTAGAACCGAAAATACAGCAGCCCAAAACAAAGAAGTCACTCTCCTTTGAATGATGCGTGGCTGTATTTTTCTTTATATACCTGTTACAACAGATTTGGTACTTTTACCTCTTTCATATATTTTTCTTAATTATCAAATGAAATGTGATATAACATCCCCTATCCTCGAGAATGAGTTGTTTCTACAGTATACAAGGCTAATAAATCAGGGCTTGCAGCTCATTTTCTCAGAATCCAAAAATATGGAGGATCCAAGAAGTTCAGAACAAACATTTTGACAACTTGTCTTTAACTGCCCACAGATTTAAAAATTTGAATGATACCTTCATTTTTGTTTGATAATATGCCAAATATACCTACAAAGCAAACAAGTTTTTTTAAAGGCCTCCTGGCATAATGGCTAGTAACTACCAAAGCAAGCCAACCATTCACTACAATCATGTACGGCTTTGTGACACCAGGTCATGTAAACAAATAGGACCACGTGACAGCATCCGAATACAGAAGCCAATACCAGCATGTAACATAACTTTCACTTTCAGTCGCTGCGGCCGGACCTGCCTTTTCTGAACTTGCCTTGTCAGTCGATAGCGAGCAAGCAGGTCTTGTCTGAAAGTTATGCCATTATAATGAGATTAAAATCGGCTATTCACCTGCCCCATCTGTTGCATATATGTGAATTCTGGTTTGCTCTGCTTACATATGACTGGACTCTGGTAATAATTGCCAAGAAGAATTCTTAAAATCCCTCCGTTATCTATGTCATTTATCTCTAAGCTGTTTGTAAACAAAGTACATGCGCACATGTTGACAAACAGAACGACCATGTAACTGAAGTCGGTAGGTTAAACATATGCGAAACTTGAAAGCTCCCGCCAAGTTCTTATAATTTTGGCGGAAACTCGACCCCCTCCCTAGCTTGCATGTTATAAAAAGTGGATAAAAACGGCCTGTGTACAAAGGGATCGGCGTTTTCGGGACTATTTTGATAGAAGGTTCAAGGGATTATAATTAGTTTTTGGGCGTCAGATATTGATTAGGCCCCTTTAATTGTCTTTCTTTCTGCCATCCAGTCACGTGTATATCGTACCATCACGTGTTTTATTTGGTCCCGAATCGAACCGTTAACGTTTTTCGATATGTGATACTATATTGCTCCTCAGTTCCCAGGACTGATGCTCTTAATGAAAGAATTACTCATGCGCAGTGAGATCTGGAATGCCTGTTAACGTATAGGAACTTTTTACAAGTGGCACTCTGGGTATGGTGCAGATTTGACTTTAGGAAATTAGAAATATATATATATATATATATATATATATATATATATATATATATACGTATCTGTGAATGCAACAGATGAGTTTGTGAATCATACTTATTGTCTTCTATATTTATATTTTTGCCGATTATAATACTTATCATAACGCTGACCACTGATTGTTCAGGATCAAATATATCACATATCAAAAATGAAAAAAAAGGTAAATCGGAGAGAAAAAAAAACATATACAAAATGTGATAATAATAACTGTCCTACTTATTCAAAATATATCCATCAGGGAATATGTCTAGTATTTGGTTACAAATTTTAGGGAGCCGTCTTTACGCAGTTGTAGATCACGAAAGAAGTCATGTACATTTTTGAGGGTTTTAAACCAACTTTTTGCTTTTTTAGATCCATTCCTTCACAGATCTACGGACCTTTTTAAGGTATTCCTCTGGCTAAGCTGGACCCCCTTTTCCAAAATCCCTGATCCGCCCCTACTGCGACGTGCCTGGACTGCTATCCCTTCTCGTTACGTAGCGTGTATCAGATAAAACCCACTTTTACATGACATCTTCCAGTATGAGGAAGCTTTCCTTGGATCCACGCTTCTGATATGTAACTTAGTCAGATGAAATCATCTTTAGAGGATATAAAATGTGAATTGTCCCCCTAACTTCCTGTTTTAATCTCACCTTAGGTCAGCCGCGGTTAGGCGTCGCACTTCCCTAATTTAACACGATATCAAAGTTTAGACCTGCCACCGACCACAATAATAAAATCATAGTTTTCTAAATGTAAACAATGGTCCATTTTGTTAAGTCAAGTATAAATGTTAATCATAATACAGGCTAAGAGAAGTTAGGCGGATGTTTGAGGAAGATGGTGTTGAGCAACGGTAGGAAAATATGTTGTATAATTAATTTACTTAGATATATTTTTAATAAGTTTAATTTTAATAATAAGTTTATATATTGTTTAAACATCACTTGTATAAATTTATATACGTTATACCTAATATGACTTATAACACATTAATAATATCATATTCTGATATGGTTAATAGTTCTGTCATTTTCGTGAGTGCATTGATTATTATTTTTCATGTCATATATATATATATATATATATATATATATATATATATATATATATATATAACATATACATCTAAACCATCTGATTAAAATACGTATTTATTGCAAATTGTAACCCATCATAGAAATTAGCCGCAATATGTTAAGTCCATCTTTTAAAATTGTAAATAGCTGAGATTACAGAAATTACAATTATATTTGGAAAAGGACAAACAGTTATTATTGATATTTTTCCTAGCATTATGATTACGAATGAAAATAAAAAGACTTGTATATAGCGTTGTTGAAGTAACTATATATATAAAAATTTATTAAGCATTTTTGACACCAATCAGTCATAAATGCCAATGGCTGGGACTGGCTAACATAACAAAATGGCCTGATAAAGGAGCTATAAAGCAAGTGGGGAAGCTTGTGCTTTTTAAAGATCTTTGTACCCATTTAATGCTTCCTCGGCTAAGTATACTATATGTAGACCTGCCGATTACGTTCGGTTTCGGACTACGTGACAGGGGTTCACCCAAGATTGTCTTAACGTTAAACATGCACGGGGTACGACTCCTTCGTGTGTCATCCCAATGGCTGGGTCGTAACAGAAAGAAGCTCCCGCATCTGTTTGTTATCGAAACAAGACTTGTGGGCGTAGTCGGCAGAGCGCTCCCCTTGGGTAGGAGCCGACCATGACAAATTTCGACCATGAAAAACCGACTCTTCTGGGATTCGAACTCAGGATTTCCCGGACATGAATTAACTCTTTCGCTTCTTTTGTAAGGTGAAACATCTGCAGAGATGACAGAACATTAAACATTTAAACTATTTGTTAACTTATAATAACATAATAGAAACTGGAAATATGCATTCTCATGAATGCAGGCCTCCGCCATGGGGGTGGTCCTAAATATGGGTTACTCCGCAACCCGTGTCATCACTCACTTATTGGCCAATAATCCTAGGTTTATTGGTGCATATGTTCCCTAACGAGTGGTTGCATTCACTTATATTTCTATGTTCGGTCGGCACATTAGTATGCACATTTGTGAATCCTTCTCGATCCGGACCATAAGCCATACCCACACCATAATATAATGGATTCTTTATTTGCACATTTCACAGGAATGAACGCATATCCTCCGGGCGGGGGAAATAAAAAACATGTGTTTGTGTATGTAACTGGAATGAAGTTTTAATTGAGTACAGACATGCAATTATAATCCGGGTTCTTGCTAGTTTTAAATACTTGAGAGTCTTCCCAGCACCGAGGTAGAGCAAATCGTGATAAAAGCCAGGGATTGTGAGTTCGAATCTCAGTCCAAACGCCAGGGTGAGCTCCCTGATATGCTTGCAGTCAAAATGGAGGCTGTAACCTCCAGCAAAAAGATTTCAAGGCAATTTACCGGTGACACAAAGTATAACCCTATTACAGAGAAAGTTTGTTATCTATATCTTGAGTTTGCTACATTTTATCCATCATGGTATTTGTATTATATCTTTCAACCCACTGAGGTCAATACCTTGGATCAATTGATTAGTCAGTCTTGAACAGATTCAGCAAGGAATTTTCCAATAATTCGTGTCACCTTCTCCTTGCAAAATCCAGCAAAATACTCCAATGAAACAGCTTTTTATAAATAAACGGAGCTCAACAAAACAACCAGAAAGAGAGACAAAAAGCAGACATATCATGAGAATTCGGATATGACGTCACACACTATACCGTATCATTATTTTCCCCTACCGCCGTTGTTTTGTGCTTGAAGGAACGATGAGACTTTTGGTTGCTATGACCCTGTGTTTTGGCGCTGCCGGTGCCTGGAACAACCAATGGAACGGCCAAATGTACAAAAGGTGTCCGACCGGCTATTCGTTCGGGCGGATCAGAAGTGTCCAGAATAGCTATTATAAAGACCGCCGATACCAGTTTGACTGCACCTGGGCCAATACTTATGCAGCATGCTACTGGACTGGCTACGTCAACAACTACGACGGCCTCATGAACTTCCACTGCCGCCCTAACTATGTTGTATCTGGCGCATGGAGTCTCCATAGCAACTACCACCAGGACAGACGGTATGTAAATATATAAATTTTAAATATATTGGGAAAGAATATCGTGTTTAAAAGGAGGATGTAAGATTATTAAAGGAGTATTTGGCATAAATATTGTGAATTATGAAAGACAAAAGAGTAGGAATTTGATCTTTTTTTAAGGTATTGTTTATACATTTTTTAACGATCACCAAAGATCTGTTTTATTTAAATTTGAAGGGTTTAAAAACGTGGAATGTATTATATGGCCTCTTCGACAGAAGTATAGGACTAAGACAGCATATGATATATACAGTGTCACAGCTGGAACGCATGTTATTTTGAGCAACTGGAATTTTTGGTATTTTTGCTTAATATGAAACAGGGGTAAATCAACTACGTTACAGGCCTAAGAAGTTTCTTTTGCCTCAACTGAATAGCTTTATAAAGTATACTTGTAAATATAACTATGGATGTTTTTGTCTGAATAGGGGTTCTTTCTGTCTCTTTCCACTGAAAATATATCCATGATAACATGATGATCGTCCTAATACCAAAGCAGTATATAAAATATCGGTGCGCGGATTCCAGTTCTAAAGATAATTTACACTAAAAAGGTACAGTGATTTTAGTTAATTTTGATGCGAGGGTCTCATTCCTTTTGTTTGACAGCTTTCGCTTCCGGTGTTGTGCCTTACATAGACGCAGATTCAGGTACTGTACCCGGACCTCTTATATCAACAACTGGAAAGGCTACATGCACTTCACTGCCCCTCGGGGCTACCTCATCCATGGCTTCAGGAGCTGGCACAGAAATGACCAGGAGTGAGTAATTCTCACTTGTACACAGAAAAATCAAGCAGATGCATTATTTTAGTGTGAGTCTAGCCGTGACAACCCGACCCTGTAGGCATTGAAAATTTGGATGGTAAGCCTCCTTGAGTCGTGATAGTAGCAAATATCGAGGAATGCATCGCAGTGGTCTTCCATTATGTTGCGTTCATATAGTGGTTAACAACCCATAATCTTAACATTATGCTACGAATAATGCACAAATGCTAGAGGATACATGTGAACTCACAATCGAAACTGATACCCCGTCTCTATGGTAACGAGTCATTTCCTGTATCGCGTACAAGTTGGCTGCACCCAGTAACCCGTGCAAGCCATGCTTGTATTCGTGCGGTCTGAAATTCAACAAACATGCGGAGGGATTTACCAAAATGCTGAATTAGGACGGAACTTTTCTCGTCCTTGTTTGGTGTTGTTAGAAAGTACACTAAAAATGCAAACGATAAGTCTGGTTTATGTCTGGTTTATGTCAATAGACAATGTACCTGTAGGCCATGAAGCGTCAGAAATGACGAAAATATTTGCATCCTCATGGGGCCTTGTAATGCGTTTCTCAGTACTAGATGTAAAGGCACTCTGGCATGCTAGTATTCTGGTCGTGATATTAGAGGGCCAATATTGCTCTATTGCGAATCCATCTTCCTTCTCTTAGCAAACAAATAATTTATGTTCAATTTTTTATTTATGTTGGTTGTTCAAATATAATTACATTCGTAAAATGAAATATATTATTCGTAAGAAAATATGTTTCATATCTGAAAAAAAACCCCACAATATTTTAAGAATTCATACTATTAAAACTTGTGTAGTGCTCTGTATACCCACTTTTCCTTACCAAAGGACAATATACTTCCAAGCGTTTTCAAATTAGAGTCAAATATTACAGTTTTCCCTCAATAATAATACGAGTTGTTTTCGGAGGCAGCAAAAACCAGCCAGGACCATACTCAAACCACCAGCTTATACTGACCAATAGCTCAATTGTATAGTAATAACCATTGCAATGGGACAGAATTAGTTAAAAATAAAAACAATCATGGTGATCAAGATCACATCTGAAAGTCCGTGGACTTCTCTCTCTGTGATTTTAATCCTCTACAAGATTTCAAAATCTTTTCAGAACTGTTTGCGTTAATTTGCTGACAGACAAACCTAGGGTAAAGTTTAATACCTCTCGCCCCCTGGAGGAAGTACAGTTAAACTTCACAATTACGACCACCATTGGGACCTCAATAAAAAGGATCGGGACCCGTAAAATGGTCGTTATTGTGGGGTGGTCGTTATACAGCAGTGATCGTTATGCGAGGTTTTACTTTTTGACCAGAGTTATCGCTAACAACCATTTTTTTTTCTTTTCAGGGATCGTCGTTGGCAGGTAACTATTTGTCGATAAATAGCTCCGGATACCCAGACGAACCATCCACCGAATGGTTGAGAAACTGGTACAAAGGCAAACACTCAAATCACGGTTTCTATACATTTCCAAAGCACTATAGTTGTTTGATTATATTGTTGTTAAATGTAAGATAATAGTCTTTCCTGTCAAATAAATCAAAATATAGTTCAGGCTGACATATGAGCCGTTAATGCTGTTTTCACACGAGAAGGCGCGCTCCATTTTGAACTCAAAAATTCAATATATACATGTTTTATTGTATCGTTTTGACTCAAGAGCCTTTGGAACAGAATCTTCTGAGCTTGAAAAGAAATGAATTAATGTATCTTGTCTATATTCTTTGTCTGCTATTTGAATAAAGATAAATGTGTGCAAATGGAACTTTGTCCTCAAGCAAGTTGTATGATGTTCGTATAGGTAGTATATAGATGTGTTATCATTTTAGTGATATGCATTCACGGACCACATATTTTCTGACGTGCTCTAGATTCTTTAGCCCCGCAATGGTAAGGATGGTGTGGGAGTGTCTTTCTTATCATTCTGCTTGTGTGTTTGTCTTACGTTTGCATGTTTGACTATTATCGGAACATGGATGACATTTGGAAAAATTATCGAAGCCACTCCAAAACCAATCCCAACCAAGTGAAGCATGAGAGCAACCACTGACCCAAATGTGAATGAAATCAGATAATATTTAGGAAAGTTATCGCACGGAAACCAAAACCTGACGGACGGACAAACAGATTGATCGACATACAGGGAGACAACCCTCGTCACCCCCTCCACCCAAAAAAAAGCAATGTCCCCCATTCCTTCCAAGAAAGCGGGGGACAAAAATTGCCACACTGAAAGAGATGCTTAAAGGCTAGTAGCGCGGTAACACGCACTAGCTCATTTAAGTTTTTTTTTTATCAGACATTTAAAGGAATATTGTTTTGCAATTTTTTTCATGACCGTTTCCATAGTTTCAGATACTGTTTCAATATAGAAACAGTGGGCACAAGCTCTATTTAGCTGCTTTCCAAATATAACTTTATTTAGGATATAGGGTATACACCAAAACCGTACTAATCATGAGATTTTGTGTCTGTCTCATGTACGTCTTATCTTTTATGATGGTGTCGGTCATATATTGTATTTTATAGTCCAGTTGCTTGTGAGTACCACCACGCATTCATCATGTGTTGCAGGACAAACAATAAAGTCGTGTTGTTATTTTCGTGTTGTTATTTGGAAAGTTCGGAAATTCCTTTTGCTTGTAACGACCACTGACGTGTTGCATTATAATACAACCTCGCTTTTAAAACAGTTCTGTTCCTTTAACAAAAGGAACAGGGCTCTAATGCATAAATTCATTCCTGAAATTTTAAATTCGTACTATAAATTAAATACGAACAAGGGAGATTGATCACCTTATGTTAGTAGGGAAAATTCGATAATACTATAAATTAAAGAAAATCAGAGGAGTGTTAATACCATCACCCCAGAAACGTTTACTTTTGGTTGAATACAAAAGCTGTAACTGGAATATATACAGCAGAGGAGGAAAATGCATTTTATCGAAAGATTACTATTTTTTTAGATTAAAAATCCGTAAACGTTTTCAACTTTGTTAGAAATATTATATAAGTACACTTACCTTTAACAAACAGATATTCTTTCTTCATGACCTCCTCGATATGTGTCATCTCCAGTCCTGTTTCAATACTAACAAGATGGCTACCATCATTATCGCAGGCTTCTTTGGCCACAGCATGTGAAACTAATATTTTCTTGTTAAACCTATAGCATGATAATTGATGACCCTGGTTCAACTCGTACATATACCCATACCCTCTGGGGCAATGAGGTTCTGAAAACCAAAAGTTTAGAACGGGAAATTCGTTCACACTGCTTAAAATGTTTTCATTTAAATATTTTTATTTGAAGCTTCGTGACAGATTGATAATAATAATTAATCTGATTATTCCTCAAAGTAGATAAAACGAAACTAAGCCCGACATTGAGTATATCTCACTGTTTAACAAGATCTGATTCCGTCACTAACTAAAGGTGTGAATGAAATTGACCTATTTGAAACAAAAATGCAATATTACCCAAGCCTGACTCTGACACAACGTTTTATACCGCCTATTGCTATGAAGTGCAACAAATTTGCACCTGATATATTTAATAAACATTCTCAGGAGAAAATAGACTATACACATACTGCATGCCTGAAGTACAGGTTGGTATTCAAAAGACCAAAGCAGAGTCATCATGAGTATGATGTTGTTGACTGAGTGTGTGCTCACACAGTCTCTCATGCATGTTCCTTGATGCAAAATGCTCGCTGTACTGGATCTGTAGTCCAATGTTACATTTTCAGGGCTATTCTGCGAGAATCCAGAAAAAAATAGCATAAAAAAAACTCTGAGCGCACTTATCGGCGATTGTTTGTACTAGTTAAGCTGCCCATATAGAGTGAACTTTAACTTGAAAGGTCTGCTACGATGAAAAATGAAGTAGAACAATTCAAGTAAAGAACTTTTACCTCTTTGAATTAAAAGGCATAGATAAATCCTCGAAAGCATTCTTCAGCAAAAATGTACATGTTTCTCAGATTCTGGAAAACGATGAAAATAAATTTAATTAGATTATTTATATTAACAGATATATGGCACAAGCTTTAGCACTTTAATTGGAATACATGACCTGCCTATCAATTGATGTCACTCAGAAGACTAATTCTTACACGCTGAGACTATGGTGAAATTGCAAATAAGTTGCCCTCTGAAATACTTCTGCATTCTGAAATGGTGTTATTCCTATGTACCTCCTTATTTGCATGGTGTTAAAAAAACAGACATACATTTATTTACCTTCTTGATTAAATGGCGCGATAATGGCACGTGTCGTGCCTAACCGCTATGAGAGTCACTTGGCAACAAGTCAAACAAGGTGTTTTAGGGAATAAATAAAAGTGTTCTGTCAAAAAAAAAGTTAATGTAATTACGCTGACAAGAAGAGAGGTTCTAATGACAGTGAATATTGGAATAATTGTAAGTATTCATGTTTAATTATGTACCTTATTATGTGATGGCATTTCTTTATAGACATTATGTACGAGTATCATAAAACACTTAGCAGTTAGTCCGTCATGTTTACATGTATTTCTCGATTTCAAACACATTAATTAAAATGACAAGATTTTAAGTGTTGTTCTAAGGCAGCTAATAATCCGTAGCACTGGTTTCATTTACATCATTGCCAAGAACAAGGACACGCACACCATTACACGTACAGATGCATACACACCCACGCACACACACGCACACACATATATATACATATATACAATAAATTGGACATGGATACACAGAAAAGTGGCCTTTAGATGGCCCGGCTGTCTGTTCTAACTATTGAACTTTAACAAATCCCTTATCACTTTACCTATTTTCACATATTCATAGGGATCAGAAATTTATTCACATAGGCGAACAAATTAAAAAAAAGTGACAGACTTAAGGTACTAATGCTGTTTCAAACATTGGAAAACTCAAATTAAAAGAAGGGGGAACACAGCCGGCAAACACCGCAGATGGAAACACTGTGGGGGAGTTTGTGAACACAATCTCTACATCTGAAACAGGATTTTCAGCACACTGACAAAGAGACTAGAGGTTATAAATCTCAAGGCATTAAGGCAGTTCTGGTAAATGTCCTGTCAACAAGAAAAAAAATATGCTATAACTGGATTTCATTAAATGAGATCAAAGCCGATTTATGTGTAGTAACTGAAACATGGCTTGATAATGAAGATGACGACGCACGACTAGAAAAAGTGAAATTACAAAAAAAATGCTTTCGTATTTACTTTGTAAATCGCGAGCATAGAGGGGAATTGATATAATATATGTTTCGGCCCTAGCTGTTCAGAGACGGTCAGACAGTAAGTTACAATCTATGCAACTTATAACATTGAAAGAAACAAAATCAAGCAAGGTCATATATGATTAATGCAGTAAATCAACCACCTTATCTGATAGAAATCTCAAAAGCAGACAATCATTAGAATTCGGATATAACGTCATACACTATACCGTATCATTATTTTCCCCTACCGCTGTTGTTTTGTACTTAAAGGAATGATGAGACTTTTGGTTCCTGTGACCCGGTGTTTTGGCGCTGCCGGTGCCTGGAACAACCAATGGAACGGCCAAATGTACAAAAGGTGTCCGACCGGGTATTAATTCGGGCGGATCAGAAGTGTCCAGAATAGCTATTATAAAGACCGCCGATACCAGTTTGACTGCACCTTGGCTAATACTTATGCAGCATACTACTGGACTGGCTACGTCAACAACCACGACGGCCTCATGAACTTCCACTGCCGCCCTTACTATGTTGTATCTGGCGCATGGAGTCGCCATAGCAACCACCACCAGGACAGACGGTATGTAAATATATAAATTTTAAATATATGGGGAAAGATTATTAAAGGAGTATTTGGCATAAATATTGTGAATTATGAAAGACAAACGAGTAGGAATTTGATCCTTTTTTAAGGTATTGTTTATGCATTTTTTTTACGATCGCCTTAGGTCTGTTTTATTTAAATTTGAAGGGTTTAAAAAATGTGGAATGTATTATATGGCCTCTTCGACAGAAGTATAGGACTAGGACTGCATATGATATATACAGCGTCACAGCTGGAACGCATGTTATTTTGAGCAACTGGATTTTTTTGGTATTTTTGCTTGATATGACTAATAAATGGCAAGAAGTGAGTATTTCCCACTTGTACACAGAAAAATCAACAAGCAAATGCATTGTTGTAGTGTGAGTATAGCGGTGACCAACCGACTCAGTAGGCAATGAAAATTGGGCTTGTAAGCCTACTTAAGTCGTGATACTAACAATATCGCAGAATGCATCGCAGTGGTCTTCCATCATGTTGCGTTCATATAGTGGTTAACAACCCATAATCTTAACATTATGCTACGAATAATGCACAAATACTAGAGGATACATGTGAACTCACAATCGAAACTGATACCCCGCCTCTATGTCAACGAGTCATTTCCTGTATCGCTTACAAGTTGGCTGCATCCAGTAAGCTGTGCAAGCCATGCTTGTATTCGTGCGGTCAGAAATTCAACAAACATGCGGAAGGATTTACCAAAATGCTGAGTTAGAACGGAACTTTTCTCGTCCTTGTTTAATGTTGTTAGAAAGTACACTAAAAATGCAAACGATTAGTCTGGTTTATGTCAAAAGAAAATGTACCTATAGGCAATGAAGCGTCAGAAATGACGAAAATATTTGCATCCTCATGGGGCCTTATAATGCGTTTCTCACAACTAGATGTAAAGGCACTCTGGCATGCTAGTATTCTGGTCCTGATATTAGAGGGCCGATATTGCTCTATTGCGAATCCATCTTCCTTCTCTTAGCAAACAAATAATTTATGTTCAATTGTTTTATTTATGTTGGTTGGTCGATACTAACATATTGCATTTATCAATTTGTAAGAACCGATATCACCGCAAAACCTAAAATAAAACAGCATCAACAGGAAATATAATTACATTCGTAAAATGAAATATAGTATTCGTAAGAAAATATGTTTCATATCTGAAAAAACACCATATTTTAAGAATTCATACTATTAAAACTTGTGTAGTGCTCTGTATACCCCCTTTCCCTTACCAAGGGACAATATACTTTCCAAGCGTTTTCAAATTAGAGTCAAATGTTACAGTTTTCCATCAATAATTATACGAGTTGTTTTCGGAGGCAGCAAAAACCAGCCAGGACCATACTCAAACCACCAGCTAATATTGACCAATAGCTCAATTATATAGTAATAAACATTGCAATGGGACAGAATCAGTTGAAATTAAAAACAATCATGGTGATCAAGATTACATCCGAAAGTCAGTGGACTTCTCTTTTCTGTGATTTTAATCCTCTACAAGATTTCAAAAACTCTTCAGAACTGTTTGCGTAAATTTGCTGACAGACAAACCTAGGGTAAAGTTTAATACCTGTGACCCCCTGGAGGAAGTACAGTTAAACTCCACAATTACGACCACCATTGGGACCTCAATAAAAATGATCTGGACCCGTAAAATGGTCATTATTGTGGGGTGGTCGTTAAACAGAAGTGATCGTTATGCGAGGATTTACTTTATGACCGAGTTATCGCTAACAACCATTTTTTTTTCTTTTCAGGGATCGTCGTTGGCAGGTAACTATTTTTCGATAAATAGCTCTGGATACCAAGACGAACCATCCACCGAATGGTTGAGAAACTCGTACAAAGGCAAACACTCAAATCACGGTTTCTATACATTTCCAAAGCACCGCTAGCTATAGTTGTTTGATTAAATTGGTGTTAAATGTAAGATAATATTGTTTCATGTTAAATAAACCAAAATATAGTTCAGACTGACATATGAGCCGTTAACGCTGTTTTCACACGAGAAGGCGCGCTCCATTTTGAACTCAAAAATTCAATATATACATGTTTTATCGTATCGTTTTGACTCAAGAGTCTTTGGAACCAAATCTTCTAAACTGGAAAAAAAATGAATTAATGTAACTTGTCTATATACTTCTGTTTGCTTTTTGAATAAAGATAAATGTGTGCAAATGGAACTTCGTCCTCAAGCAAGTTGTATGATGTTCATATAGGTAGTATATAGATGTGTTATCATTTTAGTGATATGCATTCACGGAGCAAATATTATCTGACGTGCTCTAGATTCTTTAGCCCCGCAATGGTAAGGATGGTGTGGGAGTGTCGTTCTTATCAGTCTGCTTTTGTGTTTGTCTAATGTTTGCATGTTTGACTATCATCGGAACATGGATGACATTTGGAAAAATTATCGAAGCCACTCCAAAACCAATCCCAACCAAGTGAAGCATGAGAGCAACCACTGACCCAACTGTGAATGAAATCAGATAATATTTTGGAAACTTATAGCACGGAAACCAAAACCTGACGGACGGACAAACAGATTGATCGACATACAGAGAGACAACCCCCGACACCCCCTCCACACAAAAAAGCAATGTACCCCATTCCTTCCAAGAAAGCGGGGGACAAAAATTGCCACGCTGAAAGAGATGCTTAAAGGCTAGTAGCGTGGTAATACGCACTAGCTCATTTTATTTTTTTATATCAGGCATTTAAAGGAATATTGTTTTGCAATGTTTTTCATGACCGTTTTCATAGTTTCAGATACTGTTATCAATATTATGTATCTTACATTTTACCAGTTTTACGAAGAGATCTGGGAACTGATACGGAATTAATTGAAATGATTTGTTTAATTAAAACAAAACTTTAACGTGAAGGTAACAGCATTTTGTGAAAAAAAATTTACTGCAAATTAAAGTTGAGACCTGGACAATTGAGTGGTAAAACGCTGGGCCTTCTCCGCTGGCGACCCGGGTTCGATTCCCGGTGTGGCTATGAGAATAGGTTGTAATGGCCCATCCAATGTCGGTGGTTTTCTCCGGGTCCCCCGGTTTCCTCCACCCTTACCGACTACCGAGCGCCAACATCCGTGCCAAGGAGAGTGCCTCGTATTAGGTATTATATATAGTTGTACAATCCATGTAAAATAAATAATGTTTATATTTAAATTAAAGTTTCTGGTTAACTCTATGAAAAACTATTTTAGCAGATTTTATTACAGCTTTTATTTAAACTAACAGAACCATATTCAGTTACCTCAGGTACCAGCAGTAATATCAGCTAGTTCACCATGTTTCTTAATATGGCAGCTGTTCGGGCGTAATATTTAACTGGATGGAGAAAGATGGAATACAGTTTTAAACTTCAACATTTCATGAAACCGTTATTTCCTTCAACTGTGCAAACTAATCGTAAACAATATTGTTGTTTAACACTGCACAGTGGTTAGAAAACGGAATTTATTTTGAAATAAGACTAACAAGGAAATATTTTACCTTTGATGTAGGTTGTTGATTTCTTTTTTGCACTTTTATGGCTACTACAGCAGCCATATTAACATAATGATCCTGCCAGACATTTCTCGATGAACCCACATCCCCTTGCCCTCTTTATACGGTTGATTTATTATGACACAGATATTAAACACCGTTTAGTGTTTCCTTCTTGTTTTTCTAACGTAGAATAGTTAATCTAATGGGTATAGGTCTTTCTGAAACGTTTGGAATAATTAATGTATACCGTTCACAATAATTCAAAATAGTCTTTGATACACATGCCATTATGGCAGCAAAAGGAACCTGGAGGGAATTGATTAAATGGAGGGATCACTCGAAATACAAGGACCATTGTATCTTTACTGAAACTGTTCCCAATTTACACAGAAGAACAAATTATTTGACGTTTTTTGAATATTTTTTTCATGTCCGGGTGCAGTGATTGTTAAATGATTGGAGATAATGCGTTCATTTCTGAAATCAATTAGGGGATGCCCCATCGACCGCGTAAATGTTAACATATGCTGCTGGTGCATACTGGGTATTTTTCTGCAATATATGTCTTGTTTTTGACTTTACCCTTACTCCAAAAAGAAGGGTGTTACAATAATGCTTGCCAGTATCAATATTTAGTTGAATGTATGTATGTATGTATCATAATATTGATACCTATGATTAAAAAAAAAATATCCAGCCCGACTGTCTTCTTAAAATTTCGGCCTCTTGAGGTGGTTTGAAAACAAATATATAGATGTATGCGATAAAAACATAGATATCTTAGCATTCAACGGGAAAAGGACATATTTTGATTGAATTTTGTTAGCTTACAAAGACTTTGGTCCGTACGTTATAACCGCTTTAATTGGTCGAAAAGTTGCGTTTCTGCAGTATCTCTAACAAGATACAGTTACCATCAGTGATGCTGAATCATTATTTTTGCGGTTTTGTATAAAAATCAAACTGGAATGTGGATGGGTGAAAATATGAACTATGTTTGGCATCCAGGAAGAATATGATATAGGCATGTATAATGTTTTTAATAAAAAATAAATAATAATGCCGGGTTGGTTTCTTCAAAAATGTTATTATGACAATTATGTTTTACATTCTCATCATATCCAAACCACAATATGCTAGATAAAACTCACTACAGAAGCATAACATAAATGTGTCCGACCTGGAATGTCAGCATTGTTTGTTCGTACAGACGGTAAATCCCTCCATTCAGGCAATGTAACCCTTATTAAACTTTAAACCGGGTATTTTTTCGGATAAGAGTTTCCCCTTTGTGGCATTGATGTTTTCTTTAGCCACAAATCGGCACCGTCTCACAAAGAACAGCTTGAACTCTGTCTGGGTAGATTTGATACCAGTAGAGGTCGTTATTGATATATAAGTGCGTTGGTCCAGAAAGTTGATGCTTTCCCCATTTGGCAAATGTAATCGTTTTCCCGGTTGCCCTCCATTTCCAGTTCAAGTCAGCACCCTTAACACCGGAAGTCCAATAGCCAGTCCACAAACCGTCTAGCATATCAACTGACACACATAAAAAAACCTTACATACTCAGAACTTCAGTATTATAAATCATTCATATATGTATATATATATATATATATATATATATAAATATATATATATATATATAACATACTATTACATATAATAATATATGCATGATATATTGTATATATGATTATATGCATATTATATTCTATATACATATATATATATATGTATTTATGGTAGATATATTGTATATGTCTATGTATATGATATATATGTAATATTATATAATAGTAATGATTACAGTATAAATAATAATAATAATAATAATAATAATAATCATAATAATAATAATAATAATAATAATAATAAATTATATCAAATTAGTTTGATTTCATCTGGAAATAGGGTGAATGGACAGCGAAACAGACAGACAGTGTAGAATGGAAAATGGAATATGGAATAGTTGAATGGAAAAGATGAATATGTTCATTTCCTGTCTGTATGTATGTGTTTTCTTACGCAAACTTATATACTACCGCCTCCATTTCAAATCTTAATTCACTATTTTGGGATTGCCTTTAATGTACTTTAAGAAAATCGATAAAAAGTAAGAGAATATATACAGCAGAGGAAGAAAATGCATTTTATCGAACGATTACTAATTTTTTTTAGATTTAAAATCTGTAAACGACTACAGCCTTGTTAGAAATAATATGTAAGTATACTTACCTTTAACAAACAGATTTTCTTTCTTCATGACCTCTTCGATATGTGTCATCTCAAGTTTTGTTTCAATGCTAACAAGATGGCTACCATCATTCTCGCAGGATTCTTTGGCCACAGCATGTGAAACTAATATTTTCTTGTTAAACATGTAGCATGATTGTTGATGCCCCTGATTCACCTCATACATATACCCATACCCTCTGGGACAACGAGGTTCTGAAATCGAAAGTTTCGAACCGGAAAATCATTAACATTGCTTAAAATTTTTAAAATTAAAATATTTTTATTTTAAGCTTCATGACAGATTGATAATGATAATTAATCTAAATATACCTAAGGCAGATAAAACAAACAAAAAAAATTGACATAGAGTAGATCTCAGTGATCAATGGAATCTGATTCCGTCACTAACAATCGGTGTGAACGCTAGGTTTATATGTTATATATAACTTGGCCCGTTTGAAACAAAATTCCGAATGCTTAACTCAAGGCACTATAAATTGTAACACGGTACGCATCTGTTATATTTAATACACAATCTCAAGAGAAAAATAGACTGTACACATACTGCATGCCTGAAATGGAGGTTGGTCTTTAAAAGACCAAAGCAGAGTCATTATCTGTATGATGTTGTTGACTGAGTGTGTGTTTACACAGTCTCTCATGCAATATCCCTGATGTATAATGCTCGCTGTACTGGATCTGTAGTCCCATGTTACATTATTAGGGCTATTCTGCGAGAATCCTGAAAAATAAAATAGCGTGGAAGTAACTCTGAGCGCACTCACCGGTGAATGTTTGTATTAGTTAAGCTGCCCATATAAAATGACCTTTAACCTGAAAGGTCTGCTGCGATGAAAAATCATGTAGAACAATTCAAGTAAAGAATGTTACCCCTTAGAATTAAAAGGCCTTGGTATATCCTCGTAAGCATTCTTCAGCAGAAATGTCCACGTTCCTCAGATTCTGGATATAGATCAAAATGAGTTATTTGGATTATTTATACTTATAGATATTATAACAACAGCTTTAGTACCTTAATTTGAATACATGACCTGCTTATTAATTGAATGACGTCAGTCAGAAGACTTAATCGTACACTTTGAGTGTTTGGTGAAATTGCAGATTAGTTTCCCCCTCAAATACTTCTGTATTCTGAGAAGGTATTATTCCTATGTATCTACTTATTTGTATGTTGTTCAAAGACCAAACATAGCCGCCGCTATCTTACGGGCTGTCAGATACGTTTATTTTAAATTAAATGGCAGGAAAATGGCACGTGTCGTGCCTTGCCGCCACGAGCGTCAACTCGAAACAAGTCGATCTAGGTAATTTTAGGAAAAATTGAAAATGTTCTGTATTAAGAAGTGTAATTAAGCTGACAAGAAGTGATGTTCTAATGACAGTGAATAATGGGATAATGGTCAGTATTAATGTTTAATTATGTAATTTATTATGTAATGGCATTTCTTGATATACATTCTCTGAATATCATAAAACACTTAGCAGCAAGTCAGACATGCTGACATGTGTTTTCTACTTTGAAACACATTAAAAAAGTGACAAGACTTTAGGTGTTGTTTAAATGCAGCCAAATATTTCTCCGTATCACTGCTATAATTTACAATCTTGCCAAGAACAAAGACACGCACACAATAAGACGAACATATGCATACACACGCACATACACACACACACACATATATATATATAAGTAGGACATGGATACCCAGAAAAGTGGCCTTCAGATTTCCTCTCTAACTATTGAGCTATAACAAATCCCTGACCCTGTATTTTCACATATTCATAGGAATTTATTCACATTGGTGAGCAAATAAAAAAAAGTTTTAGACTAAAGGTATTTATTCTCTTGCAAACATTAGAAAAACTCAAATTTATTAGAAGGGGGACACAGCCGAAAAAGACCATAAATGGAAACACCGTAGGGGAGTTTGTGAGCACAATCTAAACATCTAAAGCAAGATTATCAGTACAGTGACAAAGGGACTAAAGATAATAAATCTCAAGGCATTCAGGCTGTTCTTGTAAATACCTTTTCAACAAGAAACAAAGATATGCTATAACTGGATTTCTTTAACTGAGATCAAAGCCGATTTATGTGTAGTAACTGAAACATGGTTTGATAATTAAGATGATGTGGCATGACTAGGAACAAGTGAAATAACAAAAACTGGCTTTCGTATTTACTTTGTAAACTGTGGACATAGATTTGGATTGGGAATCTTATATATGATTCGGCCCTAGCTGTTCAGAAACAAGCAGAAAGTAAGTTACAATCCATGCGTCTCGTTACATGGACAGAAACAAAATCACGCAGGGTATCATTTATGATAAATGCAGTATATCATCCACCTTATTCTGCTAGAAATCCAAAAACAAATGTAGTTTTCCTAGATGTATTCACATATATACTCGCAGACGCTATCCCAAAAGACTCGGGGAAACATTTTGATCGGAGACTTAAACATACATTTGAATGATGAGTCTGATCATGATGATGAAACACCATGGGATACATTGTGTGCCATAGGCCTCACACATCACTTAGATGTCTAAGCTCACACAGCTGGCAATATGTTTGGTGTGGTAATCACTGAGGCGGGAAGTAATATCGCAGTGACTAAATGAGTACCTGGATCTTTTATTTCTGATCACCATGCTGTAGGTCGTGTGTAAACTTACAACTCCAAAGATAACATCCCATCACAAATATGGTAATATAGAAAGTTAAATGAAATAAACACAAAAGAGATGAAATTGAGAAAAATTAAACTACATTGTCTGGGGTAAAAGTAAAATCGACATATTAGTAAACAAGTCAGAAAGTGATTTCCGAGTTATTCTGGACAAAAATGCGCCGTTGATAACTTAGAAATTAACTAACAGAAAGAAGTATTAATGGTATGATAAGGACATTAAAGCACACAAAAGAAAATTCAGACGAAGTAAGAGACTGGCAAAATATATAGGACAAGTTCCACATTTAAAGCTCTAAAATTGGAACAAGCGAACAATCTTGTCACTGAGATCACAGGTGTTAATAAAGACAAGCTACTGCCAAAGGGGCTAGGTGATGAGGATTTAGCCAAATAATTCGCCATTTTTTTCCTGCGGAAAAAAAGAAATTAAGTAAGAACGAATATCCTCTTTATTAGCCTTAAAGAAATGATGTAAAATCTTTAAAAAAAGTTCAGGCAAAGTTATTATCAACAATTTTCTGTGAAACAGATGCACTGCCAACCATTCTTCTGAAGATATGCTTCCACTTATATCACAAAAATAACAGACATTTACAATTCACTGGTTGAAGGGAGATTTCCTATAGGTTAAAAGTAGGCTTTAGTAATTCCCATTCAGAAAAAAAAAATGGTTTTGAGTTAACATCTTCAAATTACAGATCTATGAGTAATTTACCATTTATATCGAGAAAGCAGCAATGTCTGATTTTAATCAACACACTGAGAGCCAAGAATTAATGCGAGATCACCAGCCAGCGCACAGAGAAAACCATGCGCGTGAAACGGCACTTATCAAACTGACTGATATACTATGGTCTATGGAACGACAGGAAAATTACAACAATGATGGCAATAGATCTGAAAGCCGCATGTGACACGGTGGATAACTCAATTGAATGAGCAGTACTTTATAATAGTTTTTGTATAGAAAAAAAAGTACTGGATTGGTTAGATACTTATCTAAGATCTAGATCATGTGAAAATAATTGTGATAATTTCAAGGAATATGGATCTAAATTGTTCGGTACCTCAGTAAGCTGGCAGAACCCATCCTTTACCTAGCTTATGCCAGTAAAATACAGGATTTTTTCCGGAAGACATCCAGTTCTATGGATCGATGACCATGAAATAAATTGTTCATTCAGCCCTTACAATCGTCAAACAGAGAACACCACCATCCGAAAATTGGAATCTTGTCTCAAAGACATTAAAACGTGGATGGACTCTAACAGACAAAAATGAAGAGTCCATCTAGCAAACTACACATCTTCTCAGTTAAGTGTAAATGGAGAAAACTATGAAGCGTCAATTGCTATAACATACTTGGCTGGCAACACTTAAGTCTCGTTGACTTTTGGAAAGTTTTGAAATTACGTGTGCTTGTCACGACCACTCCTCTCCCGAGAAAAAAAGTATTAAAAATACCTCGCTTTTAAAACAATAAATATTTTGTCCCTCTAACAAACGAAACAAGCACTTATTCTATAAGGCAAATTCCACAAATGAAATATTAAATGCGTATCAATATTGAATAAAATCGAGTGAGTGTTATGACCATCTCCACCAAAACTAAAACCTTAGGTTCAATATATAAACTGTTGACTGAACATTACGTGTTATCCTAATGGAAATTGACGTTATAGAAAGGACATGTTTGTAGTGTTTCCGGTTCCATATCTATCAATAAACAGTCAAAATTTAGTCATTAGGTGTAATGATCTTTATCGAGTCTTCCATGAAACAATCAAGTTTCAACCCCTCGTAAATGGTCGGTAAATCATTAACTATTTTAAGAGATGATTCCTACATGAACGTTTTTGGTCATTTTATTTGTTTTGATAATATTATGTAATACGTATTCACATTTCACCAGTTTAACGATGGAAATCTGTGATCTGATTCTAGGAATCGATCCAGAATCAATTGAAATAATGTGTTTAAATAAAATAAATTATTAAGGTGAAGCTAACAGGTGTTCAAAGCAATTTGCGGATAAAGATTTTGACAAATATTCAGTTACGCCATGGCGAAATGTTTAATTGCGTAAAGAAAGAAGGAATACAATTTTAATCCCCAACATTTTATGGAACTGTTCTTTCTTTATTCTGCGATTAAGGATGGTAAACAATATTGCTGTTAAACTGCCTGCACAGTGGTCGGAAAATTGATTTTATAATAATTATAATTATAATTATTATATATAATTACTATGGGAAAGTTTGACTTTGTATACATGTCTCAGCTCAAAGTGTTGAATAAAATAATAAAAAAAAAAATAGATTTGATCTGTGAACAAAGAAATTGTTTTACTTTAATGATCAGCCATATAAAATCTAAAATATCGCGAACTGATGTAAACACTGTATTATTCTACCATCAAATCTGCTGAACCATAGATTTTAATAAATAAAAGTGTATTTTTATAAACATCTTAGAACATTCCAATACGGATGCTATGAATGTAAATTTAAAGCAGTTCTATGGTGCTTTTACCTCCCATCAATATTTGCTACGTGTTAGCAAAATTTCACTCAGGCTGGTGTTTTCTTTTTGCAATTTTATGGATACTACAGCAAGCATATTGTCATAACGACTCTGCTAGACATTTCTCAAAGCCCTATGCCCTCTTTATGCGGTTGATTGAATATGACACAGATATTCCCAGTGTTCAGTGTTTCCTTCATGTTTGACCAACGTACAATCGTTTACCTAATTTATATGTTGTCCAGGAACATTTAGAATAATCAGTGTGTACCGTTAACAACATTTCAAAACGGTCTTGGTTAGATAATCGAATATGGCAACAAAAGGAGTCTGGAGGGAATTAATTAAATGGAGGGATCGCTGGAACCCTAGAACCATTGTAACAATGCTGTAATTGTCCCTATTTCAACAAGAGAACAATAAATTTAACGTTATTTGAATATTTGGTTTATATCTGCAATCGTTTTGGGGATGCCCCATCGACCGTCTTGTAACTTGTGCATTCTGAGACATTTTTGAACATATGTCTTGTTTTACACATAACCTTAACCCTAGACAGAAGGGTGTTGCAATATGCTTGCCAGTAGCAATATATATTTAGCTGAACGTATGTATGTATGTATGTATATGTATCATACTATTGGTACTTCGTCATAAAAAAATAAAATTCCAACCCTACATAGTCACCAAAATGTTGTCTTCTAAATATCTCGGCCTTCCACAAAGGTGTTGGAAAACAGTCTGTCTTTATATGCAATCTTACGTTCACTATGATACTACTGCCTCCATTTGAAATCTTAATTTACCATTTTGTGATCGCCTTTAATGAAATTTCACACATCTAATAAAAAATTAGGGATTATATGTAGCAGAAGAGAAAAATGCATGTTATCGAACGATTTCTAATTCTTTTTTTAGATTTAAATTCTAAATTAAAATTTGAAAATTTAAAATTTGAGACTCTGGTGAAATTGCAGATAAGTTGCCTACTCAAATACCTCTGTATTCTGAAAAAGGTATTATCCCTATGTTTCTACTTGTGTGTATGTGGTTCAAAGACCAAACATAACCGCCGCTATCTTACAGGGCTGCTAGATACATTTATTTTAAATTACATGGCACGATAATGGCACGTGTCGTACCTTGCCGCCACGAGCGTCACCTCGCAATAAGTCGATCAAGGTGTTTTTAGGAATAATCGAAAATGTTCTGTATTGAGATAATGTAAATAAGCTGACAAGAAGAGATGTTCTAATGACAGTGAATAATGGGATAATAGTCAGTATTCATGTTTAATTATGTAATTTATTATGTAATGGCATTCCTTGATATATATTGTGTGTGAGTATCATAAAACACTTAGCAGCAAATCAAGCATGCTGGCATGTGTTTTCTAATTTGAAACACATTAAAAGAAGTGACAAGACTTTGGGTCTTGTTCAAATGCAACCAAATATTTCTCCGTATCATTGCTATAATTAACATCTTTGCCAAGAACAAGGACGCACACCATAACATGAACATATGCATACACACGCAACACACGTATATATATATATATATATATATATATATATATATATATATATATATATATATATATATAATATAATATATATATTTATATACAGTAAAGTGGCCTTCAAATGTCTGCTCTAACTATTGAGCTATAAGAAATCCCTGACCAATCTATGTATTTTAACATATTCATATGAATCCGTAATTTATTCACATAGGTGAGCAGTTAAAAAAAGTAATAGACTAAAGGTAATTATGCTGTTGCAAACATTAGAAAACTCAAAATTAATAGAAGGGGGAACAGAGCCGTAAAACACCGCAAATGGAAACACCGTAGGGGGTTTGTGAGCACAATCTGAACATCTGAAGCAAGATTATCAGTACAGTGACAGAGAGACTAGATGTAATAAAGCTCAAAGCATTCAGGCAGTTCTGGTAAATTCCGAGTCAACAAGAAACAAATATATGCTATAACTGGGTTTCTTTAACTGAGGTCAAAGGCAATTTATGTGTAGTGACTGAAACATTGCTTGATCATTAAGACGACGACGCATGACTGGAAACAAGTAAAATTAAAAAAAATGGCTTTCGTATTTACTTTGTAAACCGTGGACAAATAGGCAGAATTGATATCATATATGATTCGGTCCTAGCTGATCAGAGACAAACAGGAGTAAGTTACAATCCATGCATCTTGCTACATGGAAAGAATCGAAATCAAGCAAGGTATCACTTATGATAAATGCAGTACATCATCCACCTTATGCTGCTAGAAATCCAAAAACAAATGCGGTTTGCTTAGATGAACTCTTGTATATACTCGCAGACTCTATCACAGCAGACTAAGGAAACATTTTCATGGGTGACTTAAACATACATTTGAATGATGAATCTGATTATGAGGTGGAAATACTAAGAAATTTATTGGGTCCCCTGGGCCTTACACAGCATGTGGATGTCTATGGTCACACAGCTGGAAACATATTACATGTAGTAATCACTGAGGTGGGCAGTAATATCACAGTGACTAAATGTATAATTGGCCCTTTTATTTAGAATCATCGTGCTATAGTCTATAAACCTACATCTCTAAGGTCAACACCATGTCACGAATGAGTTATTATAGAAAGTTAAATGAAATCAACAAGAAAGAGATGGAAAATGAAATCACATTGTCTAATAAAATCAGTGACATTGACATAATTGTAAACAAATTAGAAAGTGATTTCCGAGTTATTCTGGACATACATTCGCCGCTCTAGCCTAAGAAATTAACGAACAGAAAGAAGTACCCATGGTATGAGGAGGACATTAAAGAATAAAAAAAAGAAAACTCAGACGTAGAGACAGACTATGGAAAGAAGCAGGACGGATTCCATACTGGAAGCGCTATAATTGGAGCAACATGCTTAAATCATCAAAATTCAATACATTAAGTGAGAAGACACACAAATGTGTAGATAACATAAAGAACCTATACAAGCTTGTCACTGAGATTACAGGTGTTAAATAAAGACAATCCAGCTCCGGGGGGGGGGGGGGGTTATGTGATTGGGATTTAACCAACTAATGTGCCATTTTTTTTCCTGATGAAATTAAGACTGGACGAATTTCTACATTATCAGCCTTCAAGAAATGATGTAAAATCTTTGATTAATTTCAGGCCTCTAGCCCATAAAGAAGTTACAGTCATTATTAATAGTTAGCTAAGTAAGAGCTGTGAAACAGATGTAGTACCAACAGTTCTTCTGGAGAATATGCTTCCAGTAGTGATCCCAAACAGACATGATTTACGATTCACTGGTTGAAGGGATATTTCCCATAAGTTAGAAGGGAGCTATATTACATCCCATTCAGAATGAGAAACTGGTCTTGAGTTAATATCTTCAAATTACAGACCTGTGAATAATCTACTATTTCTATCTAAATTATTCGAGAAGGCAGCACTGTCTGATTTCAATCAACACACTAAGAGCGAAGAATTAACGCTAGATTAAATAGATCTGTCAGTCGCCCTTGACACGGTGGAACATTCAATTGTATTAGCAGTATTGTACAATAAATTTGGTACAAATGGAAAAGTTCCGGAATGGTTTGACAGTTATCTAAGTAAAAATAGGTGAGGAGTTTTCAAGGAATATGGATCTTACTTTTCCGGTACCTCGTGGAACCTGGCTTATGCCAGTGCAATACAGGAAGTTATTCCGGGAAAAATGACCATGCGATAAAGTGTTCATTCATCGCTAACAATCGTCAAACAGAGAACACCACAATCCGAATACTAGAAACTTGTGCCAAAGACATTAAAACGTAGATTGACTCAAATAGACCAACAATTAATAGAATTTATGATGTTTGGTTACAACGTACAGCTAGCAAAATGCACATCTTATCAGTTAAATGTGACGGAGAAAACGTTAAAGTGTAAGATACTAAAAAATACTTGGGAACTTGAAAAGACAAGCAGCTATTTTTTTATCATCACTGCTCATTGAAATTTCAAATTTCAGTTCATATATATATATATATATATATATATATATATATATATATACATACACATATAAGCGCAATGGAGCTCTTGGCTAAACCCGTCCTCATTAGTACTAACTATCGGGGAGACGAATGACCGTGAGTAAAACGGTAAAGAATATATCCACCTGAAATGTGACGAAAACCTTAGGTTGTCCGTGGGAGCTGTCATGGGCATGAGGCACACTAAACTGGTTCATGGCTGTTCATCAAAACAGCAGAAATTCATCTCGTGCAATGCGCATGCTCATAAAAAAGCAATTTTTAGGTTTCTATATAGAGGAATGAAAACAACATCTAAATTTCTAATTCTGAATCTGCCTAGACGTATATTAAGAGAAGTGTTAGTAATACAAAGACAAATCACTGCCAAAAAGACAGAAGATCAATTCAGTTAATTTTATAACCAAAGGCACTGAAAGCATATCTCGTGGTATATCTGCAAATGAATCTGACAGAGAATCAATTAGTAAACATGTAGTCCATGGGCCTATAGGAAACGACATAAACTTTATGAATGGTTAATTAAACATGGGGGCCAAAACGCCGAAGGTTTTTTTTTAATATAAGCTCATCGTACGCCAGACCTAGAAACAATGGTAGGTCAACAGTGGAGAGGGGAGCGCTATTTTGCTTTTGCAGGTAGTCAGAGTGCTGGTGTAATTATATTAATTGGAAATAAATTGGAGTATATTTAAAAAATAAAAAAATTAGGATTCTGGAGGAAGGTTTATCATTTTATATTGTATAATTCAGGAAAACCAGCATTATTTATGAACATTTATTCACCAAATTTTGAATTATTTTTTTGACAAATTTGCCAGATTTATTGATTCTTTAAATATCCCTGTTGCAACGATTACTATTTCGGGAGGTGAATTTAACTGCTTTCTTTCAGTTAAAGAATGGATGATCCGCGCGCAAGTGCCTTTAAACATAGGTCATCCGAGCTGTTAAATCGATATATGGAGGATTATGTATTGTGTGATATATTAAGGATAAGGTACCCGGAAAGAAAACTGTTTACTTGGAGATTAGACAAAGATGCCTCATTTTTTTAAATATCGAATTATGCCCAACCAATGGTTGCAGATATTGGTATCACACCGACAGTTGCAACTGACCCCTCAGTATAAACTAAGTATAGAATTTCTAACAGATTATCAACGAGGTCCTAGTTTCTAGCATTTTAACTGTTCGTTGTTAGCTGTCATTAATTATAAAGATTCTTTAAAAAATGAATTTAATAAAAAGGCAACAACAGTGGCACAAAAATGCAGACCAAGACGTAAAAAATGGTGACAATAATTAAAATATAAAACGAGGTAATTTACTATGACTTACACTAAACAAAAGGCACGAATAGCCAGGGATAAAATACGTTTATTTAGAAACTAATAATTAAACTAATAGTAAAATTCCAGTCCATAATGTCGGTGTCAAAACGGTTATCACCTGATGAATCTATTTGTAAATGTATTCCTAAGCATTATTTATCAGGCTTTGGAGGTACAGCTATGATACTATCAAATTTTGGCTTAGCGATGTATTCCAATCTAAACTATCAGAATTTTATAGGATGGGATTAAGTCACTGGGCGGAAATTTTTTAGTTAAACCGACCCGCCTGAATTAATATTAAATCAGCACCTGTGAAATAACATACAGGTTAACAAGAGTATCTAATGTAGTTACACACAACAGTAAGATTAAAGGAATTCAGGTACAAAACACTACACCTAGGTTATGTCTGGAGTGGCTTGGTATAGTTCCTGCTATCGCAAGAGAGTAAATTTCGACTCTAAAAGGTTCACATAGCAAACAAGTTCCTCCCAAGGACAAAATAGGTATTGTTACTTTTGGAAAAGGAGAAAAAAACTCATGGCTACTTTAACTGAAAAATATATTTTTAATGTTTGAGGCAGAAACAATGTGTGCAAACAGGCCAGCTAAAATTGAATAAAAACTTGTATACTTATGATTACGCTATTGATTAGGCAGCTTTGTACAGTTCTGTTTATAAAACTACCCTTGATGCCAAACTGAGAGAATTTCAGTTCAAAATACTATATTAAATTCTACCTGTGAATAAAAAAATGTACAAATGGAACATAACCCCCTCAGCCCAATGGAGATTTTATAAAATATATTTAAGGAATTATAGACCATCTATTCATGTACTGTAAGGATACAATATTTTATATCGCCAAATACACCAATGGGCGCGGGAGTGTCGTATTGAACTACAGGGTAAAAATTCGAGGGGATACAGTGCTTTGCATTACAGTAGATTTTCCATTAAGCCCGTTGGTCAACCTCGTATTACTTGTTTATAAATACGTAGTCTTCAAGACAAAAGAAAGCGATGTTTTGAAGTTTTGTACATTAAGATCAAAACTCATAATCATTAAACAAATATAAAATTAAATAACAAATAACAGAAATACACTTAAAATCCATTTAGAAAAAAAATCGAGAAAATCCTCCCTCTTATGTGATCACCGCATATATCTCATAATTTGTGTTCTGAGCAGGATATGTGATGTGTATGTGTTTGATTGTCATTGTAAGGGTTTGTTTTGTTTGTAACTGGTCAGGCATCTGTAGATACGTAATATAAAATATTCTTTTATCATTTTGTGTATGTTACCACTTTAGATAAGGAGAGCAAGATGAGGCCATTTTTGACAGACAAAGATAAATATAGCGTGACGATTATGTTCGTATATGTAGGTATTTATGTATGTTTATCTAGTGATGTTTGTCATATGAACATATGCCATATATTATTTGTCTGTATGTATGTTGTTTGCAAAATAATATATCTAAAAAAATGTAGTCCATGGGCCGGAATTCGTAATCATCCGCCCAGTGATATTTTAAAGACACAAGTATTTATAGTCAGGTCGCTTGAAGGGAGTATATACATAAAGAACAGAAGGTAAAAGTTCACCAGTAAAATGAAAAGATCGTTTCTGAGGATATATATACACATACTATAGATCTCAATTTTGCTGAAAGGGGAAGGATTCATTAATAGTTTATGTAGTTCTAAAGTTTACTTCTAATATATCCTGAATTTTGTTTATCCAATCATTTTCCTCCTATAAATCTGCTTGTCATAGTTATCTATGGCGCTTGCAAGCACTCTTGTTTGCCTCTGCCAGACAGCTGAGCCCCTTACTCCTCAGAGATCTTGTATGAGGTCACCAAATCAATGACAGTGTGAAACAGTTACCAATCAGTCTAAATAATTAAGTCTGCCACAAATAGAAAAAAAAATAACCAAACATATGATATATATATATATATATATATATATATATATATAAATATTAAATATGGTCTTCAGCTGATTTCATGCGTGTGTGATAAGTTTTACACGTTTGGAGCCGGAAATAATTTGGGTTTTTTATTTTGCTGTCATTGTATATATTTTTGCTATATTTTATCGAGAGGAAGCGTATCTGAAGAGAATTGTCTTCCGCTTCTCTGTTTAAATGGTTATGTTGATTTTGTTATTTCAATTAGTGAGGTCCGGATGGTTTTAGGGGCTAAAACGTTACTAATTTGAACCTCAGGTGGGCATCCCTTCTGAAATCTTGGTTGGACTTTACCCACATGCAAATGTTGATCCTTCTTTTTCGATCTGTAAATATATGACCCATAATTTACCATAGCTACAAGTCTATTAAGGTCAATGCAATAATTACAATAATTTGCCTGTTTGACACACTGTAACCTCAACAATAACCAGCTACTTTAAAATTAGTAGATAAATGTTGAGAGAACCGTTCCGAAAATAGGGACAGGTAAGAGTCTAGAAACGTTTATTTATTTAAAAAAATTACGTGTATTACGTGTTTTGATTAGGCAAATTTATTGTTTATTTCTGGAAGTTATATGTCAATTTGGAATCTATAACAAGGACAATGAACAGCTTATCTTAACGGAGCAGTTGCATACCTGACACAATATACCTCGCCTAACGACCAACTACTTTTTTTCATTGTCCCGATTTTTTTGCTCTTTATATCAGATATTTAAACTCCGGAATAGGGGGCATCTGTTTTCAGTTTTACGACCACTAATGCTGGTCCCAGTGAGGGACCTGAACCTCAATCATGCAACCACTTAGTATAGAGTAAACGTTTCTTTGACAGGCGTAGCGGTGGATCGGGCGAAAACCAATACATTGCATCACTAATGCGTGAAAGGCAGGAGGTGAAACAAGTGCAGGACATATATAAAAGCGTGTTCATGGATGATTACAGCAGGCCAGAATTGTTTACGTCACGGTTTCATTATTTGCATGAGACCAGCCGATAATTATATGCGTGATACGTAGGCCACTAGCTTTGATTACATCGCTGATCAATAATGTTTGAGTCGCTATTGGGCTCTTTATAAGCATTATTGACTGAGGAAAGCGACTGAGTACTGCTCATTGTCCAATGGTCATTGTACACTTTTTGGTAATAATAGACGTTGTGTTTTAGAAGTGCTTGTATATGAATTTTTATTTTTTTAATTTTTAGTTTGACTTTCCTCCAATTTGTCAACATAACTGCATAATATTACACAATTGCATCGTGTTAATTTCTGAGCTAATGTAGATTTAGGTGGAAAACACAATCAGTAATTCCAAATTATATTAATGGCTAAGGGCTGGTCACAGGACACTTAATGTTAAGAACGTACAACAAGACGAGCTTTTATAAGGTTCTTGACAGTCAAACCTCCCTGAGGCGACCACGTGGGAAATGCGACCACTTCATCGTTGGTGTTTGTAATTCCGAGGTTTTACTTTATACCTAAAGCATCAGGATTCGTTTATAATTAATGACAGTGAGTACTACAGCAGTAGTCTTGGTTTTATGGACTTATCATAAAAGCAGAACTGTAAGACCATTAAAATTGTTTTTGATGATTATGTTACATTTATGAAAGAGTTTACAAAAATATTCATATGACTTTTTTACATAAAAGGGGGAAGAGTTTTGAAGTTTAAAGTAGTGAGTTACTGCTTCAAGAATTTATACTGGAACATATTGGAAATACATAGTATTAGTAAGCGCGATTAGGCCCAAAGTATTCAAATCATATTCCATTCACACCCTTGTTATTGAAGGTATCGATGTACACACCAAGTGATATACGACGTTTCAAGATAAAGATAATCCTGACAAATTGTATACTAAATCAGGTCCGACATTTCACTGATCAAATTGCTTCGGTAAATGTGAACCTTACAATATTACCAGAAACATAAAAGGTAAACCTGAACTTATTATATGCCATTGAATTTACATTAATGGTCTCATTGCTGTTTGTATTTATATAACAAAAATAAGCAAAAGAACTGAAATAAAGCTGTACGTTGAAATGACCGTATAGTATTTAGTCCAAGATTCTTAAACAATGATTAGTTATGTATAAAAAATAATTGCCTGAACACATTTTTTTTTGTTAACGTATTATGTATGTTGCGGAAAGTGCGTTTAAGCAAAGTTGCACTTACTTCGAACCTTTTGCACAATTGAATGTAGGATAGTGACTTAAAATATATACAGTACACAATGCGGATGCAAACGAAACACGTTTCAATAAACAGTTCAGTTCTAATGGATATGATCAATAGAAATAAAAGAATAGGGTTTATTAATTTAAGGCCGTTTTATGTAGTTGACAGGTAACAATGCTCAATCTAATTTAAATGATTTATGCGAAAAAGAGGGCCGAGTAACTTTACATTTGTATGTATATTAATGGTTATATGTATCTTGATAATTTTTATCAATAAGCATTATACTAATCAGGTCCACGCAACAAAAAGACTGATTATTCCTGCTTTTATATCCATATGAGTATATTATTCGGTATGTTTTGCCTAATTTATCCATGTTTAACACTGCGTCAAGGCGTTATAATTCATATTAATTTAAAATTTCTTTTTTTTTTCAATTGCCTCTGTTTGGCTATACAATTATATATGTGTGTATATATATATATCTTTTTTTATCGAAATGATGCTTTTTGATGAAAATGTTGATCTCAATTTATAAACATGGAAATTGTGAAGTCGGAGAAACAGCAAAAATCTCTGATTATACATGTATGTAATGAGCTGACACAAGGTCATATTCGAACCAACACCTCCTGAACCACCAACTGAGTATCTGACATGCTTACCACTCGGGCGAAGGACTTGTTTGATAAAAAAAATTTAATATCTTTAATTTAATGGTAATTTGTCCATACTTTTAAAGGTAATAACGTTATGTTGCACATTATTTCATCCTTCTAATACCATATTTACATGATATTAAATTGATGGGCACGTCAATATACAATGTCCTTCGAATTTCTGTTACATGTTCATTCTAATTATCAAAATGTTTCCTTCCCGCATATGACAGTTGTATGTTACTTATACAAGACACTTTGTTTACTATTCACAGAGCCTGCTTCTATTTTGTCAGAACTTGCCTCTCAGTACAGGCACTAGTTCTTCTAGTTGGAGCAATGAGCATGCTGTTCAACCTTTGACGCTAATGGGAAATCTACGAAACCTAATAATTCATAATTTTCAGATTAATTCTATTTTGCTCTTGGCACAGGACCCCGGTTATAACAGAAGGAATACCGGGGAAAATATGATAATAAATTAATCTTTTCTCAGCAAACAGATATATGCATATCACGCATGAAACACTCTCACACAATAACAATATGAGCGGATATTTCTATGACTTTACATGTTATAATGATAAATGATTATTCCATGTCAAGATTAATTAGTTTCAAATGGTTTGTAGAATGGAGAAATATTTTAATGTAAATATTAACACACTGCAGCAACATTACTTTCAAGTAGTCACTGGAAAAAAGTCTTCTGTCCAAAATATAAAATTAGTGATGCCCATGAGGAGCCGTATGAACAATATATATATATATATATATATATATATATATATATATATATATATATATATATAAAGCGAATGTTAAGATAAAAACGTGACGTCTTTTTGATAGACTAACTAGTTTAGTAACACAGAAACTTTCAAAGTACAAAGACTTCTTCGTCAGGTGGTGATTAAGTGGGAACGTGTAGAGAGATGTTATATGATGGAACGACAATGTATAGAGTCCATAATGTCAGAGACAGTGTATTTACATGCTGATTGGATATTTAGCAATATTATAACCATGATTAAGAAATGCCTTGAAATTATAACGAGATTGCGTGCGTTATGTTGTGAACACAAAAAATTGCACCGTGAACGGAAACGGAATAGAACGCATAATTTCCTTGGCAGAGGCAATTACCGTGTGTAATCATTCAGTAAGCGTGGGTAAATCAGGTTCTCATTTAAGATTATTCTTTAAATAGTACTTGACAGTTACATATACATGTAGTATTTAGTCAAGTTTTGTTTTATTAATTATTTAGAAAAAAAAGGGAATGAGTTGATGATCACACTTATATCTTCTTTCAAACATTCAAAACTTTCGTCAACATTTCAATGTATTTTGTGAAAAAAGGTAAATTGTAGGGACCGGAAAAAAGAATTGGCCTGATTTATTTTAGGTAAAAAATTAAATGGTAAATGTGCTGATTGAGGCATGTTATTAATTGAAGTAAACATTTAAGATGACTTAAAAACAAATGGAGGTATGATTAACCTAATAAACTATGACTGTAATATGACGTTTGCCATGCACCTTTGTCCAGATGAATTTAATAAGTACATTTCCTTGGCTTTTATTGGCAAAAATCTTTCCAGTTTATTCATCCACCTATATTTGTTTCTGTTTAATGCATCTTTCCTCTTGTTTCGATTGGAATATTTCGTATATTTATGTTTTTATTAATTTCTTAGATGGGATATAATATATATGTAACGGGTCCTTTTTGAACCCTCTCTTTGTACTGAAGTGAACTAAATTACCACTCAAGTACCAAAGGTGCAAGTTCAGTGCAGTAAATCTCAATGCACTCTTAAGTACTAAGAAATGACACGTTAATGCCCCACGGACTCTCATAGTGATTTTGTTAATCGATATAATTCAGACAGTATCCAAGACTCAAGATTAATAGATTTTCGTTCTTTATATTAGTATTGACTTCTTGATGCATGTGACACTTCTCATTATCATTTTGCACATATTCAACGCAGGTTCTTAAGTGCTCGGTTTAGATCATTCCCCGAAGAATCATATCCGGTATAAGATGTTTTCCGTGCAGATGTGGGTAATGGTCTTACAGACTGCCTTCTGTGGATTTTTGGCAGCAGGTAATAATTCTAGATGTCAAATTTTCTATTAATCTTATCGGTATTCCAATGTCCGCTTACTTATTTTGTCCCCTTGTGTGTCCTTTAGTTAGTTAGTAATATTTCATCTACAGCTGTTAAAATGTTTGATGAATACCTGCAGTTCACTATTCGATCGATATCCCTGACGTTATTTGATCTTTAGATCAAGATTTTTGTAGATTTTAAATTTCAACTTAGTTTAATAGGGACCTTTTCCGCTTTGTTCTTGCGATACGCTCCTAAAAGAGTTTCTGTTGTCAGCGCCTCAGATATTGGATAAGTCACTCGTCGACCTACCTGTTAATACAAGCATATTCCTTCCTTCATACTTACGCGTTTATATATCCACCCATTGGTGAACTGACGTCTTGGGGTTTATGGTAGAAATCTTCAGGAAACTGATACAGGAACAGTCCCTGCGGCAAATTATAGAGCACACATTGCTATTTTATTTAATTCATTGAATATTCCTGACTGCCCATAATACGTGTGTGCTGCTTTTCGTATAAATAATATATTTATAACAGAAGAAAATTTATACGGGATATATGTATATCACTAGTTCTTTAGTGCTCAGTTTAGTTTATTCCCCGGAGACGCATATGGCGAAATCGTGGGTAGTAATGTTTTGGAACAGGTTCGCTACAGATATTAGACATGTCACATGTCGACCACACGTTTTGTATCAGCATATTGCTTTCTGCATATTTCCACGTTATATACATCAACACCTGTGTGTATTGACGCCTTCGGATTTATTTTAAAAACCGGAACCATCCACGTTATAAATGTTCAAAAAAGATATATGCATGAATAGTCCACGTCAATTTACAGTGCACCCTATGCTATTTTAATTTCCGTTTCTATCCAAATGTCCACCTTTTGTAATTATACCCAGCTAAAATAAAGATCGCTACTCATGGAGGAACACATCTTATCTGTAGAATCATCAAAAAGAGACCAAACAGTTGGGAAAAACAAACTGGACATTTACTGTAATTTTGTTTTGCCCTGTTAGATTGTTACTTCCACATGTAGTTTCTTAGAAAATTATTGAAAGTAAAAACTTATAAGAAAATTATCTATAAACAAAACAGGTGGACATAAGTTGGTGGAACGGACTATAATTTCTATTTATTGATTAGTCCTGTATGATCATATAATAATATTTAATTATAAATATATAAATAACATGTAATCAAATAATAATATTTATAGCGCAAGAAAATATACAGATTTATATTATATTATAGCTAGAGCCCCAATATTCACCAACATAGATTACGGTGTGCAATTACCTGTGAATCAATGTAAAGAGAAGAATCATATTTTGTATTATGCATTTGTTTATTCTTTTTTTTATATTTGGTTAATGAATCAAATACAGCATGCATTTTGTTTTTCTGTTTCGAAACGACAGGCAGTGATGAATGTAAACTGGAATTCAGCATAATTTCATCGAAAACTTATCTGGAGAATATCAGACTGCGGATAGTGCTTTCTGGACCGTCTAGATCAGAGAAACCTAAATTATATAGTCTTCAAAAACTAACAAACGCTAAGTGAGTCTTTCATGCTAATTCCTGTAACAATCATTGCCATGAAATGTAATTCTTTTACCTGTTCGGACTAGTGGCTTAAATATATGATTGAGATAAATGTTACAAAATGTATTTCCTAATAAACAGCCAGATAATAGAAATCCATAGATCCCTTGTTAATTCAATGAGAATGCAGTGACATTTAGTTTAATTTACATATATATCACGATGAAAAAAACCCTGTAAATTCACTACAGATTGTTTCACGGGATGCGACCCGATCCCCTGGTAAATGTTGTTAGAATCTTCCGTGCCCCTGCACTCTCGAGATATATATATTTGTATATATATATATATATATATATATATATATATATGTATATATATATATATATATATTTGTATGTGTGCGTGTGTGTATCCTGTTTTATCGGTGGAACCTGGACTTTTCTGAAAGTCCATTCTGTCCAAGTCTTTATCTTTTCTTTTATTCAGAAAGTATTATTCTTTATTCTTAGTAATATAACGCAATAAGCTTCATCGTTTGAAAATGTGTGTACGTTTAAATCATACATATCCTATTTGGATATGATGTGACACTGGAAGAATTACATGTTGGAATATGTTATTTAATAATTAGTGGCCAGACACCTGTAAATAAAATATGCAAAACAGATAACGGCTAATTTGATAAATAATCAGCAGCTATTTAAGTTATGATGTTCTTTTAAAAGAAACACTACACTTAATCCCAAGAACTTGTTTCATTTTCATTATTTATGTGCATTTTAATATATTAAAATATACTTTATTTACAAGCGTATGTCAAATTGTGTTGATTTGAATATTTTATACCCGTATATCTTTATCTGTGCAAAGCAAATGAATTTATTATCAATTAATATATTCCACAAATTTATTTTGTTTTCGAATGATATTTATGCATGGTTTTAATATGATCGCCATTTATCCAAGATTGCGGAAGAAATAATGCACATGACGTTTTAGTAACAGTATGGTTCAAAGTATGGTCGGAGAACTACATTTGCAAAAATATATATGAGAATTCCACAAAATATCCATACCTGACCTATAATTTTCCTTTTACAAAAGAGAGAGCTATCCGTTAACACGTTCTCATGTTTTCATCTGTCGACAGCAAGGGGCGCAGCCTACACATTACAGGAACATGCCCATCAGGAGAAGTGGAAAAAAATCCAGATTAAAAAAACATCCGGGGACCATTTCATCATAAAAAACGTAAGTTATGCAACAAGCAGTACACAATGGTCGAATTACATTTGTGTCAACTCAGCTCCTCCCATTCAAACACTGCTTTCAAATATCCTGCAGTAGTTGCTGTATATCGCCACTAGGCAGTCGGGTTTTAAATATTCCTGACAAATTGTGGAACTCCCAATAACCCGCTCTTATTGTTCGAAACATTTCTGGCGACATGTTGACCCCTAGGGACAATATATAGCAAGCCATGCTTTTAAATGTAGTGAAATTTATTACATAATATATTATAAGTAACCGGTACGTAAAGGAGAGTAAGCTAATGGGAAAATAAGGTCTTTACTGGGGATAAAATCCTGAACTTTTCTATTTAAAAACGTACGTGAATAATCCGAACAAACTGCTATGTATGCTATATGTATAATGTATGTTTAAATGTATGTCATTGTATGGCAAACTCAAAAACAAATTAGACAGACATTCTTAAAGAACAAAATATATAGGTTTTAAAGAAAGAAGACACATTTCTTTGGAGAGGCGTTCCACATGTACAAGTACTGATGGTTAAAAACGTCAAATAATAAACATAGAAATAAACACCAAGTCCATTTATCCCACTACACAGTGGAGTCCCTTGTCTTCACTTCTCCTGATCACATGACCTTCGCTCACAGTTGACATAAGAATAATGAGCTGGTCGCCTCACTGCTTGCTCGTGCTCGGTACATAGTACAAGCTTTCAATTTATAGATACTCGGAGCTTCGGCAACCAACAGGCCCTCGCTGGAATACTGGATTGCCTCTCGTAATACAGTTCAAACAGCACTTACCAATTAGCGCATAGAATTTCTATCTGGACAAAGAATCAATGTCTTTTACAGTTGATGTCTGCTGCAATCAATCACCTATATATGGTTCCACACAGCGATTTCCACTACCTCTACAGGTTCGCGGTTAAATAATGTCCTCGGTCTGTTTCTGGAAGCGCTTACTACAGGTATAAATCTTCAGGTTTACCGGTCCTCGGCATAAATGCGATGCTAAGTCTGAAGTCCGTTACAGAGTAATTACCGTGGCCGTCCTGAGACACCGATTATCTAAGCTTATAGACATCATCTCTCAGCTGTCTCGACTCTGATACACGCAGACCTGACAACTAGAATGCAGATCGCCTCAGTCTACACCGGCTGCATGGCGTACTGGTCGGAATATTGTATCCAATAACTTCTTAATCACGTCTTATATTTGCATGCTGACCGTCTTCTGGCCAGTCATCACTTCCCACTACGCCTACCGTTAATAACAACATGGATTTAAATATAGATACGCCTCAAGTGAAACATAAACCTGAGAAAACCAAACGTAACAAGTGTTTTTCCTTTGAAATCTACATAAAACACTCAACTATAGAGACCTATAGGTAATCCGATAGAGACCGGCAAACAGAGACTGCTCCGACGGAATTAAAATGCACTTAAATTAACATCAAACGAGACACCTGTGCTCTCTTACCAAAGTTCTCACGCTTATATCTAACCATGATTCTCCATATAAATGTATTACAAATTAACATAACAATCATCTGATTATACTCTCTAGTTAAATATTCAACACAATGGCTAAGTCACAGTTCTCTGGTAACAAAGTTATTATTTATAAAACATCATGATTGACTCAAAGTATGTTGTTTTGAGTGTATAGTGCCATATTAACCCGGGTATGACGGATTTGTTTGATAAACTGACAGACCAGTGATTTAGGTAAGACTAGTGATTTAGGATAAATATATTCATAAAGTAGATAAGTGTCTATCCAAATGTAAATAAAAGTGAAAGTAGAATTTATGGAAAAAAAGTTATAATCTTTAAATTGTTTTTTCGGTAATAAATAACCTTTAAGCCAGATATAGTAAAGAATACATCTTCTCAGATAGATTCTCACAATAGACTGTGAATTCAGCAGGCCACCCAAATAATCAATAAAGCATACATATATATTTGAAAATGTTACAGTATTTAGAAAAGCTATTCAATTTTCGTTGTGCATTTTTTTAATTTTAATTTTAAAAAGACAAACTCGTCACAGAAAACGTATTTAGAGAGAAAGGCATAATTTTGGTTTCACACTAGTTATTGTGGAAATACAATTCATGTCATGGTTTCGTTTATATATATATGTAGGTAATCCTAGGTGTCACTGGCTAACGACTTTGTAATTTGGTAAAAAAGAAAATATGCTGTTGTTTACCTCACAAACATAGGTGTAGAAAGATATTGGATATGATTGTTTAATGACGGCAAATGACCCTTTCAATTCAATTCATAGTTTCTATTTTATAGGTGACCGTTCTCAGAAACAGAGACCAGAAGAAATGGCATTTCAAGGGTTCAGATATTCTAATTGGAAGAAAACCATTAGTAAAATTCTACAGTAGCGGTATGAGACATTATACTACATGTTAATGCGTTGAAATATGTTTTCTCAAACGTAGACACCAGCATAAAGTTTGCAATATCAATCACTTTCTCTCCTGCAGAACTTGTGGAAACGGTATATCTATGTAAATGACGTACTTTGGTCTTTACTGTTCCAATCTCAGTAAAGTCATATGTTCCCCACTGCTTTGGACATACCTGTTTGTTTAGCTCTTCTTATATATATCTAATATACCTAATATCCCCATAACAAGGTCGAGCACTATATGTTATATATATATATATATATATATATATATATATACATATATATATATATGTATATATATAAATATATATATTCTATTTCGGAAACATAAAAACTTAATATTTGACAGCCGTTGAATGCCTGATGTATGTTAAAGCTCCGTTAAAATATGGCTGCATTTAAAAGAAAACAGTTGGTTTCCAGAACCATGGAAACGGTCCATTTGAGCACAAATAAAACAGATTCGGAGCAAATTAATAGCCTTTAAACCGATTGAGTTGTCCCCCACAAATGTAAGATTTTATAGCCATGCGTACAAATATGAATACAAGTAATATTATTTTAGACTGTCCAGTGCAAAGGTTGCAGGTCACTCTGAAGATTGACCCTTTGCATTGGAATGGGTCACTTTATTTAAAACTGCATGGAATATATGGCATATCCTACAAATGGAAGGTGATTCCGGAAAATTTCTTATTTCCAACTAGGTAGGTTTCCTTACCTGAATAAACACAATAAGGCTCGATATATATATACATATACATATATATATATGTTTATATATATATATATATATATATATATATATATATATATATATATAAGATCAGAACTTTATTCAGAGTAGACTTAGCCCAGTTATAGGCATTTGATGTCATATTAAATTCTTATCAAAAAGTAAAGATCAACATGACTAAGGAATTAATGAGAGATATATTTTCTAATGTATCCATTGTGGTCTTCAGCATTTGATCAAGACAAAGCGAGAGGTAGTGGTTAAAGCACATTCACCTGATGATCGGGTCGCACCCCGTGAAACAGACTGATGTGAATTAAGTGTTGTTTTTCTCCAGAGTTATACCGCTCTGGCCTAGTCTGTAGGCCATAGAGCACTTTACATCGGAGGGTAACACTACCTTATATATATATATATATATATATATATATTTATATATATATATATATATATATATATATATATATATATATATATATATATATATAAGTTTAGCTTTAAATATTACTTGATTAAAGTTGCAATACTTTTGACACAAATAATTTTTCTTTTAATATAAATATCGTTTTCTACAGAAAAAAAGATCAGTTTACAATATCTTATGGAAGGAATATATTTTTTCAGTGTGATCAATGTGGCAACGGAAGAGTACTTGAGGATAAGAAATCTGACTAAAGTCACTCTAATACCCGACAGCGTCAGTCAACAGTACAAAATAATGCAGGTAGACGTATTGAATTTGACAAAAAAGATGATATAAACAACAAAACGCGGCGGATCACATACAATGCCTCAATTATAATTTGATTGTTATAGATATATGGTTCCCCATACAAGCGACTGAGAACAGTTCAGAGATGAGAATAGTAATTTTCACCGCTTAATTTGTGCCTTGGGAAAAGTGAGCAAAGCCATCAAAATGGCTATTATATTCTATAAGTTACATATTTTGAGAAGCTCCTTATATTAGATGACACATATTCCATGCCAATTACAACGCATTAGAAACGTTTTGTGTTCCCATCAGGGAAGCATGAGTACCAAACTAGTTTCTTTTGATTCAATAACTTATTTTGTTATCGGGTGCTACTGAACACAATTGTATTGAATGTTGTTGCCAGATAACCCTTGTTGAGTATCCCTTCAAACGTGAGTGGAAGCTTCCATGCCCCTGCAATCTCGCAAGCGGCAATGTGGAAATCGACTTATCTATGACGAAGGAGAGAACGACAGCTGGCTGTCTGTCAGTGACAAGAACTTTTAAGGTTGACGCTCAAGGTAACTAAATTTACTCGGTTGATTAAGTTTTGCTGGTTTGGTCTCGTCATTACTTTCAGCAGATTACAAAATAACCAAGCTTCTTGGAGCGCATAGCAAGACGTCTAAAAAACTTACGCATATGTCATCTTTTCCATATTAAAGCAAGGTTTCCAAGTGCCTTACAAGAACGAACGATTTTTAATGTGGTTTCTCATCTTTTTACCAAATGACTATATGACAAATTATTTGAGAATATACTCAAGGCAAATATAGATCTTATATTGAATTCAAGTGCATAAACAAAACTTGAAGCAACATTCAGTTTTACGCCTATTATAGGTAGAACACGCAAAATATCTGGAAACAGATTCTGCAAGATCGACTACAAAGGGGGCCAAGTGGGTCCAGTTTGTGCGAAGACCCATTGTGCTTCAAAGTGCGTGGCCAAAGAAGGTTGTCGTGGATTTGCAATGACTCAAACACAATCTGGTATCTGCAAGTGTGAATTGCTGTTTGAAAGAGAGGCGGTAAATAACAAAGTTGGAACATACTGGAGATGTTAAATGCTGGTAGATGCCCAACTATCCTCGGGAAGCAGAACAAAACAACAAATAATACACTGATTTATCAACAATACTACAATATAAAACTTTCAGCATAGATATTGTATATGTGAAATATATGTCAATAAATTCATCAAATTTGAGCTGGACATAATGAGTTTAAAAACCATATGAAATTATTTTCGAGGTCCGACCGTCCATTTAAAGGGAAAGCTTTGTTATTATACGTCCCTTATATCTATAAGGGTACGTTTCCTTAGAAACCCTATCTCTTAATCCAAAGTTATAATAATCATTAAATAAAATATCAAGACCATCAGCAGTATCTTAAACATATATGTATTTCTAAAATTAGGTATTTAATTAAACCGACTGCACCATCATACACAGACTTAGAAAATTACTAGAAGACCTGTTGGTATATTGTGATTAGGCTGAAGTCGGAGCAGCTGACTTCTGTTGTTTTGAGGAAGTGGCTAACCAGCCGGCAGGGTCCGGGTGTTTAGTCCACAGTCCAAACAGCCGGTAAATGAATGCATGCTCGATTTTAGAGTTTCAGTGAGATACTCCGTACTTTCCATTATTTTCCTGTCAATGAGTTGACAATATACAGCTGACATCCCAAATTAGTTATTTTGCTGGTCTATATGTAGTAAATATGTTGAATATTTATTAAAAGGGCACATTTTGTGATATTTACAGGTTAGTTTAATATAAATTTATAGGAATTGAACTGAAGTTGACTGGCATATCAGCTGCTCATTTATGCTTAAGAGCAGACAATGAGTAATGTGTGAAAGCACAGGCAACTACATATTTTAATGTAGATATTAACACACTGCAGCAACATTACTTTCAAGTAGTCACTTGAAAAGAAGTCTACTGTCCAAAATATGAAATTAATGATGCCCATGAGGAGCCGTATGAACAATATATATATATATATATATATATATATATATATATATATATATATATATATATATATATATATACTGATTATGTGCTGCCTTTCAATTAACGAAATAAACGAAAGGTGTCCTTTTGCACGTGGACTGTAAATTTTATCTAACTCTGTCAATGTCCTATTATTTTGATGCTCTAGAGTGCAATATAATTTCCTGTACCCTCTCCTGATCAGGAAACATATTTAGGATTCACTTACTTTAAACATTTATATGAATGCAATGTTTTTTTTATAACAGATCCTTTGTACAAGTAATTGCCTTGGACGGAACAAATAGTCCATAGGCCTATAGCAAACGAAATAAACTTTGTAAATGGTCCTAGTTTCTGCGTTTTTAACTCTTTGCTGCTAGCTTCCATTAATTAAAATGATTCTTAAAAAAACTGAAATTAATAAGAAGGCGACAACAGTAGAACAAAGAATGCAGATCAAGACGTAAGAAAGTGTTGATTTTTTTAAAATATAAAACGCGATAATTTACTGTTTACAACGCAAAAGGCCCCGAGTGGCTTGGTATAGTCCATACGATCCTAAGAGTGAATTTCGATTCTGAAAGGTCACATAGGGAAAAAGTTTCTCCAAAGGACAGAGTAGGTTTTGTTACTTCTAGAAAAGGAGATTTAGATACGACTAGTTTCAGTGAAACATATATTTATAATGTACTTTTTAAGGGAGAAACAATGTGTGCAAACAGGTCAGCTAAAATTGATGCTAAGCTAAGAGAATGTCAGTCCAAAAGATTACATTACATTCTACCTGTATAACAAAAATGTAGAAATGGAACATAACCTCCTCAGACTAAAGGTTGATTTTTTTTAACCTATATATTTTTAAAGTATAGAACATCTATTCATGCACTTTAAGGATAAAAACTTTTTATATCGACAAATACACCTATGGACGCGGGAGTGTCGTATTAATTCGCTGGATGAAAATTCAACGGAAATTAGTGCATGGTATTACAGTAGATCAACTCATCTTGCTTATCTATAAATACGTAGTCTTCAAGACAAAGCATGGCGAGGTTTTGAAGTTTTGTACATTAAGATCAGAACTCATGATAATTGAAAAAAAATGAATAGAAATAACAAATAAAAGAAATACACTTAAAATCCATTTAGAAAACAATGAAGAAAATACTGCCTATTATCTGATCATCGCATATATCACATAATTTGTCTTATGAGTAGGATACGTGTTTTTAATATGCATTTAATTATCATTTTAAGGTTTTTCTCTTGTTTGTAACTGGTCAGGCTTCAGCAGATACGTAGTATAACATATAAATTTATCATTGACAACGATAAATATAGCGCGACGAATATGTTTGAATATGTAAGTATTTATGTATGCCTATCTTGTAATGATTGTCATATAAACATATGCCATGTAGTGTTTGTATGTATGTATGTTGTACGCAAAATGATATATTAAAAAAAATAAATTTCATGGGCCGACAATCGTAATAGTCCGCCGTTTAATATTTAAAAGACCCAAGTATTTATCGTCAGGTAGCTCGAAGGAAGTATATACATGAGACAGAAGGCAAAAGTTCACCAGTAAAATGAAAAGGTCGTTGTTTCTGATAATGATGATGATATATATATATATATATATATATATATATATATATATATATGTATATATATTATAGAGCTCAATTTCGCTAATATAATCTTATGTTTGCTTGTCCAATCATTATCCTCCCCATACATCTGCATGCCAAAGTTATTTATGGCGCTTTCTAGCATTCCTGTTTACCTACGCTGTAGAGATGAGCCCATTACTTTACTGATATGTTTGTTTATTTGTTTGTTTTTTATTGCTTTAATTTTATATGTTGTTTGCTATATATAAGCTGATCTCAAGAGAATTCCGCTATACTGTGTTAATGGCAAAGTTTATTTTGTTTTCTGAAGAGTAATGGCCAGATGGTTTTAGGGGCTAAAATGTTACTAAATTAAACCTCAGGTGGGCATCCCTTTCAGTCTTGTTTGTACTATACCCACGTACAAACATTGATTTTTTTTCGATCTGTAACTATATTTTGACCAGAGCCACAAGTATTTTAAGGTCAAAACAATAAGTATAATATTTTTGCCTGTTTGACACACTGTTACCTCAACAATAACAAGTTATTTTAAAATAAGTAAATAAATGTTGAGAGAGCAGAGTCCAGAATTTGTCAAATTCCAAAACAATTTACACATATAAATTAGGTGTCTTGATCAAGAAAATTTAGTTTTAAGTCAATTTAGAATTTAAAATAAAGAAAATGAACAATTTATCTTGTTTATCGCAGCAGTTTCATACAAACATAGCTGACAAGGCTACCTGATACAATAACACCTCGCCTAACATTCTACTCGTAAAAATGACCACCTATAAATAACAACCACTTTTCATGGTCCTGATTTTTCGCTCACTAATTTTCGTCCCAATGCGTTATCTGAACCTCAATCAAGTGACCACTTTTTATGGAGTAAATATTTCCTTGACAGGCAGAGCGGGGAGTCACTAATGCATTGCATCACTAATGCGTTAAAGGCAGTAGGTGATACAAGTGCAGAATATATAAAAGCGTGTTCACGAATGCTCACACCAGCCAGGAATGTTTACATTGCGGTTTCATAATTTGTATGAGACCTGCCGATAATCATATGCGTGATACGTGGGCCCCTAACTTTGATTAATTCACTGGTTCAGTAAAGATTAATAATTGGTTAATATTTGACTCACTGTTGGGCTATTTATAAACTTTATTGGCTGAGGAAAGCGACTGAGCAATGCTCATTGTTCAATGTTCCTCGTACATATATTGTAAATAAAAGATGTTGTGCTTCAGATGTGCTTGGATATTATTTATTATTATTATTATTTGTTTGACTTTACTCCATTTATAATATAACTGCATAATATCACATAATCGTATCGTGTTTATTTCCTGGCTAATGTAAATTTAGGTGGAAAACTGAATCAGTAATTCCTAATAATATAAATAGCAAGGGTTTGTTAACAGGACACTTAATGTTAAGAACGTACAACAAGACGAGCTTTTATAAGGCTCTTGACAGTGAAACCTCCCTGAGGGGACCACCTGGAAAATGCGACCGCTTCATCGTGGTCCCGTGTTTGTAATTCCGAGGTTTTACTTTATACCTAAAGCATCAGTATGCGCTTATAATTAATGGCAGTGGTTATTACAGCAGTAGTCTTGGTTTTATGGACTTTATATAAAAGCAGAACTGTAAGACTTACTCCTCATCGCGTGCTCTTGAATGCTCGGTCCCGCAAGGGAGCTGCTTGGGCCCATGGCTCTCCCTGACCTATGCAGGAACATTATTCAATGAGATCCCACCGTCCGTATCAGTCTACGGGTTCGCTGATGATCACATCGCCAACCTACGTTTTAGGCCTGCGTCTTCACTTGAGGAAATTGCAACTGTTAACAAACTTGAACAATTTGCAGTAACTATAAATGATTGGATGAACAGTAACAAGCTCAAAATGAATACTAAAAAGACCGAATTTATATTGTTTGGTGGCAAAGCCCAATTGAAAAAATGTACAACAAATGAAATTGATATTGCAGGTGACAAAGTTTATTTAGTTAACTGTATTAAATATTTGGGGGCGTATTTAGATTGTGTATTAGACTTTAAAGAACATGTAAAAATGAAATGTCGTGTAGCTATGTTGAATTACTTCAGGATTAAGTGCATACGAAAATACCTGACAAAAGAGGCTGCTGAAATACTCTGTTTGTCATTGGTTATGTCACATCTAGATTATTGTAATGGAATACTATATGGAATTGCAGAAAGTGATATATATAAGATGCAGCGAATTCAGTCAATGTGTGCCAAGCTGGTATTAAATCGAAGAAAACGCGAAAGTTTTAAACAAGCACTGTTTGATCTTCACTGGCTTCCTATCAAAGCCAGGATAAATTTCAAAATATTAACATTTGTGTACAATTGTTCAGTTGGCAATGCTCCGGTGTACTTGACTGAACTTCTTAAATCATCTGAGGTGAAAAGGCCCGGACTGCGCTCAGAAAATACTTTGAACTCCTTGTATATTATTCCTTTTAACAAGAGAAAGACTTTTAATGATAGAAGCTTTGGAACTATTGGTCCTAAATTGTGGAACGTTCTTCCAGATTATATTAAGCAATCTGCCTCACGCGACACTTTTAAAAAGAATCTTAAAACATTTTATTTTAGTAATTTCTATTCACTCTTTTAACTTGAATATCTGACAAATCTATTTTAACTTTGTATATGTTTGTCAGATATGTATGTAGGTTTTACTGTGGTCTTATTATGCTCTTTAAATGTTCTTTTATATACTGTGCTGTGTACAACGCCACTGAATATATATGTATAATAGTAGGCGTTTAATCAAATAAAACGTTTCAAGTTTTCAAGACCAAGAAAATTGTTTTTGATGATTATGTTACATTTATGAAAGAGTTTACAAAAATATTCATATGACTTTTTTATTACATAAAAGGGGAAGAGTTATGCAGTTTAAAGTAGTGAGTTACTGCTTCAAGAATTTATACGGGAAAATATTAGAAATACATAATATTAGTAAGAGCCATTAGACCGCAAGTATTCAAATCATAAATCATTCACACCCATGTTATTTAAGGTATCCATGTACACACCAAGTATACGACGTTACAAGATAAAGATAATCCTGACAAATTGTATACATAATCAGGTCCGACATTACACTGATCAAATAGCTTCGGTAAATGTGAACCTTACAATATTACCAGAAACATATAAGGTAGACCTGTACTTATTTTATGCCATAGAATTTACATTAATAGTCTCATTGCTGTTTGTATTTATATAAAAAAATAAGCAAAAGAACGAAATAAAGCTGTACGTTGAAATGACCGTATATTATTCAGTCAAATGCTTCTTAAACAATGATTAGTTATGTATGAACAATAATTGTTTGAACACATTATTTTTTTGTTAACGTAATGGGTGTGTGGAGGAAATTGCGTTGTAATGCAAAGTTGCACTTAATTCGAACCTTTTGCACTGTTGAATGTAGGATAGTGACTTAAATTATATACAGTACACAATGTGGATGCAAACAGAACACGTTTCAATAAACAGTTCAGTTCTAATGGATATGATCAATAGATATAAAAGAATAGGGTTTGTTATTTTAAGTGTTTTATAAAGTTGACAGGTAGCGATGCTCAATCAAATGTTAAGGATTTATGCGAAAAAGAGGACCGAGTAACTTTATATTTCCAAGTATATTAATAGATATATGTATCTTGATAATTTTTATCAATAATCATTATACTAATCAGGTCCACGCAACAAAAAAACTGATTTTTCATACTTTTATAGCCATATGAGTATATTATTCGGTATGTTTTGATTAAATTATTCATGTTTAACACTGCGTCAAGGCGTTATAATTCATATTAATATCAAATTTCTATTTTTTTCAATTCCCTCTGTTTGTCTGTACAGTTTTATATATATATATATATATATATGTGTGTGTTTGTATATATCTTTTTGTATCGAAATGATGCTTTTTTATGAAAATGTTGATCTCAATTTATAAACATGAAAATTGTGAAGTCGGAGAAAAAGCAAAAATCTCTGATTATACATGCATGTAATGAGCTGACACAATGTCATATTCGAACCGACACCTCCTGAACCACCAACTGAGTATCAAGACACGTTAACCACTCGGGCGACGGACTTGTTTGATAAAAATAATTTAATATTTTTAATTTAATGGTAATTCGTCCATACGTTGAAATAGTTAGCAATATTATAACCATGATTTATAATATTGCTAAATATCCAATCAGCATATAAATACACAGTTTCTGGCATTATGGACTCTATACATTGTCGGTCCATCATATAACATCTCTCTACACGTTCCCACTTAATTACCACCTGACGAAGAAGTCGTTGTACTTCGAAAGCTCGTGTGTTAATAAACTAGTTTGTCTATCTAAAAGACGTCATTGTTTATCTTAACTTTTGCTTCAACTACAGACTAACACGGCTATATATCTTATATATATATATATATATATATATATATATATATTGATTATGTACTGCCTTTCAAATCACTAACCCGTACCTTTTTATTTGATCAATAAGTTCATGATTGTCTGTTAATAGAAAGGTGTCCTCTTTGCACGGGGACTGCAAATGTTATCTTACTCTGTCAATGTCCTATTATTTTGAAGCTCTAGAGTTCAATATATTTTCATGTACCCTCTTGGTATCAGGAAACATATTTAAGATTCACTTACTTTTAACATTTATAAGAATGCAATGACGTTTTTTTATAACAGATCGTGGACGGAAATTCATGAAAGCATCGATATTTTTCAGCACATTTCTCTCTTAAGTTAGTGTATAAGTAATAAAAATGGTCAGTCATCATACTAATACAAAGGAAAATAGTAGGCAAATATTAATTATATAATTATATATTTTTCCCCTGCGTACGAATAGTAAGCGGTGCACACTTTTCACTCGTGTGTTATTTCCAAGCTGATGGTGGCGGTGTTTGCATTCATTTATTCAGCCTATATTCCCAGGTTCATTCGTCCATATTTAATTATACATTTTGTGAATATTCCTTGATAACGATCCTGAATCCGGAGCATATTTTGTGTCCACATCAAAAACATTGATTCTTCATTGTCACATTCCCGAATGCCTTTGTCCAGATGTATTTAATAAGTACATTTTCTTGGCTTTTATTGGCAAAAAATGTTTCCCATTTATTCATCCACCTAAATCTATTTCTGCTTAATACATAATTCCTGTTGATTCGATTGGAATATTTCGTATATTTATGTTTTTATTAATTTCTTAGATGGGATATAATATATATGTAACGGGTCCTTTTTGAACCCTCTCTTTGTACTGAAGTGAACTAAATTACCACTCAAGTACCAAAGGTGCAAGTTCAGTGCAGTAAATCTCAATGCACTCTTAAGTGTTAAGCAATGACACGTTCATGCCCCACGGACTCTCATAGTGATTTTGTTAATCGATATATTTCAGACAGTATCCAAGACTCAAGATTAATAGATTTTCGTTGTTTATATTAGTATTGACTACTTGATGCATGTGACACTTCTCATTATCATTTTGCATATATTCAACGCAGGTTCTTAAGTGCTCGGTTTAGATCATTCCCCCGAAGAAGCATTTCCGGTATAAGATGTTGTCCGTGCAGATGTGTGTAATGGTCTTACAGACTGCCCTCTGTGGCTCTTTTGCAGCAGGTAATGATTGAAGATGTCACATCTTCTATTAATCTAATCAGTATTTCCATGTCTGCTTACTTATTTTGTGTCCTTCAGTTAGTTAGTAATATTTCATCGACTGCTGTTAAAATGTTTGATGAATAACTGCAGACCTCGGGTCACTATTTGATCAAAATCCCTGACGCAATAAGATTTTTGTAGATTTTAAATTTCAACTTAGTTTAATAGGGACCTTTTCAGCTTTGTTCTTGCAATACGCTTTTAAAAGAGTGTCTGTTATCAGCGCCTCAGATGTTGGATAAGTCACTCGTCGACCTCCCTGTTAATACAATATATTTCTTCCTGCATACTCACACGTTTATATATCCACCCATTGGTGTACTGACGTCTTCGGATTTATTTTAAAAAGATGAACATGACATGGTAGAAATCTTCAGGAAACAGGTACAAGAACAGGCGCTGCGGTAAATTATAGAGCACACATTGCTATTTTATTTAATTCATTGAATATTCCTGACTGCCCATAATAATTGTGTGCTTCTTTTCGTATAAATTATATATTTATAGCAGAAGAAAATAAATACGGGATATATGTATATCACTAGTTCTTTAGTGCTCAGTTTAGTTTATTTCCCGGGGAAGCATATGCGGCATAAGATGTATATGACGAAGACGTGGGTAGTGTGGTTTTGGAACAGGTTAGCTACAGATATAAGACATGTCACATGTCGACCACACATGTTTTGTATCAACATATTGCTTTCTGCATATTCCCACGTCATATACATCCAAACCTGTGTGTATTGACGTCTTCGGATTTATTTTAAAAACAGGAACTTGACATGTTATAAATATTCAGAAAAGATATATGCATGGATAGTCTTCACATCAGTTTACAGCGCACACTATGCTATTTTAATTTCCGTTTAATTCCAAATGTCCACCTGTCCTTTTTTAACTATACCAAGCTAAAAAAAGAAGGATATTCATGGAGGAACACATCTGATCTGTCGGATCTTCAAAAAGAGACCAAACAGTTGTGAAAAATAAACTGAACATTTATTATTTTTTTGTATTGCCCTATTAGATTTTTACTTCCATATGTAGTTTCCTAGAAAGTAATTTGAAATAAAAACGTATAAGAAAATTATCTAGAAAAACAGGTGGACATAAGTTGGTGGAAAGGACTATAAATGCTATTTATTGATCTCCTGTATGATCATATAATAATATTTAAATATATATATATATATAGAAATAACATGTTATCAAATAGAAATATCTATAAAGCATGAAAATATACAAATTGGTATTATATTAAAGCCAGAGCCCCAATATTCACCGACATAGATTACGGTGTTCAATTACCTGTGAATCAATGTAATGAGCTGAATCAACTTTTGTATTATGCATTTGTTTATGTTTTTACATTTGGTTAATAATTCAAATACAGCATGCATTTTGTTTTTCTTTTTCGAAACGACAGGCAGTGATAAATGTAAACTAGAATTCAGCATAATCTCATCGGAAACCTACCTGGAGGAAATCAGACTGCGGATAGTACTTTCTGGACCGTCTAGATCGGAGAAACCTAAAAAATATCGTCTTCAAAAAATTGCAAACGCTAAGTGAGTCTTTCATGTTTATTCATGTAATAATCATTGACATGGAAAGTGAATTCTTTGACCTGTTCGGACTTGTGGCTTAAGTATATGTTTGAGATAGATGTTACCAAATGCATTTCTTAATTAACAGCGTGGGAAATTAAGATGGATCATCAGAGCACATAAATGATAGTATAAAGGACCATAAAAAATCATTGAAATCCAAAGAGCCCTTGATAACCCAGTGTGACTGCAATGCCATTCAGTTTAATATACTTATAATCACGGTGAAAAAAAAACACTGGAAATTCACTACAGACTGTTCCACGGGATGCGACCCGATCCCCTGATGAATGTTGTTAGAATCTTCCTTGCCCCTGCAATCTCGATATATATATATATATATATATATATATATATATATATAAATATATATATATATATATTTGTGCGTGTGCGTGTGCGTGTATCCTGTTTTATCGGTAGAACCTGGAATTTTCTGATAATTCAGCAGCTATTTAAGTTATGATGTTCTTATAAAAGGAACACTACACTTAATCCCAAGAACTTGTCTAATTTTCATTATTTATATGCATTTTTATAAATTAAAATATACTTTATATACAAACGTATGTTGAATTGTGTTGATTTGAATATTTTATACCCGAATTACATTACCTGTTCTATGCAAAACAAATGAATTTATTATTATGTAATATATTTCACAAATTTATTTTGTTTCCGAATGATATTTATGCAGGGTTTTAATATGATCGCCATTTATCCAAGATTGCGGAAGAAATAATGCACATGATTTTTTTTTAGTAAGAGTATGGTTCAAAGTATGGTCGGAGAACTACGTTTGCAAAAATCTAGATGACAATTCCACAAAATAACCATACCTTACCTGACATTTTCCTTATTTCATCTTAATTCGAGCGAGCAATCCGTTAACACGTTCACATGTTTTATCTGTCGACAGCAAGGGGCGCTTCTTTAACATTACGACGACATGCCCATCAGGGGAAGTGGAATAAATCCAGATTAAAAAAACATCCGGGGACCAAATCATCATACAAAACGTAAGTTATGTAACAAGCAGAACATAATGGTTGAATTACATTTGTGTCAACTCAGCTCCTGCCATTCAAACACTGCTTTCAAATATACTGCAGTAGTTGCTGTATATCGCCACTAGGGAGTCGGGTTATAAATATTCCTGACAAATTGTGGAACTCGCAATATCCCTCTTTATTGTTCGAAACATTTCTGGCGACATGTTGACACCTAGGGGCAATATACAGCAAGCCGTGCTTTAAGATGCAGTGGAATATATTACATAATATATTATCAGTAACCAGTGTGTAAAGGAGAGTAAGCTAATGGGAAAGATAAGGTCTTTACTTGGGATAAAATCCTGAACTTTTTTATAAAAAAGTACGTGAAAAATCCTAATAAACTACTATATATGTACATATATAATGTAAGTTTAAATGTATGTCATTGTTTGGTAAACTCAGAAACAAATTAGACAGACATGCATTAACAAAAAAAATATACCGGTATTAAAGAAAGAAGACATATTTCTCTGGAGAGGCGTTCCACATGTACAAGTACTGATGGTTAAAAACGTCAAATAATAAACATAGAAACAAACACCAAGTCCATTAACCGCACTACAAAGAGGAGTCCTTCGTTTTCACTTCTTCTAATCACATGACCTTCGCTCACATGTGACATAAGAATAATGAGCTGGTCACCTCGTGCCCTGTACATAGTACAACCTTTCAATTCATAGTTACTCGGAGCTTCGGCCACCAACAGGCCCTCGCTGGAATACTGGTTTGTCTCTCGTAATACAGTTCAAACAGCAATTACCAAATAGCGCATAGAATTTCTACCTGGACAAAGAATCAATGTCTTTTACAGTTGATGTCTGCGGAAATCATTCAGCTTTATATGCTCTCACACAGCCATTTCCACTACCTCTACAGGTACGCGGTTAAATAAAGTCCTCGGTCTGTTCCTGCAAGCGCTCACTACAGGTATAAATCTTCAGGTTTACCGGTCTGTCGGCATAAATGTGATACTTATTCTGAAGTCCGTTACAGAGTAATTACCGTGGCCGTCCTTAGACGCCGACTATCTAAGCTTATAGACATCATCACTCAGCTGTCTCGACACTGATACCCGCAGATCTGACACCTAGAATGCAGATATCCTCAGGCTACACCGGCTGCATGGGGTACTGGTCGGAATATTGTATCCAATATCTATTTAATCACGTCTTATATATGCATGCTGGCGTCACACCTCCAGACCGTCTTCTGGCCAATCATCACTGCCCACTACGCCTACCGTTAATAACAATATGGATTTAAATATAGACACGCCTCCAGTGAAACACAAACCTTAGAAAACCAAACTTAACAAGTGCCCTTCCTTTGAAATCTAATACAAACACTCATAACTATAGAGACCTATAGGTGTTCCTAAACTGCACTTAAATTAGCATCAAACGAGACACTTGTGCTTTTTACCAAAGTTCTCACGCTTATATCTAATCATGATACTCCAAATAAATGTATAATGATTTATCATAACAATCATCTGATAATACTCTCTACTTGATTATTTAAAACAATGCCAAAGTCACAGTTATCTGGTGACAATGTTATCATTTATAAAACATCATGATTGACTCAAAATGATGTTGTTTTGAGTGTATAGTTCCATATTAATCTGGGTATGACGGATTTGTGTGATAAACTGACAGACTAGTGATCTAGGATTAATATATAATACAGTGGAAGTGAAAGTGGAATTTATGGAAAAATGGTATAACCTTTATATTTCTTTCCGGTAATAAATAACCTTAAAGCCAGCCATAGTAAAGAATAAATCTTCTCAGATAGGTTCTCACGATAGACAGTGAATTCAGCAGGCCACCCACATAATCAATAAAGCATACATATTTATTTGTAAATATTAGATTATTTAGATAAGCGTTTCAATTTACTTTGTGCAATATTTTAATTTAATTTTTAAAAGACAAACTCCTCACAGAAAACATGTACTTTAGAGAAAGGCATCATTTTAGTTTCACACTGGTTATGGTGGAAATTTACGTCATGGTTTCGTTTATATATATGTAGGTAATCCTAGGTGTCACTGGCTAACGACTTTGTAATTTGGTAAAAAGATGCTGTTGTTTACCTCACAAACATAGGTGTAGAAAGATATTGGATATGATTGTTTAATGACGTTAAATGACCCTTTTATTTAAATTCGTAGTTTCTATTTATAGGTGACCGTTCTCAAAAACAGAGACAAGAGGAAATGGCATTTCCAGGGATCAGATATTCTAATTGGAAGAAAACCAACAGTAAAAGTCTACAGTAGCGGTATGAGACATTATACTACATGTTAATGCGTTAAAATATGTTTTCTCAAACTCTCTTGCAGAACTTGTGGAAACGGTGTATCTATGTAAATGCCTTTCACGTACTTTGGTCCTTTACTGTTCCAGTCTCATTAAAATACATATGTTCCCCACCGCCTTAGGGCATAACTGTTTTTTTAGCTCTTCGTATATATATCTATCTAATATCCCAATAACAAGGTCGAGCACTATATGTAATATATATATATATATATATATATATATATATATATATTCTATTTCGGAAACATACAAACTTAATATTTGACAGCCGTTGAATGCATGATGTATGTTAAAGCTCCGTTAAAATATGGCTGCATTTAAAAGAAAACGATTTGTTTCCAGAACCATGGAAACGGTCAATTTGAGCATAATTAAAAAAGATTCGGAGCAAATGTATAGCCTTTAAACAGCAATTGGGTTGTCCCCAACAAATGTAAGATTTTATATCCATGCGTACAAAGATGAATACAATTAATGTTATTTTAGAGTGTCCAGTGCAAAGGTTGCAGGTCACTCTGAAGATTGACCCTTTGAAATGGAATGGGTCACTCTATTTAAAACTGCATGGAATAAATAATATGTCCTACAACTGGAAGGTGCTTCCTGAAAATTTCATATTTCCAACTGGGTAGGTTTTCTAAACTGAATAAGCACAATTAGGCTCGACATATATATATATATATATATATATATATATATATATATATATATATATATATATATATATATATATATATATATTTATATATAGCCTAGTTATAGGCATGTGATGTCAAATTAAATTCTTATCAACAAGTAAAGATCAACATGACTAAGGAATTATTAAGATATATTTTGTGATTTATCAATTGTGGTCTTCAGCATTTGATCAAGACAAACCGAGAGGTAGTGATCTGTCTTGAAAGTGTTTATATATATATATATATATATATATATATATATATATATATGTATATATATATGTATATATATATATATATATATATATGTTTAGCTTTAAATATTACTTGATTAAAGTTGCAATACTTTTGATACAAACAATTATTCTTTTAATATAAATAAAGTTTTCTCCCGAATAAATAATGAACTTACAATATCTTATGGAAGTAATATATTTTTATAGTGTGTTCCATGTGGCAACGGAAGAGTACTTGGGGATAAGAAATCTGACGAAAGTCACTCTAATACCCGACAGCGTCAGTCAACAGAAAAATATAATGCAGGTAGAAGTATTAAATTTGACAAAAAAGGATAATATACACAATGCACGGCTGATCACATACAATGCCTTTATTATAATTTGATTTTTATAGATATATGGTTCTCCATACAAGCGACCGAGAACAGTTCAGAGATGAGAATAGTAATTTCCACCACTATTTGTGCCGTGGGAAAAGTGAGCAAAGCCATCAAAAGGGGAATCGACTGCTCCAGGTTCAAAATCTGAACTACTGGGTGGCAGATTATCAGAATCTTACATGTCGATAGAAGTAATAGGTGTAAAAAGAACCTGCACGGCTAATATTGCGTCATTGTTGTGCCAATTTACAACCACATCAAGTTTAATCTTAGCCCCTATCAACAATTCAATTTCTTCGTGTCATAAAAACATACCAAAATACAAGTTCTGCAATCAATAAATAACGCAAAATTTAAAAACAAACTAAAAATCTGCATTCTAGTAAATGCAAGCCTCAACCATGCAGAAAACCCTATTGTATGATGTTCACAAAACCATGGTTGCATTATCTTATTCGCCCCGTATTGCAAGGTTCTTAAGTGACTGTACATATTTGAATATTCCTTAATAAAGTCCCTAAATCCGAATCATATTCCGGAAATTCCAAAAAAAAATCTAATCTAATCGATTCAACAAAAGTCGATTCCCAAATTTCCTTGTAAATAATATGAGATTTCGATATGATAGTGTGAGGTTTGTTGTTCGAAACAGAAACGCACACTTACGTATGAGAATGAAGGCATACCTTCCCGGCAGTGCCAATAATGTAAACTGCTATTATATTCTATAAGTTATATATTTTGAGAAGTTCCTTATATTAGATGACACATATTCCATGCCAATTACAGGGTCATTAGAAACGTTCTGTGTTCTCATCAGGCAAGCATTAGTACTAAACTAATTTCTTTTGATTCAATAACTTATTTTGTTATCGAGTGCTATTGAACACAATTGTTTTGAATGTTGTTGCCAGATAACTCTTGTTGAGTATCCCTTCAAACGTGAGTGGAAGCTTCCATGCCCCTGCAATCTCGCAAGCGGCAATGTGGAAATCGACTTATCTATGACGAAGGAGAAAACGACAGCTGTCTCTCTGTCAGGTACAGGAACTTTTAAGGTTGACGCTCAAGGTAACTAAATTTACTCGGTTGATTAAGTTTTGCTGGTTTGCTCTCGTCATTACATTCAGCAGATTACAAGTAACAAGCTCCTTGGGGCGCATAGCAAGACGTCTAATAAGCTTACGCATATGTCATCTTTTCCATATTAAAGCAAGGTTTCCAAGTGGCTGACAAGAACGAACGATTTTTAATGTGGTTTCTCATCCTTTTACCAAATGACTAATGACAAATCATATGTGAAATGAACCCCAAGGCAAATCTAGATCTTATATTGACTTCAAGTACATAAACAGAACTTGAAGCAACATTCAATTTTACGCCTATTATAGGAGGAACACGCAAAGTATCTGGGAACAGATTCTGCAAGATCGACCACAAAGGGGGCCAAGTGGGTCCAGTTTGTGCGAAGACCCATTGTGCTTCAAAGTGCGTGGCCAAGGAAGGTTGTCGTGGATTTGCAATGACTCAAGCACAATCTGGTAACTGCAAGTGTGAATTGCTGTTTGAAAGAGAGGCAGTGAATAACAAAATTCGAACATACTGGAGATGTTAAATGCTGGTAGATGCCCAGCTATCCTTGGGAAGCAGAACGAAACAACAAATTATACATTGATTTGTCAACGATACTACAATATAAAACTTTTAGCATAGATATTGTATATGTGAAATATATGTCAATAAATTCATCAAATTTGAGCGGGACATAATGAGTTTAAAAACCATATGAAACTATTTTCGAGGTCCGACCGTCCATTTAAAGGGGAAGCTCTGTTATTATTTGTCCCTTATGTCTATAAGGGAACGTTTACTTAGAAACCCTATCTCTAAATCCAAAGTTATAATAATCATTAAATAAAATATCAAGACCATCAGCAGTATCTTAAACATATATGTATTTCTAAAATTAGGTATTCAATTAAACCGACTGCACAACCATACACAGACTTGGAAAATTACTCGAAGACCTGTTGGTATATTGTGATTTGGCTGAAGTGGGAGCAGCTGACTTCTGTTGTTTTGAGGAAGTGGCTAACCGGCCGGCAGGGTTCCGGGGGTTTAGTCCACAGGCCAAACAGCCAGTAAATGAATGCATGCTCGATTTTAGAGTTTCAGTGAGATACTCCGTACGTTCCATTATTTTCCTGACAATGAGTTGACAATGTACAGCTGACATCCTAAATTAGTTATTTTGCTGGTCTATATGTAGTAAATATGTTGAATATTTATTAAAAGGGCACATTTTCTGATATTTACAGGTTAGTTTAATATAAATTTATAGGAATTGAACTGAAGTTGACTGGCTTATCAGCTGCTCATATATGTTTAAGAGCAGACAATGGGTAATATGTGAAAGCACACACAACTCATCAAATGTCATATCAAAGGATATGCATATTCTTTCATTAAAGTTAATCAAGTGTGAAGCATAACACATGTTGATACAATAGTGCTTACAAATAATTAGTGTTTCGAAACAAACAACTCAGTAAATGTCAGATACATGGTCCAAGGATCAGCTTATAACTTGATCAAAGGCAATCAAATAATCTTACATTACAGCCAATTAAAGCGGTTAAGCCTATTGTGCCCATTCTTACATATAGACCAGCAAACTATCTATATTGTCAGCTCATTGTCAAAAAATAATTGAAAGTATTGAGTATCACACTGATACTCTGCAATAGTGCAGCTTTCATTTGCCGGGAGTTTATGGCAAGGTCAATTTTACTGCCGGTTGTTTAGCCTGTTGACTAAACTGCCGGCGCTCTTTTAAAGGGATCGATTTCGGTTTCACGCATCTATTATTTTTCAAATATATTCCCATGAATAAAAAAGAAAAAAAAAACAGAAAATGCGGTTGCAGACTGGCTCTTCATTGTTGTATAACCTTATGATTATGCTCTGAGGGGGGGTGGGGGGGGGACATATTCAACATCTGTTGACAATGTACGAGTAACATTTTTGACAAGGCCATTTGCAACTACTAACCTTAACACTTCCGCACATTAGCAACCAACCACTTTAGTTTATTTATTTTTCCGTTAGTCAACACTGCTGTGTTTACTTATAGTCTGACGATAAACAAGCTCATTCACCTGTTAAGAGGTGTATTAAGAACATGTTTTAACAAGATTACCTGGGTTCATCATATGTACACAGAATAAGCCAAAAAGTACACAAACATCTTAAAAACCGGGGCTGATGAAAAAACTTGCTAAAACTTGCATAACTGGGAAACCCGATTAATACGGTCCAAATGGCCGAAACCGCAAGTACAAGGGCTATGGGTCTCGAAACAGTGTCGTTCACAAGATCGAGTTCGGCTCTCGAATGGCATGGCTGGGTCTTCGCTGCTGGGATCGGTAGAGGGAATGTGGATTGCTTTTGGCTTTGTGGCTGTGAATGTTGTAGCTTTCTAAAAAGGTCACCGGCTTGGGATGGACGATGGCGACCTTTGCGGCTCCCTGCTTGGCTTGGCGTGGCACTGCGACTGTTGACTCGGAGAACATGCTTAAGTAGCGCACAGGGCTGAGGTCTTGACCGCAGCAACCTGTAGCTGCTCGATGAGCGTATACCTCTTTTGGCTTGGCTTAAACATTAACAGCAAAATATTAACAGCAGTCTTTCATGATTGAAAAAAAGTTACGTACCTCAGAGTAAATTATTGAATCATAACTGTTCACGGAGAAGCATACGTGTGGTGAGGATTCTGGGGAAAAATTCATATTAAATACATGAAAATTTGCAATGATATGCTTCTTATCTCAGACTATAGTCTTTAATGGCTGAATACAAAAGATTCCGAGTAATGCTATCTTGTCACACGGATTTACTGATTCAAAGTCACCTGATCGGAAAATATAGGTTGTTCCTTGTGTGTATTACGCTCTGAACACAGTGCGTGACCCTCTAGTGACCTTCCACTCACACGCTGTGAGAATTGGCAGGATTTCAGGTTTACCAATCTGAAGAACTTGTAAAAGAAATCCGATTGGCTTGGCGTGTAAACAAATATGGCTGCGCCCAAAGCAAACTCGCGTAGCACTGCAAAAGAGGAAATATGCAGAAAGTTGGGGATATCTGACCTGAGGCCACAACAGCAAATCTGTATTTAAAGTTGACGACTGCACCATGTGTATTCCAAAGGGGCGAGGTGTGTGTGTGTGTGTGGGGGGGGGGGTGTCTGTGCTACCAAGCGCTTTCCACCGCAGTGCATAGTGACCGGTACTTCAAAGAACATTCAATTGTTCTGTAGATACCTGCAATGTGATTGGTTGAATATTACGCAGCGTTGGCCAAACCTGATTGGCAACAGCGGTTTATTACTGCCGGTAGTTTAGCAAAGTGTTTAGCATAGGGTATTCGCTGCTTATGGAGCGTATCTGTGAATAAACACAGTTCACATGTGACAGTAAACCAAGTCTGCGTGACCAAGGTTCCGAGTACGAATTAAAAAAAAAATAATATGCACATAATAAGATTTCATGTCAAATGTGAATAGGAGTAATGGGTTATTGCCATATTCGTCTCACGCAAAAGCAAATGCTAGGTGTAAATCTGTTGGGAATAAAATTCATGCTGATTGGGGATGCATTAACGTACCTACAAATTAGGTCAGTTAGTGCGGGTCTGGATATCCCTGAATCCATGTGTAGTTTTTTTTTTTGGTCATAAGTCGACACTGGGACATAAGGCGACATCCAACCTATATTAGTAAATAAATCTTTGCCTTATTCTTACATGGGCATTGTACAGACATACATATGAAAATAATTTATTTGTTGCCTAAATTTAAATTATAAAGCTATATAAAAATAGAAGAAATGTCGCCTTAATTTTGTCGCCCTAAGTCCTTAGACAGCATAAACGCTGTCGCCATGAATTTTCTATAAATCTTTTCAACAGTTAGGGCGACGTTAATAATAATATAATATAATATAATATAATGTACTAATATATATGTCGCCCTTATTTTGGATAAAATAACCTTGAGCATCAGTTTCCTATGAAATAGAAGCATGCAGTTTACAAAACAAAATGAATGTCATTTTCTGATAACAAATGTCCTTATATTATCTTCGGTTATTTATTTGTAAACCCTTCATGCATTCATGTCGCACTGTCATGCAAAAGCGTAATATCGCCACATTTATTACACACCAGAATCGTTGAAATATCGCTCCAGGATTGAGCCTTAGTTTATAAGAAAAAAACTTGCAACACCATGACATCGGCACACATGTAATATACCAGAATTGCTGAAATCTTGATCCAAGCTGGGCTTACTTTAATTCGTCTTGTATATACAGAAATTGATCGATAGCTGCCATTTTCTCAAGAGAGTGATGTTTTCTCTTTTGAAAAGAAATTTCACGGGAATGCCACACTTCTTTTACACATGAAATGCTGAAATACCCTTCCACGCTAGTGTTACCTTAATTCTTATATTTCAATTACCCCTGGCGACAGCATGACATCCCCATACTCATTATACATTAACATTGCTGATATCTCCCTGCACACTGTTGCGCCTTAATTCGTATAGATTAAAATTAAATCTGGCAACAGCATGACATCACAACACTTATTGTGCAGATATTTCTGTGATCTCCCTCTATACTACCATCGCCTTTATTCTTATATATTAAAAGTAATCCTGGCAACTGTTCCGGTCTGATATCGCGACACCTATTGTATACCTGAATTGCTGTAATCTCTCCCAACACCGGTTATTCTGATATATTAAAAAATAACCCTGGCAACAGCATAAAATAGCCACATTTATTGTATATTAGGATTGCTGGGATCGCATTTCACGCTGGTGTCGACTTATTTCCTATATTAAAATTAACCCTGGCAGGAACATGATATCGCCAAAGTTATTTCTTTAAATATTGAAATATCGATCAAAGCTGCGGGCCGCTTTAATTCTTATAATACTAGTTTAATTCTTAAAATATATACTATAGTTATTCTTGACACTGCCATCATTCCAAGAAAGTAATCTCTTTATACAGAAATTATCGTGGTATTGTCAAAATTCATATACTCATGAATTGCAAAAGACTCCTCCGACGCTTTTGCAACTTTAATTATGTTATAATACAATATATATTTAATATTTGCAACAGTATGAAATCGCCATGTTTATCAAACACCAGTATTGCTGAAATCTCCCTCCACTCTGGTGTTGCCTAATTCTTATATATTATAACCCATGGCACCTGCATGACGTCGTCACACCTATTATATACCGGATTTGCTGAAACCTCCCTTCACACTTGTGTCGCCTTCTTTTTTTCATATTTTGAAAATAACCTGGCATGACATCGTCATCCTTATTATACACCAGAATTACTTAAATCTCCGCCCACGGTGGTGTCGCCTTAGTTCATATATATATTGAACCAATAAATACGCCAGGGGCTATATATATATATATATATATATATATATATATATATATATTCATTAAATTTGGCATGACGCTGTCACACTTGTTTTACACCAGAAGTGCTGATACTCCTTCCACGCTGGTGTCCCTCAATTCTTAAATATTACATTAATCCTTGCAATAGCATGAAAACACCACACTTATCATACATGAATTGCTGGAATCCCTATCCATCAAGGTGTGAACTTAAATCTTATATATTATAAATAATCTTAGTAACAGCATGGCATCGCCACAATTATTATACCATAGTTGTAGGAATCTCGCTTCTCGCTGTTGTCGCTAATTTCCTTTATATTAAAATTCACCCTGGCAAAAGCATAACATTGCCGCATTTATTATACATCGGATTTGCTAAAATTTCCCTCCACGCGCTGGTGCTTTAATTCTTTTATATCACAATTACCCATGCCCCTGCCATTAATTCAAGAACAAATTATATGGATCTTTATAGGGGCAGCATGGTATCAATGCACTCATGACACAAATGAATTGCTGAAATTATCTCTCATGCCTGTCTATATAGATCTCACCGCCATTGTTTGAACATTAAGCTGCATGTTTCAAATACCAAGCAACAGTTTGCAGCTTTCTTCAAGAGAAAGCAAAATATATTGGAACGCTGAAAAACAAATACTGAAAAATATCGAGACCTACATACGTTATATATATGTTTAAAAACATAAACCGTTGATTATGTGAAGATCTATCACTTCTGATCTGTTTACTTCAGCTGATAAATAAATATTGGATTTAAGATTTCTGCTTGGCCTACATCAAGTTATATTTATAATCTGAATCAAGAATTAAGAAAAAATGTAGTATAACGAGTCTTTATACTTTTTTTGGTGATTTGTGTTCTTCAGCTTGTTTAATATAGGCCTACATAATAGTAAACCATGAATCATGGTGCTAATAACTCAGGATTTTAGTTATCCGTACGTTTATAAAAAATGTATAACATCAAATTATAACACTATGCATGTATTCAATTACAATTTCTGCAATGCAAACAGGGCCTCCCATTGGTCACAATGGCTAGCTGTGCACTTTCACCAAAACAGATCTACAGATGGATACGAGATAAAATTGATTGTAGGTGTCCCAAGCAGTCTTTTATACAAGATAAACCATTCAAAGAACTATGGACAATTTTTTTCAGGTGAATACATCAAACATCTCCTGAGGAAAACTCAATATATTCAACAAAAACAAAAAGGGTAGGTGGCGCCACCTGTCTGGTCCTTGATGGATCTACGCCATGTGAAACCGATTGTAGTTTGAGCCACCAGACATGTGTACAAGATGGAGGAATCTAAAATCTGTATCACTTGTGAAATTTCATCCTGGCACATTAAACCAGTCCTGAGATACATAAATAAACGTATTCTAAAGAATTCGTGATTGCAGGTGGTGCAACTAGTCTTTGAATGAGAAATCTACCCAAGACGGATTAACATTCAAAATTTCAGGCCGATACACCAAACCACTACAGAAAAAAAAGTGCAGCAGGATTCTAGGTCCAGACTCGAGACCTATATCACTGCAAAGAACGTACTCACCGGAGGAAAGTCTGGTAAAAGCCATAGTCTCACATGGTGATAAATTTAATAAAAATTTTTACTATCCCGGATACATGGTTAAAATGTGATGAAAATCTTCAAATGAAAAATATTACTTAACAAAATGTATGCTTTACACCATTAGTGTATAAATCGTCTTCTCCATGTAAATATACTTGCTGATCCATGAGAATAACTAACAAAAATAAAAAGAAAGACATTGCAGTATAGTATACAGTAACCGACAATAAACTTGTAGTTTTATGGATAAAATAAAAGCATATTAGTCATTTTAAGATTTCACTATATTTTGGAGCTCTGAAGAAACAAGATATGGTTTGTAACAGGAGTAGCAACCCCATAATATTAATGATTGATAACCTTTCTGTGTAACTTAACGTAAGCATGTAAGTCTGCTTATGAAAATTTATATATACTTTAAAGATCATAAATATATATAAAAAAATGGACCAAAAACTTGAAAATGTGGTACGGGGTTTAATTAAAATCAGCAGTTTAATGCAAGGTTTCTCCAGGGACTTTAACAGTTGGCGGCACTGTATCTTGAATGAGGATAGTTTCTGTGTGATAAGAATGATATATTCTTATTATTGAGCCTTCTGGATTTCAGATATTTTTTTTTATACACAGAGATAAGAATAAACTAGAAGTCATAACCTGTCGCTAAGATATTAGAGCAAATCTCTGAGGTTCTTTAATGAGATCTTACCATTTCACCCCGAAGGAATTCGAACTGGGAACCTTCAGCGCCGAAGCCCAACGCCTTAACCTCTAGGCCACGTCCTAATCCTAATTCAGCAGTTTTAACTCAGATAGTGATTTAGCGAAAAACCCTCTCTTTCACGGCCGGCAATTCCGCCTTACTCGGTTCATTCTGATTAAAAATACAAGACCCTCAGTCTGTGACAATCTCTCCGGATTTAATGACAGAAGCCAGTCTACACGCCGAAACAGTCGTTGACTCAGACGCTCTTTGTCCCATTGCAGCATAACAATCAAGTGTCTCTGCGCTTTGGGTGTATGTCAAAATGTATTGTGATGAACTCTTGCAGTGCTCTCCATATGGATTAACATAGAAACAGAAGGAAAGGCAAAGCAACAGATTACATAACAAATTTCAATTTCCGCGCCCTCCCATTCGGGGGCCTGTGTTATCTTGGAAAGCTATGCGAATATTGCAACAAAAGGACTCTGGAGGATATTAATTAAATGATGGGATGAATGGAATCCCTAGGACCTTTGTTAATTTACAGTTATTGTCCCTTTATTAACAAGAGAACAGTAAATTTAACGATATGTGAGTATTTGGCTTGGTCCAGTGATTGTTATTAGTTGGGATAGTGAGTTTATTTCTGCAATCGTTTTGGGGATGCCCCTTCGACCGTCTTAATGTATACGTAAGCTACTTGTGCATTCCGGGGGATTTTTTAATATATGTCTTGTTTTTTTAAAATTAATTTAACCCCGGAAAGAAGGATGTTGTAATATGCTTGCCAGTTACAAAAATTATTAAGCTGAATGTGTGTATGTTTGTATGTATGTATCATAATATTGGTGCCTTTGATTTAAAATTCCAACCGTTCAGTGTCACAAAAAAATTAGTTTCCAAATATCTCGGCTTCCTCGAAGGTGGTGGAAACAGTAAGTTGGATATATGCACAAACATATATATCTAATCATCCCAAGGGACAAGGGCATATTTCTATTGAAGTTTGGTAGCTTACACAATCTTTCGACCGGACCGTATAACCGATTTTATTGGGCGAAAACATGGGATTCAGATTCTTACGAGATACAGGAACCGTAAGTTATGCTGAATCATGAGGTGTTTTTGCGATTATGTGTAAACATCAATGTGAATCAAAGGAATGGGGGTGGCGAACATATTAACTATGCCATCAAGAAAGAATATGATATGAGCCTGTATAACGTTTTCAATAAATAATGATGCCGATTTGGTTTTCTCAATAATTTTATTATGACAAGTCTGCTTTACAAACGGCACGATAATGGCACGTTTCGTGCCTTGCCGCAACGAGCGCCGACTCGCTAAAGTCGATTATGGTGTTTTTAGGAAAAAAATTGAAACTGTTCTGCATTTAGATAATGTAATTACGCTGACAAGAAGAGATGTTCTGATGACTGTGAATAATGGAATAATGGTCAGTGTTCATGTTAAATTATGTCCTTTATTATGTAATGATATACATCATTATCATAAAACACTTACCAGCAAGTTAGCCATGTGTTTCTGACGTGTTTTCTAACTGGAAACACATTAAAAGATGTGACAAAATGTTCGGTAATGTTCAAATGCATCCCAATAATTCTCCGTGTCACTGCCATAATTTATATCCTTGCCAAGAACAAGGACACGCGCAAGATAACACGTACATATGCATACACAAGCACAAACATGTATATGGGACATGGATACATATAAAAGTGGCTTCAGAGGGCTGTCTGTCTGCTCCAACTATTGAGCTTTAACAAATTTCTGACCCCTCTATGTATTTTCATATATATATAAATATATATATATATATATATATATATATATAGGAATCAGGAATTTCTTCACATAGATGAGCAAATTAAGTGATTGACTAAAGGTATTTATGCTGTTGCAAACAAAAGAAAACTTAAAATTAATATAAGTGGGAACACCACAAAAGGAAACACCGTTGGGGAGTTTGTGAGCACAATTTGAACATCTGAAGCAAGGTTATCAGTACAGTGAAAAAGAGACCATAGGTAATAAATCTCAAGGCATTCAGGCAGTTCTGGAAAATGACAAGTCACCAAGAAACAAAGATATGGTATAACTGGATTTCTTTCACGGAGATAAAAGCCGATTTATTGGTAGTTACTTAATCATTGCTTGATAATGACGATAACGATGCATGACTAGGAACAAGTGAAATTACATAAAAATGGCTTTTATATTTACTTTGTAAACCGTGGACATAGAGGGAGAATTGATATCATATATGATTAGGCCCTGCCTGTTCAGAGACAAACAGACAGTTAGTTACAATCTATGCATCTTGTTACATAGAAAGAAACAAAATCAAGCAAGGTATGATTTATATCATCCACCTTATTCTGTTAGAAATCTAATAACAAATGCAGGTTTCTTAGATGAATTCATGTATATACTTGCACACTATTTCACAACAGACTCAGACAACATTTTCATTGGTGACTTAACATCCATTTTAATGATGAATCTAATTATGATGACGAAACACTAAGGGATACATTGGGTGCCCTTGGGCTTTCTTAGCCCGTGCATGTTCACACTCACACAGCTGGAAACATATTAGATGTGGTAATCACTTAGGCGGGCAGTAATATCACAGTGACTAAATGTTTTATTAGGCCTTTTATTATTATCATCGTGCTGAATGTCTTTAAACTTACAACTCCAAATTCAGCGGCATATCACAACTGAGTTAATAAAGAAAGTAAAAATAAATGAACAAAAAGAGATGGAAAAGGATCCTAATAAAATTACATTGTCTAACCAAATCAGTGAAATTGAAATATTAGTAAACAAGTGAGAAAGCTTTTTCCGAGTTATTCTGGACAAACATACGCCGCTCAAGCCTAAGAAATTAACCAGCAGAAAAAAGTGCCCATGGTATAATGAGGACATTGAAGAATAAAAAAGGAAAACTCAGACATAGAGACAGACGGAGGAAAAAACAGGACAGATTCAACACTGAAAGCTCTATAATAGGAACGGGCGAATTACAACAACATGCTTAAATCATCAAGGATCAATACATTAAGTGTGAAGAGAAAAGAATGTGGAGATAACCTAAACAAAGTATGCAAGCTTGTTCCTGAGATTACCGGTTTTAATAAAGATAATCGCTAAAGGTTCTTTGTGATGAGTAATTAGCAAACGAATGTACCATTTTTTTTCCTGATGAAATTAAGTCTGGGCGAATTTCCACGTTATCAGCCTGAAAAAAATGATGTAAAATCTTTGAATAATTTCAGGCCTCCAGCTCATAAAATATTAACAGTCATTATCAAATGTAGGCTAAGTAGGGGCTATGAAACAGGTGTAGCGGTAACCGTTCTTCTTAAGAAAATGTTTCGAACAAGGTCTTGAGTTAACATGTTCGAATTACAGATGTGTGAATAATTTACTTTTTCTCTTGGCGGTATTCGAGGAGGCACCTTAGTTTGATTTCATTCAACCCACTGACAGCCAAGTATTAACGCCATATTATCGGTCAGCAAGGAAAAAAAAAACCAACTTGTATGAAATGATACTTATGAAACTGACTACTGACTTACTATTGTCTATGATACTTGATGGATTGGTTCCGGAAATGGTTTGACTGTTATCTAAGACACAAATCATGTAAAGTAAAACAGGTGATAAATCTTCAAGGATTATGGATATAATTTTTTTCCTAAAATCGAGCTGCCATGTCTACCAGGAAGAGTGGAAATAATAAAGTTTAACAAAACATCTTGGGCTCCAATCATCACACAGAAGGTAAGTCATGTTTTTATTAGTCAGCTCCTTCAATTCAGCGGCGGACTGCAAAGTAACTGCAGGCTTTGCTGTGTATCGGAACAAGGTAGTTGGTACATTCGAGACTTAATGGTTAACCCGGCATAGTCCGCTCTTACAGGTCGAAAATACTGGCGATGTGCCAACCCCTAGGGACTTTATACAACAAGCTTGCTATCAAAAGCAGGGAAGATGAAACAGAATGTACTTTGAGTTACTAGTGGGTGAGAAGAGTAAGCTAATTGGGGAATTTAAATGAGGTCAATGTAAAATATAAGTATGTGGTTTCTGGAAAAGGGAGGTTTTAACGTTTAACTACCGTCTATTTTTTGTTGTTGTACATATGCATAACACAATTAGGGAATATTGAAAGTAAACTTTTCTCAGGTAGGCCCCTTAACCATCAATCAACAAACAGTGCCACCAACAGGCCGCCAACAAAACTAAAACGGCTTACATATTTATTTGTGAATGTTATATTATTTTAATTAGCTTTTTCATTTAATAAGTGCAATCTTTACCTCCCGATTATTTTTATAAGTCAGACTGGTCAAACAAAACATGTATTAATGGTAGAAAGATGATATATATATATAAATAAATATATATTAATATATATATATATATATATATATATATATATATATATATATAAATATACATCCGTGTTTTTAATTATATCTCTGGCTAACGGTTCGCCGTCATTGAGTTGGTAAGTGTGTATGATATAACAGGGAAGCATGTACGAGGTATTTAAGATATGGATGTCTGTTTTGAACTGCTGTCTATGGTAAAAAATTCGGGTTATTTGCATCACAAACACAGATGTACATATTACTACAATTGTTATATGAAGGTAAATGCTTCTTTATTTAAATTTAGAACTCTATTTTATAGGTGACTGTTTTGAGAAAGAGGGACAAAAAAGAATAGGGTTTCCAGGGATCAGGACTTCTACATGAAGGAGAATCAAAAGTAACATTCTACAGTGATAGTATGAAACATTTTATTACAATTTAGCTAATGACCGGATAATATTGATTTTTCCTTAAATTTAGTCACCGACCTAAATTTTGCTAAAAAAATTAATTTCCCCCCTATGGAACTTACGACTTAGTCCTCGTTGGTAATATTTTACAGAGGTTAACACACTGTGGACGCTTTCTTTCATTTTTTTTCCTTAGTTTTGGTATAATCTCTCCATTAATATGTCTTAATATCTCCATCGAAAGGTGGAGCACTGTATCTAATATGGGTTAACAATATGATGAACAATTTTCCAAGAAAATATATCCATATCTTCAACAGCATCGTATACGATGAAACCGTGGTTGTTAGATTTTATATTATACATTTTCCCTTGGTTTGTGCAACTCGTCATTACAAACTAAATTTATAATAACAAAAAAGCATTTAGTAACTTCTTAATAAATTAACAAATACCGATATATACATAAAATCAATGTGGAAAACATGCATTTCTCCCCGGTGACATTTTTGAAGAGGTCCCATGGAACGTTTTTACCTAATATGTTGGGATCTGCATCAAGCCAAATCAATATCTTATTGTTTTTATTATAATCATTCAATTAATTATGCAAAATATAAAGTATTATCTGTTACAATTCGTGTACGAAAACAACAACAAAAAACTCCATTTTTTTAAAGTTATCTTTAATCCCACAGTATTTACCTGTATAAATATAAAACGTACACACATTTAATCCTTAATAATTCATGATTGACTTAAAAACGCTTAGATCATGTCAACAGACATATGAGATGAAGATGTAGTCCCGTTAATGAGCGGCATAGAGCGTACCCAGTGAGGCGATTCTGTACTTGTAACTGTCACGAAAAGCATGGTGTTCATATATAAAAAGAAACTACACAATTAAAATTTAAATCTCATTAATCTGCAAAAAATACCTGAAGATCTAGCTGAAGACACATTTGAATTAGATACTGCTATCTAATAAACTTACGACTGCATAACGTATGTTTAACTCGTTTGTATAATGGTAAAATAACCTCACCTTTAAATACTAGTGTTTATCATGAAAAGAACGGCTGTTAGATAAAAATTCATAAATGCAAATATTGTTACAAGGCGTTTAATTTGACGGAGAAAAAACTTTAATATGCATATTTTAATATATCTAATGAAAATGTTATTATGAAGGTTTAATATCCCGTTTATTTATGAATCATCAATGGTATATGCATAACAATTATTAGTCAACTGTATTTCACTTATCTTTATAATTTCAGAAATGTGTATTAAGACCATTATGTAATATAATACGGTTTGTTACATCAATTTTTTTTATGTAAACCCTTTTTTATGTAGAAGATATAGTTAAATGTCAAATGATATAATTCTTAGTTGCAACTTCGGCTGAGCAGTTTAGCTTGCCCGGGATGTGTGTTTGATCAGGACAAACAAGTACCCCACTTTGATGTGGTCAGATTAGTACGCCGACGATCATTAATTAATTAGATCTGCCAATATTTTTGTCTTTCTGGTTTGAACAAGTTGGCCGGGCGCTATGTTGACACACAACCGGCTTGGGTAATGCTGACCAGAGACTGTGACGAGCCCAATTTGATCTTGAGGTAGTGAAGCCTAAAACAACGCGTCCGGTGGGATGCGTAATTGATTCTTTATTGGTCCATTCACGAACTGTCCCGAATATTTCATGTAACTTATTTCATGTAAGCGTGAGTTGTGTTGTGAATAAAAACAAGAACACACCCACGGACAGGGATGAATACACAGCCTCCTGACGGAAGAAAATTTCTGTGGCATGAATACCCAACGAATTAATTTCGACTCCATAATTTCTTTTGTAACTGCAATCTATCAGATTATCAATGTTCTTGCCAGTTGACGCTTGTTCAGTATCCTTCCAAACGTGAATGAAAGCTTCCTTGCCCCTGCACTCTCGACAACAATTATATGGAAATCGAAGTGGATATGGAAATCGACGGTGAAGAAGGAAACGACATCTGTCGATGTGTCAGAGAGGACAAATGGAGAATGGCGCTCAAAGTAACTTACCTTCTTCAGTATTGCAAAGTGGATATATGTGACATATCCCACTGTCATTTGCATATGTATTTCTGTAGTGCTCAGTTTAGTTCGTTCCCCAAAAAAGCATATTCGGCATAAGATGTATATGTGGAAGAAAATTTGTGTTCTTGGGGTACATGGTTCGCTACAGATATTGGACATGTAACATGTCGACCACATGTTTTGTGTCAGCATATTGCTTTCTGCATACTCACGCGTTTTAAACATCCAAACTTTGGTCTTAGGATTTATTAAAAATGGTTTAAATCCCCAGAAAAAAGATATGCATGAATAATCTTAACGTCAATTTTCAGAATATACTATGGTATTTTGATTTCCGATCATCCCCTCATGTCCATCTGTTTGTTTTTTTCTATAAAAAAAATAATTGTTTTATTTCAAGGGAAAACGTGACAGTTAAGGGAAGTAGATTAAAGGACCTAATTTTCAATCAGTTAAATAAATACCTACCTAATAGCTTTCTCAAGAAAAAAAATAAAATTTAACAACATATCAGACCAACTTGCGGCAAACAAGTTATTTGTCAAATGCAAAATTAGCATCAATAGATAGCTGTTGATTGGATGGTGTTATGTAAACACTCTAAAATATAACGTACTCAAAGAAAGGTGGCTATTCATGCAGGAACACATCTTATCTGTCGTATCATCAGAAAGAAACCGAACAGTTGTTAACAATTAATTGAAAATTATCTTAAAAACAGGTGGGCATAGGATGGTGGAACGGACTTTATTTGCTATTTTTTGTAAAAGTCCTGTATGATTATAAAATAATATTTAATCGTAAATATATAAATAGCATGTAGTCAAATACAAATAATATCTATTACCCCAGAAAATATACAGATTTATATTATATCTAGGCTAGAGCCCTATTGGTCATCGCCAAGGTTACCTGTGAATCAATGTAATGAGCTGAATCAACTTTTGTATTATGCCTTCGTTTAATTTTGACATTTGGTTAATGAATCATATACAGCATTTTGTTTCTCGATTTTAGAAACGACAGACAGTGAAAAATGTAAACTAGAATTCAGCATAATCTGGACGAAAACACATCGGGAATTTATTATACTGCGGATAGAACTTTCTGGACTATGCATATCGGAAAACCTAGGACAGTTCGTCTTTCAAGACGAACAAACGCTAAGTGAGTCTTTCGTGTATTTCCATGTAATAATTATTGACATGGAATGTGAATAATGTGACCTGTGTGAGCTTGTGGTTGTAAAATATATTTGAGATATATGTCACCAAATGCATTTCCTTATTAACAGCCTGGAATTAAGATTGGTCATCAGAGAATAAATAATTATAGTATAAGAGACTATAAAAGATAATAAAATCCCATAGAGCCATTGATAATCCAGTGTGACTGAAATGCCATTCAGTTAAATATATATATATATATATATATATATATATATATATATATATATATAATATCAAAGTAATACAAATAGAAATATATTACATCAGAGTAAAAGTGCTTAACCATGCAGGGGAGCATTAATAATTATCGTTTCCATCAGTTTTTCTTCATGTACGACAGAACTGTTTCGTGAGTACAGCCGACCAGCCGCCGGCTACCTCTTCAGTACCTGAATATGTGTGTGTGTGTGTGTGTGTGTCCTGGTTAATCGGCTGAAACTGGCCTTTTTTAAAAAAAAATGTCAAATACATTTACATTTTGTCCATTTTTGTATCTTTTTTTATTCAGAAAGTATCCTTCTCTATCCTTAATATTATGCAATAAGGTTTATCTTTTGAAAATTTGTGTACGATTAAATTACACCATATCCAAATATTATACTGATAGATTTGTTATTTAATAATAATTGGCCAGACACATAAAGACAAAAAATACAAAGTTGAATACGGCTTATATGAGAAATAATAAGCAGCTTTTTCAGTCATAATGTTCTTATAAAAGATGCACTACCTTTAATCTCAATTACCTGTCTCAATTTCATTGTTTTGCATTTTATTTTATTAAAATATCCTATCTTTACAGATGTACGTTGAATTTTATTGATTTAAATATTCTGTACCTGAAATTTACCTTTCTGTGCTTTAAAATATATGTATTATTATTAAATAAATTCCATTTTTTTTTTAATGATATTTATACAGGGTGTTAAATGACCGCCATTTCTCCAAGATGGCGACGGAAATAATGCAATCATCGATTTTTAGTTGTACTATGGCCGAACTTTCGAAAACAAAACTACGTTTGCAAAATTCCATATAAATATTTCACACAGTAACATTACCTGACCTTACATTTTCCATTTAACAAAAGCGGCCTTAATTCGAGCGAGCAATCCGTTAACACGTTTGCATGTTTTCATCTGTCCAATTCAGCAAGAGCAAAAGTCGACAGATAACGCTGCGATGCCCATCAGAAGAAGTGAAAATTATCAAGATTCAAAAAAGATCCGCGGACCAAAACATCATACAAAACGAAAGTCATGTAGCAGATAGTAGATAATGTCTTATTACATTCTTTCAACTTAGCTCCTTCCATTCAAGCGCTGCTTTCAAAGATACTGCAGTAGTTGCTGTATATCGCCACAAGGTATAGCCAAGGTTTTAATTTTCGTAGAAATTGTTGAATTCGCAATCGCCCGCTCTTATTGTTCGAAACATTTCTGGTCAATTATTAACCCCTGGGAGCAATATACAGCAAGCCGTGCAATTAAATGCAGTGTAATATATTACATGATATATGATAAGTGACCAGTGCATAACGGAGAATAAACTTATGGGAAAATAAGGTCTTTTCTTCGGATTTAATCCTAAACCTTTCCATTTTAAAACGTACACCCATTATTCGAACAAACTGCTATGTAAGCTTAATGTAAGTTTTAATGTATGTCACACCACTAAAGATGTTAATGAAGACGTTCTTTTAAAAGTCAAACCAACTGGCTGAGTTCATGCATATGCAAAAAAAAAAATTAATAAGACAAGCGTAAACAAAATAATATTTTAAAGAAATAAGACATCTTTCTCTGGAGAGACGTCACATATGTACAAGTACTGAAAACTACAAAAGACGAGTTCCTTTTTTACACTCCTCTTGATCACATGTGACATAAGAATGTTACACTGGTCGCCTCATTAATTGCTCGCCCTCTATACATAGTATAATCAGTCCATTTATAGATACACGGAGCTTCAGCCACTAAAAGCTCCTCAATGGATTACTGGTTTGCCTTTCGTGGCACAGGTCAAACAGCAAAACTAATTAACGCACAGATTATTCTATCTGGACACAGAATCAATGTCTTTCCCAGTTGATGTCTCCTGAAATTATCCAGCTATAGGTAGCCAACTATGCTTCCACAAAGCGATTTCCAGTACGTCTACAGGTACGCGGTTAAATAAAGTCCTCGGTCTGTTCCTGGAAGCGCTCACAATAGGTATAAATCGTCAGTTTTATAAGCCCGTCGGAAAATATACGATACCCACTCTGAAGTCGGTAACAGACTAATCATCGTGGCCGTCCTGAGAGTCCGACTATTACGCTTATACACATCATCTCTAAGCTGTCTCGACTCTGATACACGCAGACCTGCTTCCTAGACTGCAGATATCATCACGCAACACCGGTTGCATGTCGTCCTGGTCGGAATATTGTATCCAATTATCTTCTTAACCACGTCTTATATATGCTTGCAGAAGACACGTTCCGACCGTCTCCTGACCAAACTAAATTAAACAGGTGCCCTTCCTTTGAAACCTACTAGAAACACTCGTTACTATAGAGACCGCAAACAGAGACGGCTCCGACGGAATTAAACTGTACTAAAATTAACATCAAGCGAGATAACCGAAGTTCTAACGCTAATATCTAAACATGATACTCCATACAAATACATTACAAATACTGTTCGAGTCTCAGTAAAATTCATTTGTTGCCCCTACTTTGCACAGACCTGTTTTTTTGCGGTTCTTTTATAGCGCTAATATTTCTATGTTTTCAAGTACTCAATATTTTTTTAAATATTTTAAGAAACAGAGTTCGTTATATATATATATATATATATATATATATATATATATATATATATTCTATTTCCAAAAACATAAGAACTGAATATTTGCCAGCCTCTGAATACATGATGTGTGTTAAGGCTCAATTAAAATAAGACTGCACTTAAAAGTATAAGTTTGGTCTTCTACGAGGTCTGCTTTTAATAAATAAAGTGGAATCTATAAACAAACCATGAATATGGATTCTCAGACAGCAAGCCTCCACTTTGTGTAGCTCCGTATTGTATGATGTTCCAAACCATGGTTGCATTATCTTTTGTGCCCAAAATTACAAGGGTCATAAGTGACTGTACATTTATGAATATTCCTAATTGACGTTCCTGAATCCGAATCATATTACAGATCTACCCCAAAAATCTAATCGATTCTTCATCCGTCCATTCCCGAATTGCCTTGTAAATTTAATGAGATTCCTTTCACGATTGTGTGAATTTCATTTTGTTCAAAAACACAAACGCGCATTTACAAACGAGAATGAAGGCATACCTTCCTGGCAGTGGCATTAGAGTAAACTGCTGTTATATTCTACTAGTTAAATATTTTGACAAGTTCCTTATATTAGATGACACATGTTCCATGCCAATTACAGGGTCATTAGAAAGGTTCTGTGTTCTAATCAGGTAAGTTTGAGTACCAAACTTGTTTGTTTTGATTCAATAACTTCTTTTGTTATCGAGTGGTTATGAACATAATTATTATTTAAATGTTTTTGCCAGATAACCCTTGTTGTGTATCCCTCCAAACGTGAGTGGAAGCTTCGATGCCCCTGCAATCTCGCAAGCGGTAATGTGGAAATCGACTTATCCGTGACGAAGGAGAAAACGACAGCTGGCTCTCGGTCAGTGACAGGAAGTTTTAAAGGAAACAGATGCAGTACTTCAAAAGTTAAGGGATTTAAATAAATCCTACTTATTCGCAGATATGACCATGAAAACCAAGGTCAAGGTCGCCCGTCTTTAAATATAACCGAAATCTAGATAGCAACAATTTATATATCAAATTTGAAGAAGAGATTTGTTGTTCTTTAAAAGATATGGGGTAAACAAAGTCCTATTTCTCAGCAGATTTGACTTGAAAAGCACAGTTAAGGTCAGCCTTTTTTAAAACATGTCTGGCACCTTGGTGGAAACAATATGTGGGTCACATTTGAAGAATAAAAATTATAACTGGAGAAAAGTATATTTAAATATTCATGGGTTTAATAAGAGAAGACGTGAGCTTATCTGCGTATCTGAATCCTCCCCCACCAACTTTGATGATAAATCGACGCCACTGATTGTATATTATATATTCTTGATATATGTATCAATTCTGTGTATTTATACATAAGTATAATATGTATATAACTTACATATACATAGAAAAATCACGTGCTTTGTTTAAAAGGAAAATCGTGTGTGTGGGGGAGGGGGATCCATATTAGGTGAGGCCACCATTGCTCGTACCTTCAATAATGCATCTCACTAAAATCTACCCTAGATATATCCCAAATATTATGTCTTTACGTCCACTAAATATTATTGGAATACTTATATACAGTTCAGATATGCTATGTCCCTCAATTCTGAACATTATTATTCATTATTTGAATATAATTTAAATAATCTCCATTTTCATATATTGATCAACATCCTATCGTCTTACAATTATGATATTCACTGAGACAATTAATTTGTTGACATAGCCTTTATTTCAGTACGTTAAAATGAAATATAATTTGATATTATGAAAAATCTGTAAATATATTTCAAGATATATTCTAGAGCCTGGTGGAAAAGGAACAAAGATCATTTATGGAAGCAGTACTGAGAAATAACATTTCCAGGATTAGAGAGGTTGAAAAAATTTTACTGACTATCAATGGCTGACATATACTGTAATTTACTATTATTCAAGATCGATATAGAGGTCATAAATCTTAACAATATTGGTTGCAATGCATGTACCTGCTTTACATAAACTTTCTAAGGCTAAACCCATGTGCATATAACAAGGTGTAATGCATTACCCAAATAAGGTACTAAAATACTTATTTAACTAGGACTACAAAGCAGTGTAATGGGATGCAATGGTTGATCACGCAATTTGGTAAATACCAAAAGGATAAGAGAAAAATAAAACGTAATATAATAACAATCTCCAGGAAACCAAAGACAAAGGGTTCTGCAGGATTAACAAGCTAAAATATGCAAATAGAGAATCTCACAGTTGGATCGTTTCTTATCAATCTAGTCTGATCAGCGCCCGTTCCTCAGTATTCCAGACTCTCCAGACTAAGGAAGAAATTGTAAGATTTGGTTGCTATACAAATGAGTATCCTTTTAATGCCGATCAAGATATCGTTTTGAGCTTTGCTGTGATATTCCCATGATGCTTGCTGTTATATACACATTTGAAATTAAATTACTGTTTGTACAGTTGAAAGAAATGTTTTAATACATTATTTTATGTTCACGTGCTGCAAACATCGCGCTTGTATTAAATACAATGTATGTATGTATTTACATATATTTTTTGCCTAAGGCATATAATTTTTATTTCCTTGAACAAATTTAGATATTGTCTTGGCTGTCCTCAAGCCAATGAAAGCGGATTTATACAGACAATCAGCTGATAATCATCCTATATGCAATCATCCACAAGTCGGCATTGTTTCACAAAGCACAGCTTCAATCCTAAACGGATCTACTTTATACCAGTGGAGGTCGTTATTTAGGTATAAATAGTCTGGTCCCATCAACAAATGTTTCCCCATTTAAAAAATTCTATCTCTGCACCAGTTGCTTTCCACTTCCAGACTCCATCATTACCCCTAAAACCAGAAGTCCAGTACCCGGCCCATGTCTTCAACATAGGTAAGCCTATGATGGATATAGTAAATTATACATACAAACGTTGACACACACAAACACATATGTCTGTGTGTGTGCGTATCTGGTTGATGAATGTATGAATGCATACATATATTCCACATTATGGTTGAATCCAAAACTAAACTAACCATATCAATGTGAAAATAACAATTACCATATGTATGTGTATAAATATATATTCACAAATCATGATATCACAACCTCTGTGTGGTAAAAAAATCAACGGCAGAGAGTAAATATATCAATAGAAATATTAATTACTTGAGATGGGGTCCTGCTTTATATCATTTCCTTATGACAAAGGATTAAATCCAAAGCCAGTAATCCAAGTTACGCTGTCGGAAAAATTCTTGGCCGATAAAACTTGATTTAAATCTGCATTTTATTATACGCATATAAGGAGAAAAAAAATCTTTACGCAAACTAACCTTTAACAAACAACTCTTCCTTCTTTATGATATGTTCAAGGTGGTTCATCTCCATTTCTGTTTCAATGCTGACAAGCTTGGCTCCATCTGAACCACAGATTGCTTCAGCCTCGGTAAGTTCATGGAGTGTTTTGTTGTCGAATTTATAGCATGATTTCTCATTATCTATTCTCAACATGAACGTATAGCCATAACCTTTGGGGCACGGAGGTTCTAAAATTACATCAACAAGCAAATCGATAAGATCGAAAATTGTTTGAAACTTGCTGCGTAAGAATACTTTACACAATACTCGAACCATCTGGTGTATGACAACAGATCATCTGTAAGGAACTAGAGTAAACAGTCACAGCCCACGGTCCTCTTAATGTATTTGACTGTCGGTATTCTCCAGGAAAGATAATTACTAAAATGTGTAACGGAGAAATCCAATCTGGCCTCAGCGGCTCCAAGTTTAGACCAATCCCCCGAAAACGAAAGCAATCTTTGACCCAGCATAGTTTGGCTAAGCTTCACTTTATTTGAGAATTTAAATATATATATATATATATATATATATATATATATATATATATATATATTGCGTATCACAAATAGCGAAAGAGAGGGATCTAAAATGGTTCTGGTCTTATTAGTAAAGCACTGTGACAAGAAAAGATGCAGTTGGAGCCTGGAGCATGTTTAAGACAAATGTCAACTTTTCGACATTATGATCCTAACGCAATAATGATTCGGTTACAGTGGACAGACAGTTATTTTGACTGAGCTGTGTGCATTTGGCACTTACCACACACTTTAAATGAAAATGGGCTTTCAGCTGTATCAAGCATGGTGAATATCTTGACGATGTTGCTGGTTATGTCTAGTCGCACACAGCCTTTCAGGCAGACGTCTTGTCTTGCATCGTTCAACGTCCTCTTCCATGAGGCATTACGAAGATTACCCCGCGTGATAACTTAGATAGGAAGTTATTTATACATTTAAGTCATTCATTTGTCAGAGTATGTGATCGTCCAAACACTTTTAACTCTTATAATAAAATTAGAGTAAATGCATGTTACATTAACATTTAATACCAAACTTGAGCTATTTCCTGTGACCCTAACAATTCAAGTAAAACTTCCTACCTGTAAATGTGAAGAAGTACCAGTAATACCAAGACAGCATTTTTTACCACACAGACCCTGTCCAGACAAATTCTTAAATAAACGAATACAAAATGTGCAGGAGTATGTATAACATTAGATGAACTTTCCTTACTTTATCAATTTCTCCAATATTATACATTTTTGAGTAAATATTAAAAACATATATTGCTTATTGATATAATCTATCTAATTAAATACAAAAGCAATCTTTTAATCATGGTCCTCTGTCCACAAAACTTACAAAAGTATAAAATAATGTAGCATAAATGAAAAGAAACACCAGTATTTATTAATTTATTATTATTATTATTATCATTATTACTATTATTTCATCATTTACCTACACTTCAAGAAGGGAACAGATTCTTTCATCAAAAGAGGTTGAATTCAAAAATAAAGAATAAAAGTCATCAGAAATTATGAAGTGTGCTCAAGGAATGCCATTGAAAAATAGGTTTCGAATCTGTTTTCCTTATACATGTTTGGTTATAACATCTATATTCTTGTGATCACGTCCGGTTTGTTTCAGTGACGTAGTATTCGAATCCGGGCTTGGACTCGTGTTGGGACTTGATTCCATTTTTCTACCCACTAGGACTTGGATTCGAAGGTTTTGGACTCGGACTTGTACTCGGACTCGGAGGCAAAACCACGAGAAACCAGACCGAGTCAATCTCGAGTCCAATAGAGCTATGTCACATACTATAGAGACATGTATACATTAGAAATTACACAAATCCTATTCGACATATAAAATTAGATTATATTTACCAAAATTCAGTTTGACATCGCGAGCTACAGGTAATTTACCATTCAAGGAAAAAACGTGCATAAACGTACTTAAAAATACAAATGTATTCTAGAATATCCATTTAAGATTTTTCTTAAGAAGATGTGTATTAGACTTGGATACCGTAAAATCATAATGTGGAAACACTAAAGGTCACTAAATGATGGTTCAGCACATATGGTTCGATAAAATGTCCCTTTATTAGCACTTTGCAGAGTTGGGTCCAAGTAGAATAAATGTACTCGAGTACGAGTTTAGAGTACTTATTAAGTACTCGAGTACAAGTACGAGTATTTTAGCTATTGAAAGTATGACAGTACTCGAGTACGAGTACTGAGTACTCCAAATGTACTCATGAGTACTGTAATGAGTACGTTAAGCAGTTAAACCTGAGATGTGTCACTGGCACCAAAGGACCTGAACAAAGTAAACTGTTACCTACCTGCTTCCCTGATCATATGTGATCTTTATCGAACAATTATAAAAAAAAACAAATAACCCTCCTGTGAAAATTTCTGACGAAACTTGCCTGAAATTCCAACCCCTTCTACAGTAGGAAACAGGAATGATAACCAACGTACTCGTATATGTCCAAATAAAGACATTTGCTTTTGTTTCAGTTGTGCCTTATCTTCAGGCTAACAGATTAATTATGTACAGTGTCTCTTTTTTGGCAAGGTATCTTTATTCTGTATAGGTAGATATTTTATTTTTACATTTGAAGCAAGATAAAGACTGCATAATGAACACCATTGAATAGTACTTCTATATTTTTTATTTTTCTTCGTGAAACCGAGTTCCCACTCTTCTCCCAGTACCAAATAGAGGATTTATATAAAAATTGTCTGGTCAGTATTTAGGCTTATTGTCAAACTATGGCCATTTGGCGTTCTTGAAGAGAAACTGATATGATTTTAAGTGACGTGAGTGAACTAAACAGTTTATACAATCTTGATACCAAATGATCTGGCAAAGATGTAAAAGAGATATGAAATTTTCGCCAAGGTAAATATGGCTTCAATAATCATACCTACCTTCAATGTAGATTAACCATATAATACCGATGGAAATATAATAAACGCAGAGGCAGTATGTTATTGTATATAACGCGATACGGTGTCTGACTTTTACAAGTTTCTATGCATGTCTGTCTGGTGACAGTATATTCGTGAGACAGGTTAGTGTTGTGTATTCAAGGATAACATAATACACTGATGACACAGAATATGATTGAAATACCTTTATAACGTTTCATTCATTGCAACTATTCACTGACAGTTTTGAAATAAACGGATTGACAGTTCTATAGACAACAATGTCCTTTTGCCGCTATCACGTCAGGGAGCCTATTGATCTGTAAGCTGTTACTGTCAAACATAAACGCCCACTGAGTCGTCAACTGTTAAAGTTATGTGCGTTCCTGGGTGTTGAGCACTGAGAAAGTGAAACTGGTCTTGTTTTCATGGCTTCAAAACAACACTTTTGCATTAAACCCGAAAAAAATCAACAATTGTACATAATTGACACATACATTATTTGCCACTAAGTAAAAATTGCAGAAAATCAGCGCTACAGAAATGTTGCTGGCACAACTCCAAAATTTTAAGATTATGAGCTGTTGACATATAAAATTTATACTTTATATAAGATATCACTGTAATGATTATATATGGATCTTTCAGAAATTTTGCAAGCTTGTTGATCATGGTTGGTCCTTTCAGTTATGGATTGGTTGCGCCACCTACATGTTCCACAATTTTAATAATAATTTTTTTTCGGACTTTGAAATGAGTGATGACATGTTACAATAGGAGCCAAGCGAACAAATTCCTCTTACGGTATGCACAAACTGAAATTACTCGCATCTTTTTCACATACGTTTATGTCACAATGGACAATTTGAAGAAAACCAATTTTACCAGTTCTTCACTCTTGCAGATATACTAAATTAACAGCTAGTAACCTTGGTAGAATTTATTAGTTACGGTGATCATCAGCTGACCGTCATGTCCTGTTACCTGTTTAAAATGAAGACAAGCTCCTCGGTGATGTTGTTAATTTGTACAATGGCACAAATTCCTTAAAAGAACACTTAAAGGTATTGTAAATTGGCTAATATTTTTATTGATCATATACACCATTTCTAGAATTGAAACTTTTTTGTGCAATTCCACGTATTACGTCTTGACCGGAAAGAAAAACAAATAAAAATAAATCTTTTGTTCATGGAGTCCCTAGTACAATATACTGTTAAAGAGTGTTATCATTTTGAATTGTTTTTAAAGGTTTCCAATCACCTGGCTGGCCTTTATAAAATATAGGTAATCCCTTGAAGCGGTTGAGGGTGGGTCGAGACCCCCCCCCATGCTCTTAATCACCAATTTTAAACCATGACAGGTAAATTTCTCGGAATAATCACCCAATGTTTATCTAAACTAACGTTGACAACCCCCCCCCTCCACCCCTGCAAACAATCCTGGATCCGTGATACAAAGACAGTAAGACATGCCGGCAATTATCTCTATACATGTGGGTAAAAAATATGCAGACGAATACAACTTTTTATAGCTTTTTTTAAGTTGTGTTCCGCTTAGCGGCGTTTCTAAACTAACGTTGACAACCCCCCCCCCCCCTCCACCCCTGCAAACAATCCTGGATCCGTGATACAAAGACAGTAAGACATGCCGGCAATTATCTCAAAACATGTGGGTAAAAAATATGCAGACGAATACAACTTTTTATAGCTTTTTTTAAGTTGTGTTCCGCTTAGCGGCGTTTCTTGTTTAAAAACAAACACCAAAAGGTCACCAGAAGGGTATGTAAAAATATATTCGAAACAAGATTTTTATCGGACTTCTTCTACAGTGCTTCTATAATGCCCGTTAAATGATTGATGATGACCGACACTGCCAGAAATGAGAACACGATACGATACAGCCTAAACGGGTTTTGTTTTAATTTTTGTGTCATTCCTATGTACTACTAAGCCTGTCTTTTCAACAGAGTTAACGGCAAGCTGTAAATAAACATAATTATTTCTAGGAAGTGGCTAAACAGCCGGCAAAATGTCTTATTTGTCAAGTCAGTACTATATTGTCAGCTCATTGTCAAAATAATAATGGAAAGAATTGAGTATCACACTGAAAATGAAATAGAGCAAGCATTCATTTGCCGGCTGTTTATTCTGTAGACTAAACTGCCGGCAAGAAGCCGGCTGTTTCGCCACTTCTTATTTCTATTCAAAACTGACCAAACACTCACTTAATGCAGTAAACTGGGTTCACCATGATTTGTCTTACTGCAATGTTTCAGAGACAATCAAGTATATATGACTTTTATACCGATTAAAAAAAAATCATACAACCAGAAATATAACAAAGCATTTCCAGTCAATCAATTACGGTCTAATTCTCAGTTGTATGTTGGTTTCTTTGTTATACCTCCTCCTTTGATATCGCATTCAAGGGTCCCATTCACGTGCCAGGTATGTTAAAATATACTATCACTGTGTCTGCGAATTAATTGAAATGCATGTCTCGCCCTTTTAGGAGAGCAATTTTGGGACATCAGTGCTTGGTTAAATGGAGCCGTAAACTATATTACATATATTATAAACGCAGGTACGTGACAAAAGACCGGTTAATTGTCAGGTGACCGAGATTCATTGAACGATGTATAGACCTAACTGACAAGTGCTTGCTCCACAAGTTTCCCGGAAAGCTGATCATTATTGACACTGTGACACCTGACCCACACACCCATTGGCTGACATTGCATCAACGTCAATTGACCCAAGCGTCCATTGGTTAACCCCAACTTTTTTTTTAATAGGCGCCATCTGACCTCCTACCCCGCTGGCGTAACTGTCTGACCGTTTAATTTTTTCTTTTTTTTTGCATTGACAAAAAGTTCCCGCTTCGGTGGACTGCACATGGTAGCTTTCACCTATGTGAATCAGAAAGCGAAATATTTGTAATTATTTTATCAAAGCGAATTATCCACACACATTAAACGGGCCGCATGCACTTTCGTTGTGCCCGCTTTTTACCGTTTCATCCAAATCATAACCAGTTCTAACAAAGTGCCGTCGATCTCGATCTTATCGTCAGTGAGAATACAACATTACAAGTTTGTCAAATCCCGATTACGATTTTTCCTTGGAAAAAAGGGGCGAAAAAATATAAAAATAAATACTTGTAATTAGTTCTTATTATCTGGTCCGCTTTTCCGGGTATTTCGTCCCTTTACAGATGATGACATACATACCCGCCCGCGGTTCCGAGACATAGGGGGGAAGCGATGAAAAAGTTCGCGCACGTATCAGCAAATAAAAAAAGCGTCTATGTTTAGAAATATATTTCGAAAGTTATCCGTTATATTATTTAAATATATATATATATATATATATATATATATATATATATATATATAAACATTTCATATGAATAAACCTCTCAGATTGACTTGTCTTGTCTAACCATTTCTCCTGAGGTATATGTTTATTTAGATCAGCCTCTTTCTTCAAACACAAGTGTAACTGAACCCTTGGTTTCTTTGTCCACATATAAAGACTCAGAATTATTGGGTGCCAACCCTAATAATGAATTTTCATCTTCTGCTTCTATCGCTCCCGAGAAACTAGATATATATCCTGCTCTTAGTCAGTATTGTTTAATGAACAAAAGCACTATATTAGGTCATCTTAATGTTCGTGGTCTGTTACCAAAAATAGGAGCGATTCGTCTCTTATGTTCCAGTTTGAAACCTCACGTCTTATCTTAAACTGAGACATGGCTCGACAATATTATTTTAGATTCAGAGAAACAGAGAATTACACAGAATATAGATATGATAGGAACCGTCATGGAGGTGTGATCACTTGTGTTCTTTCATCTTTGAAACCTGAAAGGGTTATTTTTAGCCCAAATAGTCTTGAAATTATATGGGTTAAAATACTTTTATGGAAGAAACCAGTGTTGATCGGTTCCATATATAGAACGCCATGTCCTAATTCTAGCTTTATCGATGATCTACTCAGTTTACTTGCTGGTGCTCTAAATTCATGCAAACATGTTGTTTTGCTTGGCGATTTTAATGTAGACTGTCTTCGCACTGAAATTTACGAAGCAAGCAGATTAGATCTACTAGAAAAAAATCTTCAGCTTTAAGCAGCTTTGCCCCCAAAGCCAACTCGTGTAACTCACAAAACTTCTACAATGATAGACTTAAGTTTTTTTTCTACGCATCCTGACGTGCATTCAAATGTTGAGGTTCACCCTGTATGTATTAGTGACCATTTTCTTGTGACCACGGTTTAAAACAGGCCCCCTCTAATTACAAGTACGAAGTCTGTATAACAGCGTACCCTTAGAAACTTCATTGAACTTAAATTTATAGACGAATGGTCATCATCTATGTTTTTATCACTTATTTTATTTATTTAAGATGTAGAGCTAGCTTGGGAATTATGGCGCTATGAATTTTGAAAGTATGTAATGATAACGCCCCTGTGCTCCAACGTCGCATTAAATCACGTAAAAATAAATGGTTTACAAAAGAACTATTAACCGTGGTACACTAACGAGAACATGTACATCGCGATACGAACCAATGAAATCAATGACTGGGCCGCTTACAGACATCTACGAAACCGTGTCACCGTACAAATCCGTTCCACTCGCCGGCATTATTACACAACTTTGACCCACGATAACCATGCAAACTCAAAAGACCTGTTGAGAGCTCTTGGACACATATTACCTTCCAAATCGGCGTCAGGCACCGCTAATACTAATATCGACCCCAATAAATTCAACGATTATTTTAGTTCGATTGGAAAAAAAAATTAGCGATGATTTTCCAGTGAATGATTTCAATTGCAATCAACTTGTTACCTCACATTCTGAATCCTTTAAATTTAATACTATATCCACACAGTTTGTATTGTCATAATTATTGAAACTGAAATCAAGTATGACAGAAGATATTTTGGGAATGTCTTAATTTTTTCTCAAAGTTGCAGCTCATCAAATTGCACACTCTTTAGCCCACATATTTAACCTTTCCCTTTTCACTGGTAAAATCCCTGCAGACTGGAAAACCGCTATGATCACTCCTATATACAATGGATCCGGCAATAAGGATGATCCAAATAACTACCGATCTATTTCAGTAATAGGTCACGTACCGAAAATAATAAAAAAGTTTGTTAAATCAGGCCTTATTTCTTATTTCGATAACAATGATCTAATTACAGATAAACAATCTGCATACCTTTCATGCAGATTAGCTTCATTAGCCTTGCATTGTATAGTCGATGAATGCTTAATCAATACAAATAACAAAAATGTTACTGCTGCATGTCTTATCAATAAGACAGGCTTTGATAGCCTTAATCATAACGATTTGCTTACTCAAATGAAAAAGTATGGTGTAAAAGGTGTCCCGTTATTATGGTTCAATAATTACTTATCTAATCGGAAACAGGTTGTTCACTCAAATAAAGTTCAGTCTAAGGGGCGCAGCTTGGATATGGGCACTCCACAAGGCAATGTGGTCGGGCCAGTTTTGTTCCTTATGTTCCTAAATGACCTTACCCTGTTCCTCCATCATACTTGTGTCATTTATGCTGATGATATTACTATTTATGCGTCTGCATCCTCAGTTAATAAAACTATTGAGTTACTACAGGCACAAATTAATATTTCGCTTGACTGGTTTAGGGATAATAGACTGTGTATCAATCTTCAAAAATCTAAAAGGGTATTATTTGGCCGTAACTCAAAAACTGAACAAAATCATCAAAGTATTTTAACTGGTAATATCAACGTAGCACCAGTAGATCATACTAAACTTTTAGGCGTTTGTATTGACTCTGGTCTTACCTGGAAAAATCATATAAAACATGTCTGTGATAAAGTCGCATCTAAACTTCGTCTTCTTTTTAGTCTGAAGTCAGATTTTAGATACCTCGAGTTAACAAACTTTATACTATGCTTTCATTCAGAGTCACATAGATTTTTGCATATCCGTTTGGGGGGACTCTTCCAAAACTAATCTATCACAACTTTAGAAACTTCAAAATAAGGCTGCTCGAATTGTTTCTAGAACTTTTAATACTGACGTACCCTCTTGTCACTTATCCAAACGTTGGGTTGGATGAATGTTTATCAAAGAAACCAATATTTTGTTTCTTAAACCGTTTTTAAATGTCTGACTGGCAATGCACCAAATTTGTTTACACATGCGTTCAGCTTTGCTAACACTTCATATCAAACTCGCTTCTCTCAAGGTTTCAATTTATCCCTACGAAAACCAAAAAATAAAAAAGAATCCTTAAAAGCAAGTCTTACATATGCAGGGCCAAGTAATTGGAATGTACTCCTTATGCGTGTAAAAACTGCCAATAATATTAGCCAATTTAAATCTCTGTACTAGCAGTTAATTCAGTAAGTTTTAGAATCCATATTCATTATTCCATCATTAACTATAATACCACGACTTTAGATAATATTTAATGGCATATAAAATAATTATAGATAAATTTTAATAACTCGATGTTATGACTTTATCATTACTCTTTTGCGTATAATTTTATACATTTGTGTTTCATTTGTTTTTTTTTTATTGTAAAATGTGTCGCATATTTTGTCATAATTTCACTTTATAATTTAATTTCGTTAATTTGTGATAAACCATGCATGTATTCTTTGAATTGTTTTAGTCCAGGACTCTATAGAAAAACAGCTTATGCTGAATAGGTTATCCTGGTGAAATATAAAATTTAAAATAGATTAAAAAGTTGAACTCACAAACGGTGAGGTATGGCTGTCTAGCGATCATTGCAGATGATGAAGGAAAAATTCCTCTCTAGGGTGGTATGTTTGGTTATTGGCGCTAAGCCGTAGGTGCTTGGCAACCAAGGTAATTGAATGAAATATTAAATTTAAAATTTAAATAATATTAAAAATCGGTTATCTCGTGAACGGTGAGGTGTGGCTGTCTAGCGATCATTGCAGATGATGTAGAGAATATTCACCTCCAGGTTGGTATGTTTGGTTATTTCCGCTAAGCAGTAGGGGCTTGGCCACATAATTAATTGAATAAAATATTAAATATAAAATTTAATTATTTTTAAAATTTAATTATTTTTAAAATTCGGCTATCTCGTGAACGGTGAGGTGTGGCTGTCTAGTGATCATTGCAGATGATGGAGAGAAAATTCCTCTCCAGGGTGGTATGTTGTGGTTAGTGGCGCTGAGCCGTCGGAGCTTGGCCACATAGGTAATTTAATAAAATTTGAAAAATTAAAATAAGATTAAAAATCGGTTATCTGGTGAACGGTGAGGTGTGGCTGTCTAGGGATGGTTGCAGGTGATGAAGGGAAAATTCCTCTCTAGGGTGGCATGTTTGGTTAGTGGCGCTAAGCCGTAGAGGCTTGGGAACAAAGGTAATTTAATAAAATATTAATTTTAAAATTTAAATTAGGATTAATAATTGGTTATATTGAAAACGGTGAGGTGTGGCTGTCTAGTGATTCTTTCAGGAGACGAAGGAAAAATTCCTCTCTAGGGTGGTATGTTTGGTTTGTGGCGCTAAGCCGTAGGTGCTTGGCAACAAAGGTAATTGAATAAAATATTAAATTTAAAATATAAATAAAATTAAAAATCGGTTATCTCGTAAACGGTGAGGTGTGGCTGTATAGGGATGGTTGCAGGTGATGATTGGAATATTCCTCTCTAGGGTGGTATGTTTGGTAAGTGGCGCTAAGCCGTAGTAGCTTGGCAACATAGGTAATTTAATAAAATATTAAATTTAAATTTTAAATAAGATTAAAAATCAGTTATTTCGTGAACGTGAATTATAAAAGTGACGTGACGCAGTGAAGTCACAGGTCATATAAGGGGACGGGGCCAGCCGACTTGCCATTTGAAAGCAACAGTCACTTCTGGACAGTACAATTCTTTAAAATATACATATTTAAACAAATATTTTGAACATATATGCATTAGGGAATAAAATTGCTCTGCTAAACCAATTGTGTTGAATAAAATCGTTTCATTTGATCTTTAATGGAAGTGCTTCATTTATTTCTAAAGTGCATTTACGTTGGGTTTCTTGTGTGTTTTTTTCTCTGCTTGTCTATTTTCAGAATTCACCAATCCCGGTATATTTGGCATTTATTCTTTTTTTTTTTATACCGCGGGTCTAACAGACATTTATCTGCTACCACAATTATCACTCTGAATCAATATCTATTCATACACAATTTCTTTGTAACTTACGCCCTCTTGTGTAGACATATCAGACTTTACGCTGGTCGGTTTTGTAATAGTCAATTAGTCATACGTGAAGCTAAATTAATGTAATTGATGATTCACCGTTTAATCATTCAATTAAAATTAGCTAAAATCCCCTAGACTAATGCAGTATTTTACTCCTGGCTTTACTGCTGTCCCTATGAAATAGAACACACCAGGAATTTCTTTATGCACTCGAAGTTCCTCAGGACAAATATACATGCGGCTTAGCTATAAATGAAATCATTTCATAACAATAGCAAAAATAATAGGCAGCAATTGATGAAACAGACTGTCATTATTGCTTGATGTTCATCCTGATTTAACGTGTTTGGAAAGGCTCTATCGGAAAAACAATGATCAATTCAGCACAGCAAGACTTAACTAAATGCAAGCAATTCTGGAAATCAACAAGTTAAACAAGAGCACGGCAAATGATGCATTATTCGCCTGTTGCATATTTTGTGACCTCTGACTTTATTAAATATGTGTGAATTTGCTGAGAATATAATTCAGGTGAGAAACTATTGGCTAATACTAATCAGGGGTTATATGAAAATCATTCAGATTTTTGGCAAGTCAAGAGTGGTGCCACCAAAGTGTGGTGACCTCTGACCTCATTAAATATGCATGGATTTTGCTGGAAATAGAACTTAGGTGAGATATTTTATTGATTAACATTTCTGTGGAGTTGTTTCAAAATCCATCATATTCCTAGTAAGTTACTGTGGCGAAACCACAAAGTAGCCTTCTGACCTCTGTGTCACAAAATGGATCGTGTCATTTCTCAGGTTAACTGTACTGAATAAGCTGTACATTTATATTTGTAAAGTGAGAAGTGACAAACTGGTCAGAGCATTGTTTCCTTAAAAATGGCCCTTTTCAATGACAATTTGCCGAGTGCACTGCAGGCCATTGTTAAATCTCATTGGGGATCTAATTATGCCTTTTGTTAAAAGTGACCGCTGTACGTAGAATTACTTTGTTTTTTTCCACCTTCTATTTAGTATTCAGCGTGCTTATGAATATAGATGGGCCAAAGTAGGAAAAGCAGGTGATTCATAATATTCATCTTATGAACACAAAAGACCTCCGGGGTAGAAGGGTTTTTAAGAACGTGCAGAAGATTATTTAGGGGTAGGACACAAAGTGGAGCCTGAAGAGACAAGAAGCTCTGTCAGCCCCAGTGCCTAGTGAGATGCTGTCCAGTGAGGTAGCGCTTACCAGTGGCCAGTGAGGTGCTGTCAAGTGAGATGCCACTGCCCAGTGAGGTGCTGTCCAGTGAGGTGCCACTGCCCAGTGAGGTGCTGACAAGTGATTTGTTGTGTGCCATCAACGTTTCCACGTTGAACCAAAGGCAACCCGGTCCATCACTTGGTAATTTGGTAAGGGCAAGCTTTTCCTTTGGGTACCATAAAGGGGTTACTTTTATCGGGTGACACTCTAACCTTATTAAATATGTGTGAATTTTGCCAACAACTGTACTGGTGCAAGATAATCTGTTGGTAAGTAGTTATGGTGAGTTTTGTGAAAATTCATCAAAGCCCCTGTAAGTTATCGTGAAATCTCTTAAAAGTTAACAGACGGACGATATGATGGTGGACAGTGGGTATACCAAAATATGTCCGGTCATAGATGGATGTATAATAAAAATGAAATTTACACAAAATAATATTTATTTCTGTAAAACAAGATTCAGCATTCAAGTGTCTTGTCCATCAGTTGCTCCGTTTTTTCCAGCTTAGATCTGAAACATCCTAAGGTCTATCATACTGTCCTGGATATCCAATAAAATGTGTGAGCAAGTAATTAGACAAATAGATGTTCATTAAGATGCAGTCCTTTAAAATGTCACCATGGCACACATCAGCTTGGATGATCTTGGAGTTTAAATACACGTGCCGTTTTATCATCTGAACCACTTATGATAATGTTGTCATTTCTGAAACAAACAAAAAATATTAATTTATTAATTTCAACTGCTATTTCATTATCATTAAAATGAATTACTTTAACATAAATCATTAAAATGGCCTTATTATATAAGCATGGATTTTGATGAGAATCAAACTCCATAATATTACCTAATATTTCTCTCCAGTTATGTCAAAATTGAGTGATGAAACAGACTGTCATAACTGCTTGACGTTCATCCTGATTTAACGTGTTTGAAAAGGCTCTATCGGAAAAACAATGATCAATTCAGCACAGCAAGACTTAACTATATGCAAGCAATTCTGGAAATCAACAAATAAACAAGAGCATGGCAAATGGTGCATAATTCGCCTGTTGCATATTTTGTGACCTCTGACCTTATTAAATCTGTGTGAATTTGCTGAGAATATAATTTAGGTGAGAAACTATTGGCTAATACTAATCAGGGGTTATATGAAAATCCAACAGATTTTTGGTAAGTCAAGAGTGGGGCCCCCAAAGTGTGGTGACCTCTGACCTCATTAAATATGTATGAATTTTGCTGGAAATTGAACTTAGGTAAGATATTTTATTGATTAACATTTCTGTTGAGTTGTTTCAAAATCTATCATATTCCTCGTAAGTTATTGTGGCGAAACCACAAAGTAGCCTTCTGACCTCTGTGTCACAAAATGGTTCGTGTCATTTCTCAGGAGCATTCAAGCATTGAATAGTGGCATAGTGATAGTGGCAACACCACCAATTAGCCTGGTGACCTCTAAAATCATTTGATATACACAGATTTGCCAATAATTGAACTTGTGCAAGATAATCTCTTCATAAACACTTATACTTTCATCAAAATCCATCAAATCCCTGGTAAGTTACTGTGGCAACACTAAACGTTAAAGATCAGAGGCTGCCAATACCTTAAAACAACCCATTTTACACATGCAAATAAAAATGTTACACGGGAGTCAAAAGTATTACAAGACTATGAAGCAGAAATAATGTTTTATTCAAAAGCCTCAGTCTGTTCATACACTCGTTACCATTTCTGCAAAAATTTTACTTCTTCTAACATTTACACCAATTGACTTTACATGTTCACACCTGTTTTTCTTTTTACCCACATGTGAATTTCAATGAAATTTCTTGGAAGAGATGAGGGTGTGTTTAAATTTTGACATGGATGCAGATCTAGCTGAAGTTCCTCTTTTTGCCTGTTTAAGTATGCATTTACAATTTCATCATAATTTCTCAGTTAATATCAGTGAAACATTATTGAAGTGAAGGCCACTGACCACAGCATCATTGATTATGATTTTAACTGAATAAATTAAATTTATTGGTGTAGATCTGGGAGTGATTTCGGCCTCTTATCGAGTTATATAAAGAAACAACACTTTTCCTAAATTCTGAACTTGAAAAGACAACTTCCAAGTGATTCACTAACTACTCTCTCTCTCTCTCTCTATGTGTTGTTTATGCTTTGAAACTGAAAATATAATTTCCTATTCACTTTTTTTTTGTGATAAGTTTGTCAACAACAATAAAGGAAAATGTATTATTACAAACTGTGTTTTTAAATATACAAATAACATGAAATTACAAGAAAGTTGATATGTTAAGTGCAATAAATAGCAATGAAATTAGTTACCTAGATAAGTCCATATCAAGTATTTCCCCATTGTGGCCACACCACTGCTGTTCCCGATTTCCAGTCCGCGAGTCCCACATATGTACAATACCATCAAGTGTACATGTGTATAGGACAGGTGAGGTTTTACTCCATGAAAGACGAACAATTCCAGCCTGTCATGAAAGGTTATAATATATTTTTTTAGGAATTACTGACACCAATTATGGGTTGTTCATTTAGTACAATGTTAAAAGTGTAGTAAAAAATACAAGACAATCAAATGAACTATTTACAGAAATAAACAGTCTTGAAAAATGAGTAAATCATTTCACTCAAGTTCTCATAGTTTTGTGTTTTAAACACAAATAAGATGATTTTAGCATATTACAACCAAAATCATAATTATCTGTATCATGTCAGGCCATCAGGAAAAAAGTTCTAAGATAAGAGGGCCAGTTTTTTTTTTATACAACTGTACTTTACCTCGCCTTAAAATATCAATTACAATGCTCAGTCTTTGCTTCATTTCTTCATTTGCAACACATATATTTAGAAACAAGTATATATAGTTAGAAAAATACTGTGTTGGTTACTGTATCGTGAAATTATGAAATGAAACCCTTGTGAAACACTGAAAAAGAGAAAATCACAGTTTCATAACCCCAGTTTATCTGACATGTCTTACCTCATGTTTACAACTTGTCCTCTGTATTTGTGATGATAAATCCCACACCTGAAGGTTTCCTGTCAATGTTCCCGTGGCAACCACTGGGCTCCTGTCAAATATATATATATATATATATATATATATATATATATATATATATATAAATACATAAATATATATATATATATATATATATATATATATCAATACAGAATGGTGAATCATTGGAAAGTCAGATTAACTAAATAGTAATATATGCTATCATTGTCCTAAAAATAAAGCCTGTAATGAAACAATAATTCATGATATAACAAGCAAATTTGTGGAATGTATGTTCCCTACTTCCGCCTCTTCTTATTTTAACTTCCTGTGATCTTCATGCTTGCCTTCTCAATGTTGTAGTTTTTATTTTCCCTTGAAGATGTCTCCATATGTCATGGTGCCTGTGTTTTAGTTTTCATTGTACCCTGAAGATGTCTCCAAATGTCATAATTTTTGTTGTGAATTGGGAACAAAAGGGAATTTTTTGTTGTTGTTTTGAGGCGGGTAATAACAAATTTTCAGACAGACACTCAAAACCAATCCCAACCAAGGTATGCGTGTGAGCAATCACTGACCCTAATTGGAATGAAATCAGATAATATTTAGGAAAGTTATCGCATGGACGACAGAGGGACAGAGAGACAAACCCAAATTAATGTCCCCCGTTCCACGGAAGCAGGGTTTCTGTGGAAGCAGGATACAATAAATACTATGATACATTATATATATGTAAAGGGTCGATCAAACTCATCTGGTTTGTTTCCTGAGTTCTCCCTCAGGGATTTGCCTTATTTTTTGCTCATTCCAGGCCAAAGTTCCCCTTTCAGATTTTCTCTTGTTTAGTTTTTACTTAACAACAGAGCAACTATTAGCGGGAAATCTTGTTGTGGGGACGGCATTCCGCTCTTACTGTTGCTTTCTTTGTACTTGACATTTCCCCACTCAGATACGATTCCATTACATATATATTAAAAGATGACCGTTCTGTCGATTATATTATATATTAGATTCTTAATCATCTTATTCAGTATTAACTGAAAGAAAAAGCCCAAGGAATAATAGATGCTGCACCTAGAAACGTCCTTTATATTGGTTTATCTGCAATTGTATAGCTAACAAATGGGTCATTCCACTCCAACTTAACCAGGGCTCCATGCCTAATCATCTCAAAGATTTTCTTTCTTTATTTTTTCGTTTTATGTTGGTATTTTGACATGTATAAGAATGAAATCGACAATTGTCATGGTAGATGTGATGCAAATTTGCAAGACGGCTCCCGACCCTGGAATTAAATTGACAGCACACTAGATGCATGTGTGCTTTTGAAGTGCTGATAACATGCATGACCATTTAAAGAATATATTATGAACTCACTGGCCTTTAGGCAGCTGTTTAGTCCCATGGCCCTGAGGGTCCCAACCATACCATAAAAGCTGGTTAATAACATAAAAATATATTTAAAGGAGAACTAGCATTTGATATTACAGATAAGGATCTGGCTCCTGATGAAGATGGCAGAGCTGAGGGAGAAGCAGCTCTGAATGGTGCGGCTGTTTTTGAAAAACACAAAAGTTACTAAAAATCCACATTCTAAGGATTGCAATGCTCCAACATGTAGAGGCTTCCTGTAGTGGGATGCTCCCAAAAGGCTGTTTGTATTCACTTATTTGACTCCTATTGCCATGTTCATTCGTGCGTAAGTGACTGAACATTTGTGAATATTCCTTGATGATGTTTCTGAATCTGGATCATGTTCCAGATCCACACCAAAATCTAACTAATTCTTCACTGGCCAATTCCTGAAATGCCTTAAACATTTCATGAGATTCCATAAGAACTGGCCTCTTAATGTATAGAATATATGTCACATTTTGATTGTTATTTATTTTACAGTGTCATAAAATGTGATACATCAATTACTGTTGGGTTTAAGATTACTATGTCCAAACTATAGCTACTAGACTTTGTGTCTGCCAAATGTTATAGGTCCAGCACTATTATTATAATTAATGAAGCTATGAGTTCCTCAAATTAGCTCAAAATAAAAATTGTTTGAAGTCTAAAACCCCTTCTATTCCAAGGGCCAAAGATATGAAATTTTCTTAAAATGATAGAAATCAAACATAACAGAATTTCATTATACATGTCAAAGCACCAAATTAAAAAAAATGAGGGAATTCTGGGATGGTAAGTTGTGGCACCACTGAGAAATTGAACAATTTGTTGTGCAATGACCCAAATGCTATTCAGCTTGTCTCACCGCTTGTGGCCATCATAGACTGACACAAATAACAAAGAATATGTTAATGAGCATTCATTGCAGTTGTAAGGGAGACATAATTATTTCCCCTTAGTATGTACTGTGTGTGACTGTTACACATAAATACAGGGCCTATACACAGCACTGAAAGACTTGAATATCCCTTGTGCCAGTCCACCCATGGTCACCTAAACATTCTTGTGACCCTTGAAAATGTTTTGCCAAATTAGATTTTTCAAAGACAAACAACAGTCAGGCTAAAAAAATGACCATGGTAATTAACCCCAGCATTTACTCACACATGACTAAATCCGACCGCTTCTACTGAATTCTCTTCTTCTTCTTCTTCTGCACCTAGTTTGCAACTGAATGTGGCCAGCACCTGAAAACAAAACATGGATCAATGACTGATTAAGAATCAGTCCAGCCAATTTTCAATTGTTTAGAAAACCGAATAGTTTTGGTTGTACTGTCCATATATTGCAATCTAAACCTTGGTTTTACAGTTAATCTTATTCTAAAGATCAAGGTTTTAAGGAGAATGTGACAAAAACTTGGATCCAGGTGTAACAGTTACCATGGAAATTCTTTTTTAAAGCCTTAATGTGATGTAATTGATAGTTTAGACCCCACAAGGATGACTTTGGATAAAACTTGATGATGGCGACATCATTAGACAGTACAGTTACAATATTTGATATTGTATCATGATGTGTAGGTAGACTGGTGTATCAACAGTAGGGGTAGGTTTTGACCTTGGTAAAACCTATTTTACCCAACCCAGTTGGTAAAACCAAGGTTCAAAGGATTTTATCCACTTTTTACCCAGATTTACCCACTGTTTTGCCCGTTTATCACCCAAATTTTGATCCAGGTTTATTTGTTTTTATCAAGTAGGACCCTCACCTAGTTTCGGATTGGCCAGTAGAAGTTATATGCATATTTTGTGAATACTGATAGCAAGTTAAATAGCCCTAACCACATCATCCCTGTCTAAATGAAGACATTTACCCCTCCCACTTTTCTAACATATGTTTGGCTGTGAAGAACACATCACTCTCATAAACAGGAATTAGGGTAAAACCCAGGAATCCTGGGTAATACCTTGGTAAAACTTAAATTTTATGTAGCCAAGGGGTTTACCAGAGTAAAACTGAATTTTAACAGTTGGTGTCCTTGAAGAATACAAACACAGTTGTGTCTAAATGGTCATATAGTAAAGCTCACTTAATTAATTGGCGAATTTGAGACTTCTTACTTTGACACCAATATTCATCTTTAATGGATGACAACACTACAAATTATGCTATTAAGTAAAAGTGATAATCCATTACCTTTCCATTGACAGTATTTAAAAGTTTGGCCGTTACATCTGAAGACCCTGTAACCAAGAGATGGTTGTCATGGTGACAGTCCATGGCTAAAATTGACCCACTGTGACCGTTGTGTCCTGTAATTAAAAAAAAAAACAGAATGCATGTATATATATATATATATATATATATATATATATATATATATATATACAAAAATTGATGCGTGGATACATTCTGCATAACATACATGTTTATAAAATAAATATTTATAAAAGCCTCATCTCATTAAGTAGACACATTTCATGTTCATGTCTTACTATCAAATATGAACTTGCTACTCTGTTACTTTGGGAAAAAAATAAACATGAAAATAATTGGTCCAATTTTATATAATTCATTTTCATAAATTCAAAGAAACCTTTTTCCTTATATATATATATATATATATATATATATATATATATATATATATATATATATATATATATATATATATATATATATATATTCACACACACAGCAACTGAAGGAATTTTTTAAGGATACCACTAAGTCCTGTCTATTAGTAGAGATTTTGATTCAAAATCAAAATAAATCAAAACTAAAATCTGATCTGTTGTATAATTTCACACCAACTTGAGCAATAATGGGTCAAGTACAATCTAACGAATATGGGTCAATAAAAAGTTAGAGTCTCTGCTCCTATCACTTTAGACAGGATATATCTAAAATATCAGTTATTTTTTATCCTGTTTGCCATTTTTTTTCAATTTAAACTGACTGATGAACAAAAATATTAAAGATAAATGGACAATCCAAATTTTCAGTAACCAAAGCAATAAGCCATCAATAAGTTCGATTTTTATTCAATGAATTTTAGCAAAAATAAACCAATATTTTATAAATATCACTACCATAATAAAGATCATGACTTCATTATTACTGAGTTCTTCTCTACTGAGAAATGCCGATGTATATATATAATGTACAGAGTTTTTTAAAATGTCTTTCATCAGTTGTTTATGTAAAATGACACCTCGTTTGTTTTCAAAAATCATATAATTGCTCATTTGAACCATGTAGTTATTGTTTAAAAATTCAGCATATGAAAAATTTATGATGTTAATTGGCCAAAATGAGCTCTCATTGAATGCAGGAATTATCTATGACCAGTCTAGAGATATTCTCGTAATATCCTTCAACAGAAGTACATGCATACACATACAAACAAGTGCTTTTTAATCTAAACTACATAAACCCTTAAATTCTATCACTCTTGAAAATTATTTAAATCAGTAATCAATCAACTCTGAGATTATGGCTACACTTACAACATAACAAACAGAATGACAAACAGGCTTTGCTGAAAAAATACTATGATTGGTTTCATATCTGTAAGGTTAAATTTCATGATTTTTGTATTTTAAGTATTTTGTGAGGGTTTCAATTTTGCAATCTCACCATACAGTTATCTATAAACTGAATATCTATCTATACAATTAATACGGAGTTGGGTTTTTTCTAGACCACTGTTCACCTGCTTCCGTTCTGATTTGCCTCTCCTAATTTGGCAGACGTATCGGTGGTGTGCTCTTCTATGACAAGTTTGTTTTATTATGCGGGATTATGCCCTATTAAGCTGAATAATTAATAATTTTAACATTTCCCCATTAGGTGCACCTATTTCTTTTGTGCTTCAACATCCCCCACGCCTGTGACGTTTTTACAAGAGGCGCCTCAGGTATTTTCACTGGCCTGTTAAGACCGTGGCCAGAGTGCATGTCCTGCCTAAAAGGCATTTCCGTGCTATACGTGGTCACGCGGGTCCACAATAATCCCCGTTGATCCCCCATATCCACTGTAACACCTCTAAAGGAATTTTCTCTCTCAAAAGGAAGTAAAGGTTTTTAATCCAAAGACCACATGACTCCGCTTTCAATGCGAGGGCTTTTCAGTTTGGTCAACACTGGGCACCGAGTCCAGTGATATGACCACTGTTTGACAATTTTTTTATGGGTTACAGGTATGTTGATTTTTATACATTCAATAATACCTTTCCATGACAACCATGGTTTCAAAAGTTTGGCCAAGTCGTGTTATTTTTATTAAGTTTTTTTTTTTTTCAAAAAGAAGCCCGATAACTTAATTATCATTGGGGTAGGGGGTGGGGGGGGGGGGGGTTCACATATATTTGTTAAGATCCGTTGTCTGTAGGGACAGTGAAACATGAAAAAATATCACCAGTACATCTATAAATTGATAACGAACTAGAATCTGTAGTCAGGGCATACAGACCTCCACCAGAATCTGCTTAAATATCAGTCATGTGCATGTTCATGTGTATGCATTTCATCTGTGAACACTGTTTTGCTTCAGTAAAACAAGTTCACCTTGCAAGTGGCAGAACAAATAAATACGAATGGGTGGCTTCTACTCCAGGACAAAGCAAGGAATATAATTATTCCTTTGTGGAATTGTGATTATGGCCCTTAAGATAAAAAATATATTATTGTGATTTCGATTACCTCCAAAAATGTAATGGATTACGGATGCAGTTTTACTCTACCCATCTACAAATTTTCAGCAAAATCTGTATATTACATTTTGGGTTAATATGCTGAAAGAAAATGCAATGAACCAAGGCTGAAGTTGTTTCTTTGCTAAATGCTTTCATCGAAATACATCAACCTGCTTTCTTTTTATCTGGGAAAGTTGTCAATTTTGCATCAGACCTGCTTATTCCATGACAATTTACAGTACTCAAACCAAAAATTTAATACTGTTGGAATATATTTGTCTTGGCCTATCTTTTTCACATTTCGCGTAGATGAGACTTCAACGACATATGCAAATAATGCATGTGTCTGTTAATATGCCTTAGACTATACCCTCAACTGACTACACTGAATAAACATCATGTTTCACAATGTCGGCTGAGCTTACAAAGCATCTTTCATATAATTTCATGGTAGAATGCTTCTTTAGAAAATCCTGTGTTTTTTTGTGTGATATCTGGAACAGAATAATTTTTCTTTCTATGTTGATATTTTATGGGAGGGTGTTCCTGGAGATTCTAGCAGAAGTAATCTTCATATCATATCAGTTAAACACATAACAACAGTTTCGGCAAAAACCTTAGGATTAAAATATGCGTTTAGTTCCTATCAGCCCATTACAAAAATATGCATCAGATTTTCCACAGGTGCAGCTTGTAATTATATAATTACTGAATATGCATGAAAATTCTGACTAATTTGAAGAAACCCATTGGGAATATCAAATAAGTAATTTCTAGTTCATTAATGCTGAATCTGTTGGTATTTATTACATCATTCTTCTGTCTTTCGGCTGTTGATGTTACAGGCCTGAGTGAGGCACATGGCATGACAAAAGAGTATGTATGGCCTCTCAACATTGTAGGTGGTGTTATGCATGACTGACATTTTTATTTTATTTTTTTATTAAGTTTTTTATTTTTGAATATTACGGGAATGTACCCTTTGTACACCTCTGATTTATATATGAAATGGGAACTGTTTTGCCTGTGCTAGCAGATGCTCTTTACAATCAGTGTAAAAACACACAAACAAAAATAAACCAGGTTATAATTTTTTTCACAAATATGTAATGTAATTTCCTGACAATTTTTGTATATGAGTATGTATATATACATATGTATGTATGCACATATGTATGTAAATTTATATATATATATATATATATATATATATATATATATATATATATATATATATATATAAATATATCTGTGTATGTATATGTATGCGGGTGCATATGTATAGATTTTACAATTGTATTCATATATAAAATGTACAGCATTTGTAAAATTTGTTTTCACATTCATTTCATTCTAAGTATACATCATATATGGACTTTGAGTCTGCAATGAACTTTATCATTATTATTATTATCATTATTATTATTATCATTATTATTATTATTAATATTATGATGAAACCCTAGTGATTAAAAAGCCTACCACAGTATTGTCTTTCAAATAGCCTTAATTGGAGGAGGTAATAAAGTTAATATTGAAAGACCTCACTAACCTGAAAATGTGTGTTTTGGAGTTCCTGCTTTTAAGTCCCATACCTTCACCACTCCATCTTCATATCCTGTACATGCATGCTTCCCTGAGGAGAATCAAAAGACTTAGTTTGCTTGTATGGATTTAGTTTGCTTATATAATCAATACAGGGAATGTACTTGTATTCATGCTGTCAGAAATTCAACAAACATGCAGAGGGATTTTCCAAATGCTGAGCTAAAACGGAACTTTTCTCCCTGCCCTGACCCTGTTCATGTGTATATTTTGTATAAGTTTACAACAAAGCTCATGTAATTATGTACAGTCTTATAAAGTTAAAGGAGATTTGGGGAATAGGTCAAATAAGAAATGATTACAGCTTTGGTCTGGGTCTGGCATTTAGAAACATCACCAAGGGATATTCACAATTTTACAATCACTTATACATGAATGAACCTTGCAATATAGGCCAAATAAGTGAATGAAAAAACATTTTTTGGAGCATTTCACGATAGGGTACCCCCCCCACCCACCCCAGGTGGAGGACTGCATTCCTGGGAATGCATATTTCTAGTTAGGAATGCATTCATTTTATGTTAAATAAAATAATAACTAGAAACAAAACCAAAAGAAAACATAACCTCCTTGGCTGAGGTAACAACTGGTGAGATGCTTACCGTCTGGTGTGATCTTGCCGATGCTGCAGCTGGAGCCATGACCCTGAAATGTCTTACAGTCTCCGCCAGGTATTTTCCACATCCACATTTCTCCATCCACCGTCCCCGCAAACAAGACCTGGGCTGCATGATGCCAGTCAAGCCACTGAAAAATTATACTCAAAGGTTTAAATGTAATGTGGGGAGCGGTGGTGTAATGGTTAAGGTACCAGGCTCATGATCGAGAGGTCGTGAGTTCGAATCCCGGTCAGACCCCCACCGTGCCAAGACCCTTAGGCAAGGTCCCAACTGCAAGTGTGCCTCTGTCCACCCAGCAGTAGAAGGGAAGGTAACCTGCGATGGACTAGTGTCCCATCCAGTTAAACTCCTAAGTTGCTTCATGCTACTGAAACCGGGATAAGCTCCAGCCTGATGAGCCATTAGGCTCCGGTGTAAAGCCGAGCAGACTTTACATTTTTTTATATGTAATATCCTCAATTTCATACACTGGCTTATCAAGGACAGCTATTTTTTTTCCTAGGAAGTGGCAATAACATTTGAATGTTAATGTAAAACCTAAATGTTAGGATCAACTTGACCTTGATAAAGTGGTTTTATTTTTCGAAAAAGGTCTATGCCAGGTCTGATATAAACAAGAATATCTGTGGAATGTATGTCCCCGCTTCTGCCTCTTGTTATTTTATCTTCCTGTGATCTTCATGCTTGCCTTCTGAATATGTTTTAGTTATTTATTTTCCCCTGAAGATGTCTCCAAATGTCATGGTGTCTATGTTTTAGTTTTAATTGTCCCCTGAAGATGTCTCCACATGTCATAACTTTTATGTGAATTGGGAACCAAAGGGAAATTTTTTTTATTTGTTTTGGAGCTGGTGATTATAAATTTTCAGACAGACACTCCAAAAAAAAAAAACAAACCAAGATATTCATGGTGCATTCACGGACCCAAATTGGAATGAAATCAGATAATATTTGGGATACTTATTGGAAATTAAATAATATATATAATATATATTTATATATATATAATATATATTTATATATATATATATATATATATATATATATGTGTTATATATATATATATATATATTTATATATATATATGTGTTATATATATATGTGTTATATATATTTATATAAATATATATATATATATATATATATATATATATATATATATATATATATATATATTATATTATACTTTTAAGGACTTGATTTTTACAATTACCATTCCAATTTTCAACAAACAATGAGGAAAACATAATATCCTACCATCTGGCAGTGGTAAACAAATGTTCTTTCCTTTAGTGCTCAAAGTTCAATTTATTTTATTACTCCTTAAGTATATTTTGCACAAAACCACCAACTAATCTTAAAGGAAATGATGGTCAAAACATAACCTCCTCACCAGGGGAAGAAATTTACCTCTAGATCTGACACTTCAAAAGACCAGACTTCTTTCTTTGTAGAAATCTTCCATACTTTGATCAACCCTGACATGTCACCGCTAGCTAAGTACATGCCATCATGACTGAAAGCAACGCATGTCACCGAGTCCTTGTGACCTACAAGAAGAAAGAAAAGAACATTTTATGCATGTATTTATTTTGTAATATTCATATAAATATGGACTACTAAGAACATGGGCATTTGACCTTGAAGATGAAAGTCAATGTCACCAGTTTTTGATAAACACAAAATTAACATATCAATGTCATGATGGTATCGCCTTGTCTAAGAAGAGAATATAAATATAACGGGGTCAGGGAAAAGAGGATATACTTGACTCTTGGATAAGAATACCCTCACAGGTTGTTAAATTTTGACACCCTACCCCTCTAATTGGACGTTTTTGATATCATTCAAATTAATCATTGCTTTTCACACCTCTTTAAATTATACCTTACATTCTACACTTCTGCTCAAGTTACACTTGAGACAGCCCAGTTTTATGGCAGAAATAAAAAGCATTTTTACAATGCTAAAAAAGGGTATTGTTGCATGCAGTTGATTCTACGTGTGTGTATCCAAAAGATATTTCATGGAAGGTATTACCAATTTTTTTTTTAAATTTGACTTGTATGTGGAAAGTGTGAAAATCTCCAAGGGATTAAATTTTTGTTAAAGCCTAGTGCTTACCATTTGGACTAAAGATATATGGCTTTATTCTGTATAAAGATCAAGCAGGATTTTGTTATGTCATAAATGATGTTCATGAGCTCTGCTGATGGTCATTCTAGTTAACAATGTGTTGTGTTTACCTGTGCATTCAAATAATTCCTGACCATCCTCTACCTGCCACACGTAGGCTTTATCATCCTCCCCACCAGAGGCCGCCACTGTCTGACTGTGCTGATCAAGCTTCACGCAAAACACTGACCCTGTACAGAATAATTTACAATCCATTATTCACTCATAACATTGTACAACAATAATATTTTTTGCCCAAGCTTCAAGAGTACGGAAGTTACAATATATAATTTTGTGATATAATGCATATCACTAGACTACTCATTTTATACCTGATGGTGGTGGGCTGGTGGCCCTAAATCACTGTCATAAAACTCCTGTCTTGCCATGCCAATTTTTACCTCAGCTAAGGGGCAGGGGTTATGGTTTTGCCGGCAATGGTTTGTTTGTTTGCCTGTTAGCGACATTACTCAAAAAGCTATCAATAGATTTTCATTAGATTTTAAGGATAGCTGGACAATGATACAAGAAACAACTGATTAAAGTTTGGTGGTGATCAAGATCACTATCTGGATCCAGGAATTTTCAAAGGAAAAATGCTGCATTTCTGATAATGCCATGCAAGGCCAATGTGCAGCCTTGAAGGAGGTCTGTGCTCTTTGAGAGCTTTTCTAGTTGGTCTTGTGGTGTCAGGATCCATGCCACTTAGGTACAAAAGGGGTCATTTTCATATTTTCTCTTAAATCTGGATAAGTTTAACATTATTATGCATTTAACTGCAAAAGATTTATTGCATTGAGATATATTAGAAACTATTGGAACTCGCCTATATGGAAAACCTTTCCCAAAGCACAAGGGGTGATATGCATATATATGTATGTGAGGTATACTAAAACTGTGAATCAAAGCTAATTTTCCTCATTCTTAAAAAATTAAATTTTACATATAAAATTTACTGCCAATCATATATTTAATTTATATCCTCAAAGTAACCTATTTGGATCATTTTCCATTTGTTTCTGAACAAGAAACAATAGCCAGCTTTCTATAGGGCATGTAAAATGAAATGTTTGCTGTTCAGAAACAAATGGACAATGATTATGGTTCGATTAATAATACCAAGTGGAAGATTTAATAATTAACTGGCAATGTACCGGGTGTGAATTTCACTGGTGTGACGGACCAGCCATGGGAAACTCAGTATAGTCCTGGCAGTCTGCTCTAAGAACAGATTCTAGTTTACAACTGCTTAATTCCTCACTTTTTAAATGTAAATTCTTATTATATTACACAATTGCAGAGAATTATCATGTTGTACATAATATGCATTTAATTACATTTTTTAAAAATGTAAATGAGTTTATTTCTTAACTGTACATCGTCTTTTCTCATGATAAGCAGTGTGTAAAAATGCACTTGATAATAAATGACACATCAATATCAGTAATAATATAGTAACAAATGATAACTTGATATAATGATATAAAGCTTTGTAAAATTTTAACATTCATGTATATCTTATATGATAAATGTAAACTTATCTGAGACTACTGTACTTGGTAACTTTAATCAAAATGCTATGAATAAATTTTGTTGAAATTTGCAAAGGGTTAGCAAAACATAAAAGGGACAACTAAAAGAATGTTGATGGTAATCTTAATCATCATAAAATGTTTTTAATCTAAAAGGTTTTATTCATTTGTGAGAAAGAGCAATTTTTTTTATCCTGGCCACCAATGGACCATTCATCAGTATGGGGGGCCAGCTATGTTCTGGAGCTCACCCGTGTACCATGTTGGTGAAATGAGCCACAATTCAGAATGCGAGACATTTTGATGTGTTTTTTCACAAAATAAATAATGCAAAACTGAACGGAGTCTCATGAAATGTTCAGGCCATTTCAGAAATGGGCCTCTGACAAATTTATTAGATCTTGGTGTGGATCCTGCACATGATCCAGATTCAGGAAAATCATCAAAGAATATTCATAAATGTAAAGTCACTTAAACACAAATTAACCTGGGAATGTGGGCTGAATAAATAAAAGCATACATGTTTTGGGAGCATCCAACGACAGGGTCCCCCAACTGGCAGATGAATGCATTCCTCAGAATGCTGATTTCTGTTTACCTTTGTGTTTTTCAAAAACCAAAGCAGCATCATCTCGAGCCGCTTCTCCCTCAGCTCTGCCATCTTCACCAGGAGCCAGATCCATATCGTCAATATCAACAGCAAGTTCTCCTTTAAATACAATTTTATATTATTAACAAGCCTTTCAGTATGGCCTACATTTTGGTCATAGACCCTCAGGGCCAAAGGATGACATGGCTGCCTGAAGGCCAAATGGAAGGTGACACCTAACAAGTTGTAAAAAAATATTTTAAATAATATATTCAGTGGCCATGCATGTTATCACTGCAATCAACTCTGTATATTTACTCTATTGTTATTTAGTACTCAAGAAAAATGATTCAACTGCACACTTGCATCAAGTATGTAGTCTATTTCATTCCTGAGTCACGAGTCACTGTACAAAGTGGCATCACACCACCTGTGATGATTGTCAATTTCATTCTGGGTTGATAACTCACAATGCACAGCTCACATGTCTAGATGATATAGAATAGGCCAAATTATCACTTTTTTAAAAACATATATATAAGTTATCATAGTAATAATTTATAATTACAATTACTTTTTAAATGTGATTGATAATGATAACAATCAATTTACTCAGAAACAAAATTTATCACAATTACAATAACATTAAAAAAAAGGTATTATTTCTTAATTTGATTGATTATGATAAAAATTACTCTACTCTGAAACAAAATTTACTTTGTCATGATGACAATTACATTTTAAAATGTAATCAATTGAGCAAAAGCAAAAAAAAAGGTATGGTTCTGAGGCACATTTTTTCAGAAATCTGTGCAAGCGGGCAGGTTTTTTATTACCTTTTAATGTATGTTTCAATAAAATTGTCATATAATCAGGGATATGCGTGATAATAACATTTTTTTTTTCTAAACAGGTGAAAGTCCTACATAACAAAGGAAGATAATCAAAATTGTATTATTTTATCTTTAAATTTTTTTATGTAGGGGTTAAAATTGATGAGAATGGTGCCTGAGAACCATTTATTTTACTTTTTATTTGCCTTATAAGTAAGATTACCAAAACCCTGGAAAAAGATATATGACATATTTGCGTTATCTGACCTATTATTTAATAAGAGTTCCCTTGTTTAACTGATTTGTACTACCAGCCCTTCCCTTACCTTCATTGTTATCATCAAGATCAATGACCTGCTGAATGTCTTCCGGGTCAAGTTGCAGGCCATCGGGACCTTCGTCGGCCACAGGCAAAGCCTCATTCTGGTTTGTCTCATCTGGCTCACCAGGATCCCCCGGGTTCATGTTTGTGGATGAGTTGTTTCTTTTCACAACTGCAACAATAAACATTGGAGGTTTTGTATCAAATATTAAATTATTCTGGGGGACTTACAAGCCCTATAGCTCGAAAGATTGCCAAGGAGATTTTTTCATTGACCTCTGTGTATGTTAACTTAAAAGCTTCTACAATCATTGGTTACGATTTATGCTTTGCTAATGGATGTCCGGACGCTCCCTGACAACTGGACAGACAGACGGACAACCGACTAAGCACCATACCTGCACCTCAGTTGACCTGCAGTCAGCTGAGCCAAAAGCTGCATTGTTAATGCTAACTTGATAAACATCTTGCAGTATCACCGTTTTGTATGAATGATTATTAAATACAAAAATATGAACTTGTTATTTTGAACAGAACATCACATCTGTGCTTTAAATAATATTTTTCTGTCTATCTTAACATTATGAATAATGATATGTTAATATGGCTTAATTTTGTATGACAAGTGATTTTTAAATATTCAATCACACATGTATAGTTCACTTTATTATAAATCAGTCCCAAACACTGTTGAATTGAATACTACCTTAATCAGGGTGTCTCTTTTGAATTTAAAGCTAAGATCATTTTGGTGTTGAATCCATTCCCCATTAATATGGAAGTATCCTCACATGATCTCTGGCTGTAATTAATTGTCTAACAGTAACAAACAGATAAGATACTAAAGCAGATTTTTGTGCATTTCTCATTACACAGATTTATGCAATTTTGTGATGTTTTCCAGAATAATGTGCATTTTCTTTGTTCCATTAATTTAAACCTTAACAGTAAGGTTTCATCATATGTGTATATTAACAAGAAAGGGTCGCTCCTTGCAGAATTTTATTTGCATGCTGGCCATCCCCCTTGAATTTAAGTTCAAGAATGCTGAATTCTGATTTTAACAGCCTTGTACAGGATAGTATGCAATACATATATTCCATTTAAATTTGAGAAACTGTTGAGTCCAGCATCACACCATGAATTTGTTGCTATCTGGCATTTTTGGTGTACCAAATAATTAATACCAACAGTACAAGAATAATTGATAGATGTAAAATCAATTTCATGATGTAATTCCTCTTTCATGTCTGAGGCTAAGGTTCAATGCCTGAAGATTAGAAACAGAGTGAACACTGGTTATTATACTTATATATTTTTTAAAATATAAATTATATATATATATATAAATATATAATATATATAAATATATACAGATCTCTATTAAAATGATTATATTATTTTAAAATGTCTCAGAAAACCATCTCTTCTCGAATTCCTTTGCATTCTAGAGCATTCTGGGTGTACTGTGGGATGTAAATTATGATAGGAAAGTATTCAATTCACTTTCCTTGAAACATATTCCATCACTGCTATATGGTAAAATTCTTATAACTGAGAACATCGTAGACTTGTTTTAAATTAGTCATTAGGTAAATGTAAGAAGGTAAAAAAAGATCATTCATTTGACAATAATGGTTTAATAATATACACAAATATATTTGTACTAATATAAGTTTTACTATTTACACACCTAATTTGTGGTCTCATTAATTTCAGTAGTTAAGTAGAATATATTTAATAGGATTTGAATTTAGAAAATGGAAGAGTGCTTTGTTAAACTGGCATCTGTAATCATTTTAATTCTGAGTATTATAAACTGAGATTTATCAAGTTTTGTTGCATAAATGTATCCTTGATAAAAAGCTGACCGCAATTGGCAGCTAGCAACAAAGAACTGAGATGATTTTGACCTGAAACATAAAAATCACATAATTTTTTTCAACCCATAAAAAAGTGAAAAATGTAGATTATATTTTATGAAAACCAGATCATTGTTACAATAGGAAAACATGTGTAAAAACCTTCCCATGATTATATTCATGGGCTATACATTAATATCTCATTTATTGTTTATAAAGAAAATATTAATATATTCAATTGTTTATTTCCAATGTTTCATGAAATTAAAATATGAAAGGTGAGTAAGGATAACATACTGTTATTGATGTAAAACTGTTAAGTTACCAAGTAATCTCTCCATCTGAGGAAGAATTTCATTTATTGCATCTGAAGTTATTTTTTTATGATACTGTGTACACAATCAATATTTATAATAAGATACAATTAATCTAATCAATAAACAAAGATTAAAAAAAAGGAGATAATATTTTAGGGATGATACATTTACCACATATTTATTTATATATACTGTTCTTAAATTTTGGCAGGGTTGGCAGTTTTATCCACAGCCTGTTTAATCCACTGGATTTATCTTGATCAGATAAAAAAGGTTTTATTCAGTTTTATCCGACGTTTGGGTGTAAACTGTCTGTGAATTAGACATCATACATTAATTTTAGTTTTCCACTGTAAAAGAATAATTTCTAATAAAAACAAGGGACCCATGGGTCACAGCGCTCAGCTGATCGTGATTGGACTATAAATGTTTCTCCACTGTGATACTATATCAAGTCGATTAAGCTTATGAATATCATGGACATGTTGGGCTATTATAAAGGAATGTAATGTAATATGTTAGTAAATGATAAATGAAATAACCTGACTGATGGATTAATAGAGTCAAATATAGTGGTTTATTTTTTATTTATTTTGGAGGGGTTGAAAATTGTGATATATCTGAGCAAATATGAATGCAATGACAGCAGTAATAAGCAGTAGTAGAATGATGATAAGGCTATTTGTTGAAGGATCTAAAGTGTATGGTAGTCTGCAAGCTTTCAATTTGACGGATATGATGTTATGATTAACTATGCTGATGAAGTGATTTATGAATTTGTGACTGTATGGCACAATATCTCTTTAGTCTTGACAAGGTACATTATTGTGATGCCCACTATGTCTACATATTACACAATATTGACATAATTTCTGGCATGTACATAGGTACCTATGGATGAATAGTTATACAAAATATTAAAGTATGAATATATCTGATTCATCTTGTTCTTGCTTACTGAGGCTGACTTTGGGATGGGGTTCGGAGAAGGGAAAAGTGAGGGCAGCACGAAGGTGGATGTAGAAATATTCTATTGTAATGTTTTTCATTTATATAAGAATATGAAAAGCTAAGAGGAAAGGGGCCCTCCTACTTGGTTATAGTAAAGTTCTATATATATGATTGCAAACTAATACTCTGACAAGACTGTCATGAAGAAAAACAGTAAAAGTTTTGAGATACTGTGATGCAAATGAAAATTTACAGATGGACAGGCAAGTGGACAGAATGGACTAATACCTTTATTTCACTTTCAAGGGAATAATGCATTTAAGTTTATATATAATCCTATTTTTTTAAGCATATCCAGTTTTTCCATTAAGACGTTTTTATCTGAATCATTTTTTTATTTACAGGTTTTATAAATTTTTAATAAAAAAACCTGAAATTATAAGTTAAAATATTAGAATTGTTGCAAAAGTTGCAATCATCATGTATCAAGAGTGTAGCTCATATTGGGTCATATTATGCATACACATATATTTTATTTATTTAAATCATAAATGTTTAAACTTAATTTAAAAGAAAATAATGCCACAACATGGCATCTACAAGAATAATCCTTGAATCACAATTAAAAAAGTTTAGCACATTTGAGTTTTCAGTACATGCTTAATTTTATTCACCAAAATAAAATAAAAGATTCAGTAAATTTGATAAAATAAAACATCTTTTCAAATAAAGTATACACACTGTTGGTTGAATGAGGGACAAACAATATCATTGTGCTAATTACTATCCCAGTTTTAATTTATTACTGGAATTAATGGTCAATTTCACACCTGGTGAAGTTTTATTCTTCTGAAGTAAGGAATTACTTATCTCATGAACATCCACACTTTCATAGCAAAACACCACTTTGTGGACACAATTAAATGTACACTTTAATCATTGTAACCCTGGTGGTACAATACAAAATCTAAAATGTAGCATAGCCTAGAATAAGAATGAATCAAATACAGAAAATAATAACATTCATCTAGTTTATGCACAATCTGGGGGGGGGGAGTGCAGGGCAGAGGGGAAGCCTGCTGGTAGTGGCCAAGCTGACCCAAGGCAAGCTGCCTGGGGTGGGTTACATAATGCAAGTGAAGGCTGTACTACTAGGTGGGCTAGATGTAAACAACACTTGACATGGTGTATGAAAACATGAATAAAAGCTATTCTTTCCAATCAATTTCTTTGAAATTTCAGATTTTAAAAGATTAAATCCTTATGTATATATGCTGTGAAAATTAAATCAACAGTGCCAAAGTTGGACAAAATTTAAGGTATTGATTTTTTATTTATGCTAATAACTTGAAAAACATTGCAAAATTCAGATCTAATTTTGGGTAAACAACTGAATCTTGATTAAATAAAGTTATATTCTTGAAAAAAAGTCTCTAGGTTCAGCAATTCTCATGTTAGGTGAGTAAATATGTTTCCTGATTTTTTAAAAATTGCATTATGTTTTGGCCCATAACTTCAAAATAATACCCAATACTGACCTAATTTTTGGTATGTTCATAGAAAATGTATAAAAGAATGTGAATACTAAATACAATAAAAAACAGATCAGTGGTTTTGATATTAGGCAGCCTTGAAGTGTAACAATGGCTTTTTTAATGGAAAACAGGTTTTTTCCTTAATATCTCGAAGGAACGAAGTCCTTATGACCCAATTTTCGGTATGGTAGGAGATTTTGGGGACATCTAAAATTATGCCAACAGCTTGGGGAGCATAGAGATGTGCACTGAATGACCTACAGTCATCAAAGTGGACTGCTTGACAATGTAAGGGAATACAACGAGAGCCTCCAAAAAAATTCAATAACTAGCCTAATTTTGCAGCTTTTATTTTCAAATTTTAGATTCTAACAGATTAAATCCTTATGTATACATGCTGTGAAAATTAAATCCACAGTACTTACAGAAAAAAAACGTGCCGTGGCCAAAGTTGGGCAAAATTTAAGGTACCAATTTTATATTTTTGCTAATATTTAAAAAAATTTAACAGATTTTGATCTAATTTTTGGTATACAATTAAATTTTGATTAATTAAAGTTGTATTACTGGAAAAAAGTCCCTACCTTTAACACTTTTGGTCTTAAGTGACCAAATATCTTCCTGACTTTTTTATATAGTCCATTATGTTTGGGCCCATAACTTTTTTAAATTATATAATACTGACTTAATATCTGGCATGTACATAGGAACAATATAGAGGAATTTTTATGGTAAATATGAAGAAAACCAGATGAGTGGTTTTGATATTAGGCAGTCCTGAAGTGTGAAAATAGATTTCTAATAAAAAATTGAGGTTTTTCCTTAATATCTCGAAGGAACAAAGTCCTATTGACCAAATTTTCGGCATGGTAGGAGATTTTTGGGACATCTAACTGTATGCCGAATTTCAGATTTTTAGGTCCAACGGTGTCGAAACGTGCCAGTCTTACGGACAGACATCCGGACAGACGGACAGACGACGGACAATGGACCACGACTATAGCTCAGATGACTTATAGTCAGCTGAGCTAAACATTTGTGTCTAGTTGACTGAATTATTGTTTCCATATAGTTATACATAAAACAAACATTTCTTGTCACAGATCTCTACTGAAAGTGATGCCATGATCTTAATAGTCAGTTTGAGACTTGAAATTATTTCTTTTCTTAAGAGTGACTTTTTATAACATCACATATTTTGTACATTACACTATAAGGAAGCTAGACAACTGCAGTTCACCCAGGTTAAGTTAAACTCCATAATCAGTGGTACCATATTATAATGTCCTGTCATATATTCATACATTAATATCTTTGCCTGCATCTGAGAGACATGTACAAAATCAGGTCATTTATGCACCTAAGATATACAGTGATAAAAGCTGTCAATAATATTTTTATCGTTCCCTCTGAAACTTGAACAATGAAATGCTTTAAAACTGCTATCTTGCCTCAGTTTGTTTTTATAATGAGGGGTAGTACCGTAGTAGTGTGATTCATTGTCCCTTTTTGCCACTGATTGCTATAGTAATAAGGCATGTTTACACAAGCAGCAACAGTGGGCTACCATTTGACAACCAGCCAGTTATGACAGCCTGAGAGGACAAAGTCATCCAGGCATACTCCTCCACTGGACTCTAGTTTCCCCAATTAGTTGCTGACAATTTGGCTGCAAATGTCACCCTTTAGCCTGCCTTGGGACTATGAGTACATATATCTGGTGGATGAAGATGATGCAATGAAGGTGATATCCTATTGAGAAACTGACCACCAGACACAAAGGTACCATAGTAGACAAAGGGACTGCTTCTCATTCTGGTGTTTGTTGAGCATAAGCTTTTTTCGGCTGCTGACAATAGCGAAACATGAACTTTCGTGAACTTGCTTACTGAATATCAAGCTTAGTTACATATCGTCAGTATGTAAATTAACCTTCTGAACTTATTTACCCAGATAAGCATAAATGTTAATTTAATTAAATTTTACAAGGTGATACTTAGTTTGTTCCAGTTTAATCCTGCATAATCCGGATAAAACTGGATTAAACTGGATAAAACCCAGTTTTATCCATTGTCCTGGATTAAACAAGTTTTATCCAGATAAAAACTAACTAACCCTGAATTTTGGGTATTTTGACCTTAGTGGGAGCTCCTTTAGGAGACTTGCAAACTCAGGGTGCGGCTATAAATAGATGGACGGCCATAAAACAGTATTGACGGTAATAATATATAAAATAAATGCACTTTTATTAGTTATAATTAAACATAGACTTTCAATAAAAAGCATGTATTGTTTGTATATACAAATATATTGTAGTGGAACCTGACTTTGAATTACATTAGCATCAAGGAAACTTGCTGCACAAAAAAGAGAGCAAGCTCCCTCAAATGAGAACAACAGAAAACACATCAGATAACTGCCATGTACATTAATTATGTTTACGAATGGTTTATGGATATTTATTTCAAAGGTGTTAGACAAAAAAATGCTGTTTATTTGACTTAATTATTTCTAAAATCACTGTATTATTATTCATTTGTCAACTGACGGCTATCAACCACCCTGCAGCCTGCTGACCATGCAAGTATTTAAGTAAGGCTGTATATGACCTTTTACACTATGTGGAGTGTGCAGAGCCCACTTCAGCCTTAAAGTGTGCGTTTATCTGAAATATGTTTAATTTTTATCATGGAAAGTTTTCCGCTTCATTAAATGATATCTGTTTTCAGTTAGATTGCTTTATTCAAGATTTACGGCAATGATCTGAGCTTCATTTATTATCTGGTTAACTCAGCATTTTTGGAAACATCTGCGTTTGTTGTCAACATATCCATTCTAATGAGCCAGCTTGTTGTGAGACCCTGGCCAATAGGAAAGCGTCTTGCTGAAATAATGGCGAACAGAAGGAAAGACATCTAGGAAGCCCATTCTAGGTTGTATAATTAGACTGTAAAGAGTTTTAGATACTGTGGCAAATATTATTTGAATTATTTTCTACCTAAACTTGTTAAATATATTCCCTGGAAGGAAAATGATGTATCATTTTTACCTTTTTGTCACTTTTTCATCAAAAATTTAGGTCAGGCAAATTTATTTTAGAACTTGCCTGGCACTTCAGGTTGATCAAGACTAACATATATAATGTTTGTAATAAAAACTGTGTATAATTGATAAAGAACAGTTGTATATCATGTTGACTATTCTTCTATAAGTTACCAACATGCTGTGCTAATATGTTCACACATAATTGTGTGGAACAGCCCCAGGCACCACCACTGCAACACCCAACTGTCATCAGGTCATTGGCTAATGCTTCAGCCAATTAGTACCCCACCCCAGCTCCTACTTATTAGCTCTGTGACTGTCATGCCATGCAATTCCTTTCCATCCTGCAGATCACAAGAAATTGGGCAAAATTAGTCGACACTTTTGCCTGCTCAGGAAGAAATGTAAAACCCATTTTTATTTTGTTTTTGAAATTGAAGATAATTAAACAATTTGGCCCAAGTATAGAATCTGGTCTGCATTTCCAAGATGGATTTAAACTGACTGGACCATCTCATATAAGTAGTAATCAACATAAACCATGACATGCCTGTTGATATGACATCCACATGCCTCTTACTTCTCCAATATATGAATCCCAAACATCATTACATCTGTCCGTATACACCCATTACCTCGTCAATGTAAACCAGATTCTAAACTCACTCCAAAAAATCGAAGTTTTTAAAACTGCATTGCATTACCTATTAGATAATGTTATTCGATTTTATATTTAGTGATTTTGATTTTTTTTCTGATATGTACCTATTTTACAGGACTGAGGACAAGGTATAGCACCTCGGCCCCTTATAGTACTGAGTACTAGCGTCCATTCCAGCACCCCTGTCCACCTGTTTTTTCGCGATTATCTCTACATAAGACAAACTTGCAAAATAATATTTGCACCAATGGCATGAAGAGGCAAAAGTGTAATTTTTGGTACCTTACCTACTCAAAATATAAATATTATTCACTTTATGGCCTGGCTGACATATCTCATATATATCTGTGGTTCATGGCGTCCCTAATAAGTGGCCATTGTTTATCCTCCTTGAATATGGATATAAAGTAATGTGACGTAACAGTGAAGCGCTTGCACGCGGAGAATACAAGTCTCGCTGTAAACAGGGGTGGGGAGCTCTTGATTATTGGTCCCATGAATATGGGCGCCTCTTTAATACGTCACGTCTATTATGACGTCATCATTAATCCCTGATATGCCCATTTCACAGATTAGTGGCACGATGTCGCTACAGAATAGACTTGTTGCTCATAAAATGCTTTTAAATTGTTTACAGGAAAATGACATAAGGTACACTATTATTTCCATAACAGTAAATTACGCTTTTTCCTCTTTCTGCCCTAAGATCAAAAAGTTTGGACGTTCTTTGATTATCAAAAAATAATCACGAAAAAACAGGTGGACATGGGTGCTGGAACGGACTATACTGTTATTCGAATTAAGTCTACCTGTTTAAAATTCTCAAATATTGGTGGATGACAACTGTGCTCTCTTAAAGAGACAGCTGAAATAAACAATACTTTAAATAACGGAACCTTATCTTCGTTAAGATTAAAGATATATTTACCAAGTATTTCTGCTGAACTGGAATGTTGGCACGGTTGCCGCAATGCAAAGCATGTGTTTTTGTGTTAGTAGGGTGCATATTTTGCCGTTTATTTGAGCATTGAACAATGTAGCATGAATCAAGTTGTATAACCGTAAAATGTCAAGCCTGCTATCTTTTGATTATTGATATTGCAAGCAAATGTCATGGGTGATAACATTTTTTTCTGTTTTTTTTTGTATAAAAATATGCTTTGTTTTATTCGCGTCAATTTCCTTTAAAAAATGACGAAAACAATATATATATATATATATATATATATATATATATATATATATATATATATATTCATATCAGACATGGGTCGAATACATGCAGGAGAATGTATTCGAATACCAATACAGCAGGGATACACGAATACGAATACAAATACTCCAAAACAGAAATGTATTCGAATACGAATACGAATTCAAATATAAATGTATTCATGTATATCAATATGAATACAATTGACTGAAACAAAAAGAAACTATCAAGTATCATTTTTGTTTAATACTACTTATTAAATATCGACATATATGTGTCAAAGTTGACAACAGAAGCGTTCTAAACAGGGAATAATCAAAAATTTTCTTAAACTAATTTACTATTTGCAAATTATAGAAATATGAAGCAAATTCAAATGTTGCCCTAATATGTAATACTTTAATTACTCGTTTGTGTTTATCTGGCAAAACCAGAAGCGGATCAAGGGGTGGGGGGCCGACCCCCCCCCCCCCCCTTAGCAAACTGTTAAGATTTTTCCAATATAAAACCTTGTTACATAAAACTTTTTTTTCAAATAACATCAAAGGTACGTCGGTGAGAATGAGGTCTTCGATCATGTTTGTTAATTATTTCTTGTAGGGGCCTACAATATTATATTCAAAATGTCCACAGACTATTCCCTCTCAGAAAATGAACACCATTTCCGTACGTTTCGCACAGGATAACATACATCCAGACCACAAACCATTGGTAATTTACACTGAGACTTAAAGAGCAAATATCAATCCAAAATCTTTTCAAATCCATATTAGATCAAGCAAAGTATATGACATATGTACCCTAGTATACAGAACTCCATACGAAGGCCGAGTGTTGCGGGTTTCAAACTTAATCAGAACAATATCATCATTGATCGGAGTTAATATTCCTGGAACTCTGCTAATCTCTCAACTACCACCCCGCCCCCCCCCCCCCTTTTTAGACCAGTTTTAAACAAGCAAATTCGTGGAATTAATGTCCCCCACTTTGGGATCTTGTTGTCTTTCATGCTGGATAAGCAACCAAAATTATTACATGTGGAGAAAATTTTGAGGGCACAATTAAAAAAAACTTACAACAGATGCACTATGACATGTAGATACATCTGCAGTGTAACATAAAAACTAAAACACGTTGAGAAATAGACCAAAATCCACTATGACATGTGGAGACATCTGCAGGCGAACATAAAAACTAAAACACACTGAGAAATATGACCAAATTTTTTTTAAATTTTGTTTTTGAGCTGGAGAGAAATATATTTCAGAAAGACACCCAAAAACCAATTCCAACCGAGGTATACATTAGAGCAATCACTGATCCAAATTTGGATGAAATCGGATAAAATTTAGGAATGTTGTCGCACGGAAACGAAAAAAGCTGACGGACGGACAGACAGACAGACAGACAGACAAACCTAAATCAATGTCCCCCGCATCCATCCGCGGAGCAAGGGACAATTAACAATGACAGGTAAATTGCCCCGAATAATCACCCAATGACACCCATTTCGTTGACCCCCCCCCCCCCTGCAAAAAAATTCTTGATCCGTGCCTGAATCCAGCTACTGATAGCAGTTGTTATGCGCAATGTGTTCACGAGTGGATGTAGCGAGACGGGAGGACTGTTTAATGCTAGGTAGCGATCGGTATCGTTAACGAACTTGAATGAGATCCGCCTTCATGGAACCACTGCATTGTATTAACGCTGTGTGGGGATTGTACCTTGAGCAGAGAAAGGTAGATATTACCTTTTTCATACTACAAATTAAGTATATATATATATATATATATATATATATATATATATATATATATACATACACACTTGCAGATTATTTCTTGAGATGTTATACAGAAAAGTATATATATAAATGGAGATCCAACTCATGGAAGGACTTTATGCATTCCAGCCGTACTTACCAGCGGCGGAATCTCCCTGTGGCTTTGACCAGTTAGTTTTATGACCCCCGTCAGTAACATTCGACACGGCCAGACCCGGAGTTGTGACTCCATTTATGTAACCTCCTTGGCTATACATTTCTTAATTGGCTCTTAAAAAAATATACTTTGTATCAGTATAGAATTTAATTATATTGCCTATAGGTAAACATACTCAGGGAGATCATATAGGCGCTATATTCGAAAGATTCTTTTAATGGTACACCTAATTTTTTTTTTGAAAATTACTTTTTTATATTCAGTTTTGAAAGTTTCAAGCTACAGTTGAGATTGAACGTAAGTGTTCTTTAATTTTTCCTTTTACAGAATAGACCTTAACCATAATGTGAATGGGCCGATCGATTTTATTGGTCTGATTTTTTTTATCAAATTTCAAAATATAAATTGTGTACTAATTATTATTTTATGTGAGGTGATAGATGAGTATAACATATTTACATAATGTAATACTGTAAGCCACTTTTGGACATATTCTTAGAGTAAAAAAGATGCTTTATAAACCTTGCAATAATAATAATAATAAAATAATAATAATGAAGATATGATGATAATTATCTTTAAACAAGTAAAGAAGAAAGGCATAAAAATACTATATTTTGATGACCAACTTGTTAAAAAATGAAAAGAAAAAAGATCCGACGTCAAAATGACGGCAGTGCGGTTGATTTATTCGGCAATGTTAAGATGTAGCACATATCGCCCTCTATGGGCATTTTCCAGAACTGAGAGCGGATGACCTCCAAAGACAACACATGATTAAGTGACCCTCTCGTGGTTCCAGGGTCTCACATTCAAATCAGGAAAGATGAAATTTACAAAAATATCCAAAGTTAACCTGTCTTTGTAAGTAGAGGTAAAATATTAGTGCAAACGTGTCTAAACTTAGTTGTTTCTGTATGGCTGAGCGATAATATATGATCATGTGGCCATGACAACTGTCACGTTCAGGCCCCCCCCCCCCCCCCCCGGTAACATGGTAATTGTGTAGTTAAGGGTTTTTTTTTTATAAAAGGCCTACATTACCAATTGTAAATGCATTATTTCTAAATCTGTGTTGTTCTGTAATAAGAAGAACTGTATATTTATATAAAAATTATAAGAATAAGGCTTATAGTGTAATAACCAATATATTTGATATATAATGACATAATTTGCTCCAGTATAGCTTGTTTTCCTGGCGATGTCATGAAAGTCATACACAATGTCATGGCGGAAGATCAAAATTTTAGTCATTAAAGTTAACTTTTAAGCCACAATTACACTCAAACAACACAACCTGTCATTATATAAACCTTATTTTTCTAAAATTATACATCTCCTCAATATTATAGAATATTACTTTTGTTTATAATTTGCATTAGAGAGCCTCCCACAAGTGTGTTGCACTTGTGACAAGAATATAACCTAATACAGTGGAACCCCACAATAACGACCACCTTGGGGACTGACCAAAGTGGTCCTAATTTGGGGGTGGTCGTATTTGTGAGACTCTTAATTACCTGAATCATATATTTGGGACCAAGAAAAGTGGTCGTATTTGTGGGGTGGTAGCAATTGCGGGGTGGTCGCAAGGCGGGGTTCCACTGTATTCTGCATTCATGACATGTGAGAGGTCGATGTGGACATCATATCTATCTGTCCTGATTGTATGAAAGTTGTAAACTGACTGAGTAATGCGTTGTCTAAATTGCCTGATTTTTTTCCTGCACCGCTTGTGGTTTTCCACAAGCACAATACTAATCTGGTTTAAAACTGATGAAATGGCAGATCAAAATGCAGTTTTGATGTTAAATGCTGATAATCCTGTCATACACCTCATTCCAGGTTTGCATACAAGTTGCAAAGTCACAGCAAATATGCAAATATTTACTTGTTCATATGAGGTGTATTTATACAGCTACTGGCATTCCAAGTCACTCCCTTGTCTTGTGCTATGGTTTTGGACACCCCCCTCCCCCCTCCCCCCACCCCCCATCTGTTTCTCAGATCATGAATAAACCCCTGATACACATCTACAGATAACACTTATTGCCTTTAGATTCATGAAAGGGTATTGATAACTGTGTACAACAGGATATGTGGCTTGAGTAAAAACTGCATTTGCCCAACCATTTCATATTTCTGACAGGCTTGAGGAATCCATTTTCCCAAATATATATGACTTTATTTCAGATGTGCATTATTGATGATGAACCAGGAGACCGTAATGAGGGTTCCCATTGATTCATAAATTTCTTATATTTCCTATAATTTAAAGTTTTCTTCTATAATTCATTATATTTTCTAGCACTGTTAGCAAAATCACGTATAATTTTCCATATTTTTTCACTGCACAATCATGTTTCTGAATTAAATGTTATTACTGAATAATTATTCTTATACAAACCTACTATTATTGAAAAACTCTTTTGCAAATAGAACTCTCATGTAAGTGAAGTTCTCGTACAAATGCAGCCATCTTTACTGATTAACAGACCTTAAAGAGGCCCAATCACCTATATCTGACCTTACAAGTTAAAGGTACTCCCTTTGAATTTTTTTAGAAAAATAGGCCAGTAAATGTTGATATCCCTGCACACAGTCAGCTTGGTTTTTTTTGCTGATATCAACGTGTTTATAATGTGTTCGGGCCCGCCAAAATGATCAAACCAAGTTCAGCAAGGGCATCTGGCAGCAAGTCATATAAGCCAAAGCTTTGCAAAGGGCAAGTGACCTTTCTACCTTTAGATATATGCAACCTACCACTTTAGGTTACCTTTTTTTTTGTTTGTCAACATTGCTTTGTTCACAAACATGTTGTTGATAAACAAGTTCATACATCCGTTTCACAACAAATAATTACCCTTTCATCAATTTTTACAGGGAGGAAGCAAAAAATCACATAAATTCTTTTTCAAAAGGATAGTGACTGGGCACCTTTAATAAGCTGCTTGAAGAATAGATGGTCATGTTTATTAACTGTGTAAAGCACAATTGTACAGTGAAAACAGTATATTTTGTTTATATTTCCTATTAACTCGAGTATTATTTATTTGTTTCAAGTACTCCTATAAATTTATGATATTTCTTTAGGACCCTTGTGGGAAACCTGAGCAATCCATGTATTTTTATCCATATTAGGCAAAAAAAAAGGTATGGTTCTCAGGCACTTTTTCAGAAATCAGTGTGGGCTTTTTTAGCTCAGCAGACTTTCAGTCATGCTGGGCTATAGCGATGGGTCTTTGTCCGTCTTCCTTCCGTCTGTCTGGCCGGCCGTCCGGCCGGCCGTCCGTTAGCAGGGCACAAATCGTAACCATAGGGGCTATGGCCATGAACCCTATGCAGTCTTAGAGGTTCTATAAAGATCTTGCAAACCTGAAATTAGGTCACTGCGACCTATATTCACGAAGTTATGGGGTGTGTTTGCATCCCCCAGAAATAATTCTTTTAGCCAAAATTTTCATCCCAAACCTTCCATCTTTCACATACAGCTCACCTACCAACAGGGGAAGAACCATAATTAGTTTGAGGTCACAAGGTCAAAGGTCAAGGTCACAGAACCAACTTCTTTGAAAAGCCTGTGGATGCATTTTTAGCCAAACCTTTCATCCCAATTCTTTGATCTTTCACATATAGCTCACCTACTAAGCGGGAGAAGAATCCTATAGAAGTTGAGGTCACAAGGTCAAGTTCACAGCACCCTCTTCTTGCGTGGAGTCATTTTCAGGCAAACTTTTCAATCTATACTTTCCATCTGTCATATATGGCTTACCTACCAATAGGGGAAGAAGCCTATTGAAGTTGAGTTCAAAAGGTCAAAGGTCAAGGTCACAATATTGTTCTAAATGCTTGTGAACATATTTCAAGTGAAACTATTCAACCGAAACCTTTAGTCTTTCACATATGCCACATCTATGCATCACTCAATGTGATTCAAACTTCATATTTATGGGTCTTTTTGCATGAAGAAATAACTAATTGATTTTGAGGTCAGCTGGTCAGGAGGTTAAAGGTTGCAGGTCTAAGTTATTCACTCATTGGTTGCCAAGTAATTACACCCGGCCAGATGTAATTGGTTAGTAGTTACCCATCATTTAGAAAGAATCCAGTTGATATGTGGGCAAAAGGCCAAGGTCATAGGTCAGGTCAACTTATTTTGTAGACCATCTCTATTTTTCTTGTATATATAAGCTTGCACTCCAGCTGGTACATCTCACCATGTGGCTGTAATTGTGAGTGACACTGGTGACATATGACTCCCTTTTGTATCAGGCTATTAAGTGATAAGGCTGAGTGGTAAGTACCTTGTTACTGCATAACAAAACACTGTTGTTGGAATACTTCAGCCAGGAATTAACACTATGAGAGTATAGTATTAAGGTTTAGCTACTGATTTATAAGATGATGGGAACATTATGCAGTTTATTTTATGGAATCATAGCAATAAACTTAGTTTCCTATATATCTGAATATTTTTATATAAATCACCACATATAAAAGCATGTGTTTGTTCTCATAATATGTGGATGTGTACTTGATTTAGGATGGCTTTATTTTATTACAAGACTCTTAGTCATGCTTTCTGCATTTCTTTTCTTTCAGGTTTTGCAGTTTACCAACCCTGCTGACCCCATTGAAAAGCAGAGTGATATTAAAAAATATTGGACCTACACTTTAACATTTGCATATCTGTAAATCTGATATGAGCACCTGAACATGCCTTTTGAATTGTTTTGGAGATTCATTACTGTAACATCATTTGGAGAATTTGCCCCAAATTTGGTCTCTTATTGGAGGATGTGTGATATCAAATGTCAGACTTGTCAGAAATCCATTATGTCTGCCAGTTAGCCACCTTAGAAAATCCTTTTTTCAGTGCAGTTTCAGTAATTTTCCTTCAATTTTTGGTCCGATTTAGAGAATGGTTGTTGTCTGATTTCAGACCTGTCAGAAGTCCAAAATGGCCACCAGGCAACCATCTTTAAATTCCTTTTGATCATATTATCTCAAGAACTGTTAAAGTGAAGGCAGTCGGACATATATTAATGTAATCTTGCAAAGGATTGGATCAAATATTTCTTAATAAATATTATCATCATATATGAAAGTGCAGTACAGTTGGCTTATATTGAATAAAAATTCATACAGAAGCACCTGTTTCTCAATAATTCTTGCATGGATTTCCTTGATTCTTTTGCTATATATTTTGATCTTATATTTGCCCTTTGTGGTGTTCCTTTTGAGACTGACAGGTATCAAGTAAGCTATGGGAATAGTTCTGGATACCTTAACAATCATACATTTTCCTCAGACCATCAATTCACTGTGTTTTAACCAGACATAGGTGATATATATTTCTGTTGTCGTAGAAAATTTCAACAAATTGGCAAATTGGTTCTTTAAAATTTGACTGAAAGTTGTGAATCTCAGCCTATGATGTCGCAGGTCATGCTTGGCAGCTGAGCGTTATGACCCATGGGTCACTTGTCACATCTGGTAAAAATGCCATATAATCAGGAAAAAGCATGATAATAACATAATTATTTTGCTAAACAGGTGAAATCTTATCAAAATTGTATTATTTATCTTCTTGAAAGATGAAAATCAAAATAAAAATGTTTGATGCTGGGGGTTAAAATTGATGCAGGGGTGCCTGAGAACCATACCTTTTTTTCTTTGGCCTTATAGAAAATTTTTCAGTCATCAGTTATAATCCAACAGCCAAACACTAGTTAATTTACTTTGCATTTATCTGTTCCAGTGTTGTCATTATCGGAGGTGGGGTGGCCATGTTTGCTTTGGCGAAGAAGTCTATAGATCAGAACAGAGCAGAGGTGTTGCGTAGCAAGCGACGAATAGCCATTGCACTGGAAGAAGATGCCAGGGAAGCAGCGCAGAAATTATCCGACAAATCATCATGATGTTTGATCTGTGTTAACACATGAGGTGACAGTTATATTCTGGACATGTAATTAAAAGCACAAACAGGACTGCTTTTTACTTTAGAGCTGAGGGGATTTGGAACACTGTGTGTCATGATGACTTGTACCTTAGACTATTGGTATAGTTGTGACAGTGTTTAAAGGAACTTATTCACATACAAGATAAGTTAAATATACATGAGATATAGTGTTTTCTCCTTAAAATATAATAAGGTATCTGCAATTATTTCGTTCTAAACCATATGTTTACTCCTAGATCATGTAAAAACACGCAGTTATGCTTGCACCTGCTGAGGTCATTGGCCCGCAACATAAACATAACGCACAGGCCGTCTAGTGACTATAATGCACAACTATACATATCAAGCTTTTAAAGCTTCAAACCAGTATTCCTAATGTTCTTTTCCTGTCAGTTTTCTTCTCCATGATTTGGGATTGTTGGTCATGCACAAAATCAGGACCTCTTGCCACACAGTCTTGTTCTTGTAAATGGACACACATGGACTGCACACAACCATAAAGTATAAAACTGGTGAATTGGAGGTTGTAAGTCCCTGTGCTTGGATTTTACTCATCCAAAATGGACTAATGGGAAGAGACAGTACACAGGCTATTGCATATATCCATGTACCTTTAACACAATATGAAGATGGCCAGGCTACCAGTTCAGTATGGCTAGAACACATGGGTGGTCACTGAGACAGGTTTTACTGGATAGATTTCTTCCAGTGTTAAACAAAAACTTTGAATTCAAGATGCATGGTTGTTGCTGATAAGTTAAAAACATTTGTATATAAATTATATCTGTGTTAATAAGACACATGGTATGTAAAATACTTATGTAAATTTTTATCAATAAAATTTTGATTATGGTATAAGTTTGTGTTGAAATTGTATAAGAATGAAATGAGACCTTCCCATTGTTTCTGTACAGGTCTTATTTTGACATTTCTTTTAAAAAGAAATATTGAATTTGATAGCACTATCTTACATAGGAGATAATGATACATAAATTTTAAAGAAACAAAGTTTCAGGCTAGCCTGAATATTGTGGGATAGTTTGCCTATTTGATTGCAGGTTAAAGTATTTCATCACATGACACCCTCAAAAACATATATTTTCTTCCTCCATCTAAAAAGAATAGTACATGCTTGGATGGAACAATCTTGAAAATGGTGATCTAGGCAACAAAAGTGAAAGATCTTGTCCATCAACCAGACGGGTCCTTGTGAAGTCCCATTGTGTATTCAAAATCCTGTGGCGAAAACACAGATTTTTAGCATCTCGGAAATAAGACCCTTTAGAATGTTGAGTGAAATTTATCAAATTTAAATTGTACCAAATTAAACATTTGAAACAATGAACCATAATTATTCACCTGCGTATCCCTGCTATCAGCCAAAATTTGAGCAAATTAGCCCTACAATCATAAAGTAACATATTCCATATTTCTACACTATTTTGAGTGAAAAATCATACTAAAGTTCCCAGTTTCACAAAAGCGCATGCCAGGAGACTCACTTTTTCCGTTTCTTTCAGTAAACTTTTAAAGTGAAGGCAAAAAACATCATTTACGATTTTGCACTGAGTTGGTGGGCACTATTTTAGCCGCTTACCTGTGTGAATTGTATTTAGACTGGTACCCCTTCATATATTTGAGGTGGCGCCACGGCTTGCCTACGTCAGAGACTAAAAAGTAATGTAAACAAGCAGTCACGTGCTACGGAATCCAAGGATTTCACAGGTTTTTTGTTGCCAAATTTGTAGTTTTACCAATGCGTCATTCTAGAGTTTAACTCACTGGAATCAAAATTATGCAAAAGCATAATATATAATCATTAAAATCCAATTTGATAAACAAAAATAAGGCAAGCTTTATTTCCAGACCCCAGGAGTGGAAATAAGGAATGATTATTTCAACTCCCTTCTGATGGTAAAGACTTATAATGCAGACTGAGAATTCATTGAAAAAAGTCACCAATTTTCTTTTCAGTCTATAGTTAAAGCAAGTCTGTGTGCTTTACCAGTATCTCTTGTAATAGATTTTATTTAATGTGCAAATCTAGTCATTAGGAGCACTAGTTATATATTTGTGCATTTTTTAAAGGGTTTCAGTTTCTACATTGAAATGCATTTCAAAGGTGAAATAATTACTGCATGAAACATTAGTTTGAGAACATTTTTAATTTGCCAGATTTAACCTTGCAGCTTAATTTCATTAATATTTGTGAAAAAGTTTTCAAAGATAAATATATATTTTCTGCAAATAGTTTTAATTTTTCAAACACTTTGTTTAATAATTTTAAAGATTTATATATCAAGCATTGGAACAAGCTTAGTGTAGCTAAAATATATATAGGGCCAAAATGTTTTGACATCACATGTGTCCTGGCTCAGTCCTTATCAGTATATTGTAATAACCTAATTAGTGGGACCAGTCCATAGTCTGTGTCTTCCTATACCTAGACTAGTGCTGTCAGTTCTTGGCTCAATGCATAGGTAAATTGTGGACATTTTACTTGGGACCAGCACCCACTGCTCTAGTTGGCTATTTCTTGAATTTATTCTTACACTTATTTTGTCAAGAACATGACTGTATGAATGGCATGACTGTAGTGTCAAAATAAGTGAATTGTGTCTAAAATAAAAGCTAAAACTACAAAGAAAGAGGATGAATGTAACAGTAATAATAAGACTGATGTCACCAGTTCCGGACATTAAAAGTAAGACAAATAACCACCGTATAACTATATAACTGATATAGCCTATTCAGCCAGGTGGTCCTACATGGACCTGATGTAGATTACTTTTTAAACTTACAAACATTAAACTTTTATATCAAATATCAGGTGTGGAAATAAGCATTCTTTATTTCAACTCCTAGGGTTGAGTGGAAAAAAGGAATGCTTATTAAGGGGAGTGGTAATAAAAAATGTTTCTTTCCACTCCCCCTTATGATAAAAGTTGGTACAGTCATGGGTATTTTGGCCGTTAAAGTAACCAAAACTTGATGTTCGTTCTTTCCAGTGACAGAGGTAGTTTAATAATTGCTTTTCTTAACAAAATCCTCTCTCAAGTACTTCTATAGATGCACTAGGGACACACAGTTACAGATTTCTAGAACTGTTCTTTAAACAGTTAAGTTTTTTCAGTTTTTATATTGAAATACATTTCATTTTGATGCATTTCACATCAAAGTTTAAAACATTGATGATTTGCGGAATAACCCCCAGCTAATATTTGGCAACAAAATTTCAGTGACAAATTTATATTTTTCTGCAGTGCCAAATAAATTTTGTTGCTCTAGTTGTTTAATCATCTTGAAAATTATATATGGATTCTGATAACCAACTTAAAGAAGCACAAGCATAAAGGGTGAGGATGATTTCGACATTATTTGTTAACTGACTGAGAGTCCTTATCAGTAGACTCTTGGCACCTCATTAGTGAGCTCTGGTTTTGTCCATATGCTCGGACCGTTTCTTTGGGTTGTTACAGTAAAATTAAGATGAGGGAAACCGCTTTTGTTTGGTCACTGGTAGTGCTTTTTTATCAACCTGGCTACCCGTGGTGTGACATACGCTGCTGGGTTTCAAAGCACTGGTTGACTTGTGACATCATGCAAGAAACGCTTGTGGGGGCCTACATTTCAGTCACACTCCGGGAGATGGAATGCTGGACATATGCATGTACATTTCAAACATGTATATTTCCCTTTAAGCAGTTGGGACCGGTGGCTTGATGTTCGCTGGCAGGTTCACCGCAAAATGCCAGTGTCCCTGGCATTTGTAACATATCTAGGCCGGGGAATGGTTGTATATTTTGTGACGTGTGTAATTCTCAGAATAGGGGTCAATTTCGAGTTCCCAAACAGAGGGAAAAAAGTTGTTGCAAAATTCATTTTTTCTTCTTTCCTTTTCAAGCGGGATATATGAAAGGTCAAAAACTCCCATCAGCAGCGCACTTTTATCCATACTAGCTTTTTTACCACAATAGAAGAATAGCAGCCTTTAGTCAGCAAGTCAACTCCGTTACAGCAGTTTATTTTTTTTAAATCACAAAATAATGCGGTAAAAAAAGAAGAATGAATGTGTCACGTATGTAGATTTTACAAAAGTATGGTACACAATCATCATAAACACGAGTTTGATATGAAAATTATTCCTGACATTTTTATTAATGCTACAAATTAAGGTGATAGTGCACACAAATGTTTGACCCTTAAAGTGCATTGAAGAGAACTTGCTAAAAGAGACAGGTATACGCTCAATATTAATGATCTCCTACAAATTGTCCATCATTTGACAATACTTTTTAACGTTATCTTCTGCAAAGTCTGGAGGAAAACTGTCGAATATAGTTTTTGGCTAAAATGTTGCGCTGACTGGAATGTAACGGAGTTGATAACGCACTAAATTATAAAGATATTCTTACCTAAACTTTTAACACATTTGAACAAAAAGTAAACAGATAACTATCAAGTTGTATCATGGTAAAATATATCGACACAAGTTTCCCTGACCGGTAAACAAAAGTTTATTTAAAACACATAAAGTCAATTAATGTAAATTACTGCTAAATTGAACAACTCAGCTCGGGATTGTTGCGAGAAAGAACTTGCTAAATGCCTACCTACTTGGTATTTAACCATTTCAATATGAATTCAATAAAAACATATTTCGCCTTTAATGACAATAAAATACTTGAGAAAGTAAAGAAATGCCAACATAATCTAAATCCAGGAAAATATTGTTACAACTAAGAGCTGTAACGGAGTTGATCCATTTTCAACAAAAATGATAGTCTTGTTGCCTTATAAAATTAAGAGCTGTGCTATATATGCAACTGGCATTAAAGGCTAGTGTCATCTAAACTAATAAAATATTACCATTAATTTCACAAATATTTAAAACAATAACGCAAATATTAAAGTAAACTGATACCAATTTTTGGATTTAACAGTGAATCCTAAGTAAAAAGGGCCTGCTCGACCACTTAAAAGGTGTACATTGTAATATGTTCCAAAACTTTCTCCTAATTTAATGCAAAAGACTTCATGTTTTATTAAGAAGTCATAATTTCCTTGGATGGCCAATGCAATGCTAAAACGTGATTGAGCTGAACACTTTCAGCGGCCTTGTAATCAACCTGAATTCGTGTTACAATAAAAGCTGTCAGGTGTAGAACAGAGAACGGAATACACAACACACAGTGTTCATATTTGGAATGTTCTCCTTTCGTGTATGGGCTAAGGGGATATTCTTTCTTATATAAATGCCTTACACTTCATTAGATGAATCCAACAGAAAATAATAATGTCTATATACCCTCTTTTCCAGTCTTAGCCATGGTGATTAGCCTGTAAACCCAATGATTTTAAGTAATAAGCTCATAAACAAACTAGAGGTGCGGACCGGACCGCTTGGACCGATAACACAAAATACCGGACCGCTTATTCCTGGACCGGACCGGTTGGACCGCCGAACTTAATGTTAAAAGGTTTAAGTTAAACAGATGAGTTTCAGGATTTAGTTTCACCAACAATCGTGTTATGAACAAGGGGTAATAAACCATCTCAGAAAGACTCATTGGCTACATAAAATATATTTAAAGCAATGACAGCTGCAATAGTACAATTATAAACGTGCACATGTATTATTTTATTTTATTTTCCATCGTGAGTAACAGTTAAAGTTCATTTTTTGTTATTAACTTGTGATTGAAGTGACATGTTCAGTATTAGATCATTGTCCCTGCTGTGTTGCACAATGCTGATACTTTTGCTCAGTATAATAAGACCAATTTCTATACGATGAATACATTAAATATATTCTTTATATTAAATTATTAACAAAGGATTAGTAAGTTTTCTGTATCAGATCGCACATAAACCATTACATAACTTATCAGCTGATGTCAATCTGCATCCCTGCCCAGCATAATCTTTAAATCAGCTCGTCCAACCCTGCACATTAGATTAATAAGTTTTCAATATTAAATCGCACTTAAACCGCTACAAAACTAATCAGCTTATGTCAGCCCGCATCTATCCCCGCCAAGCAAATTCTTTAAATCAGCTCGCTCCACCCTGCACATTTGGCTTATCTTCTAATCACTATGCCCCACACAGTAACACAAAATATTTACCACTGAAAAATTATTAACAAAGACTGTAATTTTAAATTTGTCATTAAAAATCAAACCTAGATCCTGCGATTAAAGTATAGATTATTATAATACATTTATAGCACGTTTTGTTGTGTATGATATTCGGTTTTGTTAAATATTTGAACAAATATATGTAATAAAAAATATGTAGAACAAACGTTGAATAAAAGGAATTACAATATATTTTAATTTTGATGATATTTTAACAAATGGACCGAACCCCTTGGACCGGTCCACCTTATGGACCGGAACGCTTACAGCTGGACCTGACAAGAACAGGGCGCTTGCTTGGTGCATCGAACGGTCCGGTCCGGTCCGCACTTCTAAAACAAACTTATAAAATATGTCTAATATATAAGTTTTAATGTTTCTATTGCTGTCAAATTTCAAGACTAAAGCATTTTTTTAATTACCAAAATTAGTTATTTGTTTTCAAAGAGCAACAGTATTTTCCAGACCAAGATAAACGCATTAAAAGGGATTATACTATATATCAAGTGGTCAGTGAAGCTGCTTCTTATCTTCAGTGTGCTTATTTATAAATCCTCTCACCAGAGAATAATTTATTACTGGTTGGACTTTCCATAGAAAAAATGTTTGGTGATTCGTCAACTCCGTTACAATAGAATCGCAACGGAGTTGATGGTAACGGAGCTGATTATTTTTTAAATTTTACCTAATCAGCGGACATAATAGACATGAAATCCTTCAAACAAATATTTCAATTCTGATAGATTTACGATGCCTCTTTCTGTTCATGGATGTTTATAGGTTTCAACAATTACTTTTTTCACAAATGGCGTAACAGAGTTGATGGGTGAATTAAGCTACTTTACTTTTTATACACTTTTTCACTGATAAAAATCAAAACTCTGGATTGAAGCCATGATTCTTCACTTTGAATGTCCTACACTGTAACGAATGATATGATTGGCCACTCGATTTGTTCCACTGGATGGCTGTAGATGGCATATTGGTGCAGTTGTAACGGAGTTGACGAAAATTTAGGACATGGCTTCGTTAGTCCAGCGAGTGAAAAATACTGAAGAGCAGCTCATAGAAATTTTGTAGGAAGCACATTAGATCTTGTTTATAGTAAACAAACACAAAAATACCCCAATTATTAGTGATGGATACTAAATTTATTTATATTTTCATTGGAACCTCTTATTTAGGACATATATTTTTTTATTAAGGCTTCATTTTGGATCTTAAAAAATTGTATCTGGACTTACTCTTGCAATATAACCCTCACATGGGGAATCGAAATAAATCGTCAAACTCATTCTGATATAATTATAACCATGATTGTGTGTTAATAATGCCCTATGAAGCAGTCGGACCCTATTTTGACCCCTATTTGAAGAATTGCACACGTAGCATCGAATAACACCACGAGTAAACAAGGGCCAAATATAAATGTTTATAATCATGTTTAAAAAAAGTATAAAGATAATAAATTCCCCCGATGTGTACCACGTACGTTTTAAATGCTTGCCGCTAATTAAGTGCTTTTTCTTACCCACACTGGTCAAAAGCCCATGGCTAATCTAACCTCCTTTACTAGAGAGCAGGGATCCCCAGACACGCGTAATACAAACTGCAATGCTTATCCACCTTGGATATCTTTTGTTTACAGTTTGATATAGGGTGCTTTTCCATGTGCGCGGCAGAAACTGCCGCACGTTAAACGCATGCGTTTGCCGCGCGGCCAGTCCTTTTCCATGTGAGCGTTTGCCGCGCGGCTGCAGCGCGGCAAAAACATGCCTTCCTGTCACATATGAACGGACTAAAACATCCGAATCAGGAGAAACCCCACATGTGACATCATTTAAGCGGAATTCCCCTGCGTTTGCCGCGCGGCAAACGCAGAAATCCAGCACTGCTGGATTCCAAAACTGACGCGTGCGTTTGCCGCGCGGCAATCGCATACATGGAAATAGCACATGACTTTTTAACTGGTTGGATTTTCGCCGCGCGGCGGCCGCGCAGCAAACGCTCGCTAAACGCGTACATGGAAAAGAACCCATATACTCATGGCGCCACCTAAATTAAAATCCCTTTACGCGAGTGTATGCTTGATTCAAAAGCTGCCAATAGTAATTCTAGTATGTTTGAATGAGCGGGGTGTCAATTAATTTATAACTTATAATATTGATTTAATAACCCGCTTATTGTTTTCACTTGATTGTGCGTGTGTGTATGTAGGTCCGGACGATACCTGGAGACGGTATAACGATGTTAGCCTATTGAAATTTATCAATTATCATATAGGCTGGTATTGTGAAAGAGTTGATCAAGTTCAATTCTGGTGTAAATCCCAGCGTAAATAACCCAAGAATGAGTGTTTTACGGGCTTTTATAGCACATTTTACCACTTGTAGGCCTACTTATTGCATGTGACCATACGGCCATCTGTCGAGCGTGAGCGGTTACTTTACAGGCGACAATGACGTCACGCCATGTGCCGTTTCCCTTAAAGATGTCCGTAAACCAACGTACATGACGTGGTGGTTGTTAGTTGCACGTTATTTTTATAGTCAAGTACAGCAATACCAAGATGTCCAGGGCGTTTAACAACATACATGTATTCAGTTAAAAAGTTCCGAGGAATAAAAATACACTGTAAATTAAAATTCCAGATCACTATCTTCCGCGCAGGGTTTGCGTCCCCATATCGGACGCTATTTTAATTAATTAATGTAGGATATTAATGATTTATCCTTTTCCTTTATAATCGATTGAATATTTTTTTCTTTCACATAATCCATCTCAAGCGAGTGTGTATGCACGTGCAAAGAAGTCATGTTATCCAGAAATTAAACAGTCCAACCTGTCGGAGATATACGAAAATCAGCCAGAACACTTGAAGTGACGAATGGAACTGCAAAAAGACTTTCTAGCAATTAAGTTTCAACAACCTGGCCATCCCGTTGAACTTTTAGTGTGATATAGAGGTCAGACTTGGTCTACTTGATCAATATTTTAGTTATTTTGTACTGCAGATTTCACATTTATATAGCAGGTACATAAGCGATTGATAATCAATCATCTTTTTTTTCTATCAGTCATGCAACATGATTTAACGACGATTCCTACGACTAGTTTTAAAACTTGATTTATCCAGTGTATGAAACTAGTAACCCTAGTCAAATTTTGTTTGTATAATTTGTACGAAAGTTCAAGAATTATTTTTGAACTCACAAATTGACAGTTTAAACTCTGCACTCACATGTCTGATTTCGGGTTTTAGTATTGATTTAGAGTAAATTAATGATTTAGTATATATCAGCCCAAGGTACCACGCGACTTTTGCGCCGATGCAAAACTATGACATTGATGTGAGCGACCGAACGTCGGCACGTCCTAGGGCCGATTTCTTGAGTGTGTACAATCATACATAATGTTTTTGGCTTCATATTCGCAAGGTTACAATTAATATTCGCGATTTAAACTTTTCCAGTATTTCGCGAAGGTTAAATTTTCGCAATTCCACCATACAGTAACATTTGCTACTTAAATATATCCGTATAACATTATATAGGCAATTTGTCTGAAAATCTTGAGAAGATGACGGGAATTTAAATATGGGATTATCAAACGGGTGGTATTTCTTCATTGCTGGTATAAAATATTATAAGAAAGCTTATTATAAATAGCTGTATATTACGCTGTAAGTCCGTAAAAGTTCAAACAGGTTTTCTTTCCAAGATTTCGTGAGACCATGCGGTGACAACCCATGTGTATACCAGAGCGAGGCTAAGCATACTTTTGACCGTATGCATTCGGACTGAGACACCAGGTTGTAGTGGTCCAAGCGGTTTAGCGCGTTTGTCTACTGAATCTTTTTGTTGCTTTCTGAGCTCCGTCGACTTTTGTGTGACAGCTGCTCGGTTGATAACCTCCGGTTTCAGTAGCAAGTTTGATGTCGGTATTGATGATTTGGTTCGGCGCGACAAGGTGTAAGCATCAGGCCTACTACCCCTCAGCTATCAGTATTTTGGCTGACCTATTAATGCCACCCCTATTGTAAAGAAGGCTGGCCTACGGCCGGGAATGTTTAGGCCTCCTCACTCTTCTGCGTGCACTAGAATGATGCAGACGTGGGCCACACTAGGTTTAGTCATATAAACGTGTTAAGGGGCTAAAGGATAATCGACATAAGGCGAAGTTCAGTAGCCTGCCGCGCCCCTTGTAGCCCCCTGATTATCACGTGTAACTATCAGACTGGCAGTATAATATTATAGACAGATCTTTCGGCAATTTTGGTAATTCAAAACTTTCTGTGTTGTTTTCTATTATCTGTGGAAAAAAAAATCCTACAAAGGTAAGTTGAGCTGGCGATCCAAGAATTTCATCACGCGGGGTGATTCTACTGTTGAGCAAATGAGATAGAACTCTGTTCCATCCATGGCTGATTTTTCTATCAAAATTTTAGCAATATGGACAGCCATTTCTGCTAAACCGTTGCTAGAGTGATAGTAAGGACTGCTCATGACATGTTTGAAGTCCCATTTTGAGACGAAAGCTTTGAAGTCCTTTGAGATGTACTGTGGTCCTGGGTCTGATATAAGTAAATCTGGTATACCAAACCTTGAAAAGTGCACTTGTAGCTTCTTAATGATAGTCTTTGCAAATGTGTCAGCTAGGCGGTTTATCTTAAACCATCTAGAGTACGAGTCTACTGTTAGCATATAGGCCTGAGAATGCCATTCAAACAAGTCGGTGCCTACTATTTCCCAAGGTCTGCTTGGTTCCGGGTATAACATTAGCGGTTCTCTCAGTTGATGTGATTTTAAGCTCTGACAAACACTGAAATACTTCACAAAAGTTTCTATGTTTCGGTTCATTGGTAACCAGAATAGCACATCTCGTGCTCGGCGCTTTGTTGCTTCAATTCCTAAGTGTGCTCCATGAGTTTGTTTGGCATATTACTGCTGAAATTTTGTTGGCACAATGTATTTCTGTCCTTTAAGAATGATGTCATCATTAACAATATGCTCATCGCGAAATGTAAAATAAATATTTGTCTGTGACTGGATCAGATCAATGGATTGCTTTCCATCCTTCGGTTATAGATTGACGTAGCTTTTGCATGTCTTCATCATCTGCGATTGCTTTTTTTGAGCTGTACGAGTTTTCTACTGGAGACTGGTAGCACCGTAAATACGTCGCAATCATCCAGATCTTACTCTGCTGATCCTGCATTTGCGACATATGCTCTGGACAATGGATATGCTATCTGGAGTTCTTTGCCTTTCTTGTAAACAAGCTGGGATTGGTATTTTTGTAGTTTGAGCAAAAGACGCTGCAATCTTGCAGGAGCTGCTGAAAGTGTTTTTTTTTAACGAATTATACCAATGGTTTGTGATCAGTTACAATTGTCACAGTTTTTCCATAAATCAAATCGTGGAATTTGGTGCACGCGAAGACAACAGCAAGAAGTTCTTTCTCTGTTTGGGCATAATGAGTTTCAGGGTCAGTTAGTGCTCGCGAAGTGAATGCTACTGGTCTGCCTTCCTGTAAGAAAGCTACTCCCAAGCCGCTCTTAGACGCATCACAAGTTAGCGTGACTTCTTTCTATACATCATAGTATGCGAGTGATGTGACATCTGCTTTGCCTTGTTTCACTGATTCGAAGGCTTGTTTTTGCGGGGCATACCACTGGTATTTGGTGAGGTATTTCACCATACCCGTAAATCTGAGTAGATCTGCTGTATTTTGTGGAGTTGGCATTTCTGTTATGGCCTTGACCTTTGCAGGGTCTGGTTTGAGTCCACCATCCGTTACGATGAGTCCTGAGAAAGTAACATATTTTCGCTTGTACTGTACTTTGTGGACGTAGAGCTTAAGGTTTATTTCGCGAACTCTGTTCAAAACTCTCACAAGGTTCTCAACATGTTCTGTGCTATCTCTGCCCATGATGATCGTCCATGATCACTGCACAAGGTTGGTTGGTCATCACACTGTCTATATATCCTGCTGGTACACTTCTGAGGCTGAGATGATTCCTAAGGATGCGTAGGTAGCGATACCTTACACAAGGGGTAGGAAACGTGGTTAGATATGAGGATTGGTCTTCCAGTGGAATATGGTAAAATGCTTGTTTAGCGTCCAGTATGTAAAGTATTTGGCATCTGGAAACTGCTGTTCAACTTGTTTTACGGAACGCATGGGATAATATGATCGTTTGATCGCCTGATTGAGGTCACCTGGATCTATACACACTCTGAGTTTTCCTTTTTTTTTGTGGTTACCACCATAGCCGACACCCAATCTGTTGGCTATATCACTGGGGCTATGTTGCCTCTAGAGACCATTGTGTCTAGCTCTTGCTTTAGCCTGTCTCTTATCACGACCCGAACTGTTCTCACTGATCTCGCTACTGGTGAGATATCAGGATCAACTGTTATCTTATACTGTACTGGGAGCTGACCTACCCTGTCGTCAAACACATCTGCGTAATCTTGTAATATTCCACCCGGAAAGGCTACTATTTGTTTTATGTGCATTGTCCCCTTGTTTATCTGTACTGACCTCCATGACATCTGGACTCAGTGTATGAGATTAAAACGTAGGTTGTCATGTAAACCTAACAACATTCTAACATCTTCACTGACAACATGAAACTATACTGGCAACTTTAAGGCATTGTTGGTGCATAACAGTTCTGCAACACCTAATTAGGTTACCTGGTGTCCAGCAAATCCTACTAAATTTGCTTGAGATGATGTTTCAAGTTTACCATACACTCATTCTAGTGTTCTGAGACTCATGACATTACATTTTGCTCCAGTGTCATCCTTGAGCTGGATTTCAAGTCCATTTGTGAGAAACCGAACACAATTGTTATCTCTGCTACAGCTTTTTTGTACTGATTCTATTAAAAGTGTACAAATGGCAATGGTTCTTCTGTAACTTCACTGACTGTCTGCCTTTGCTGTGTATTGTACGTTTGTTTGTGAGACCTACACATATATGCATAGTGATTCCATTTATTGCACTTGTGTCACTGTTGACCATACGCTGGGCATGCTGTTCTTGCTGTATTAGGATGGCTAATGCCACACCTGTCATGACTTATGACTTTGGACTGATTACTGGGTTTATGACCTGCTCTGTTTTGCGATGCATTCTATAGCTGCTTTTCTTTGTGACTGAAATTTTTTCCTTGGTTTCTGTTGGAATTTATGGGTCACTGTTTACAGGGCCAGTTTTCACCACATGAACTGTTTCCTCCCTTTTATTGATAAGTTTAGCATCTGCATCCAACAGTACATGAATTTGACATAAATGTTTGGCTTTGGGTAGCATTAATTCACACTCACGAAGGAGGATTTTACGTACACTGTCTTTAGAGATACCAGTAACAATCACTTATTAGTTCATCAGTCAATTGGCCATTCTCACTGTGGCTGTGACTCGGTTACGAAGATCTAACAAGAATGTCTGGAAAGACTCTCCAGGCTGTTGGACACGAGAATTAAACTTATGTCTCCCAAGCACGACATTCGTACGTGGGTTGCACAGTTCTCTAAATTTGGGCTTGAGACAATCTGGGTCATCTCTAGACTCGGCTGGTAGCATATCTCCGTCTTCACCATCGAGGTTTTGTCTAGCCGGCAGATACACAAATGCTCTCTCACGTTCAATTGCCTCAGGTCCGGCCAAATTGAGAAGGATTGCTGCCTTGACAGCATTAGCTTTGATGTTATAGCCTACGGCGATATGAATATTATACTCTCGTTCAAAAACTCTCCAGTTTTCCGTTGGGTTGCCGTCGAAACTAAGTGGTACGGGCTTTCTTAGGCCACCTTCCTCCATTTTGTTTACAGAACGATGTGCGGTGCGACGGTAATCCACAAAGTGACTGTTCTTGAACGATCCGACTCCGAAATACGTGGTACGGAAGTTTCTAAATCTTCTTTTGGTACTAGCTAGGTACACTTCTGACTCCATGTGAATAGTGTATATTACGCTGTAAGTCCGTAAAAGGTTCAAACAGATTTATTTCAAGACATCGTGAGACCGCTATGCGGTTAAAACCCATGTGTAACCGAGAGCGAGGCTATGCATACTTCTGACCGTATGGTGTTGACGTCTAGTGGCGAAAGTTATAACTAATTGCTCATTACACTTATATTTTATACAATATCAATGTTTGATTTAAGGAAAACATATAAAGATGGATTATCAAGCCAAAATGCATTTATATCGTTTCTGCTTTACAGGTTTTACCTTCAAAGTTACAGGCACAGTTGATGATCGAGGCTGTTCAGTAGGAATAACGATCCCTACAGGTCGGGTGTCTTATTCACGAATGTTTTATTTTAGCGATCATTTCCTTTTCGTTCAATTGCTAATTTAAAAGCCTCGCGAACTTAAGCCAATCACAGTTAACAGGGATCTGAATTCGGCATGATTTGGGCCAAATGTAGCTGCAGACGGCGACGCTCTAGTTGGCAAGTGATTATAATAGCCATGACAACAGGCATTCGACCAGGCCCTTAAAATAAACTGATAGGGTTGTGCGAGTCATGATACAATTCACAATAGAATACCTATTACAAGGGTCGGATCAAAATATTAAATTTGCTCTGTGGTTGTATTTTGTATCAGAGAAAGGCTTATATATGGCCGTGATGCAACCGTTGTGGTGGTTACCCTCGCACGCAGGGAGAAATGAAGTTTAAAGCAATTTCGGTTACCGCAGTTTCGGATGTCAGGCCGTCATGACGGATGGAGAGATAAACTTCCCGAGTAAATCCAGTCTCGTTACTAATAACAACTGCATGAATACACGTAAGTCAACCGCGAATGAAATTAATACTTAATATTTTCCCAACAGAATAACTATAAATTTTGTCTTACCTCGGGGAAAATGACAGTTTGACAAACAGATGAAAATGTTCTGTTTAAAGTAATGTTAGTAAGGGCGTGTACATCTACCTATACTATCATTGAACCGAACCCAATAGCTTGTACTGCCACCTAATCGTCTTCAGATAATTGAATTTCGACGTTAGGGTGGCACCCTGCCTCTAGCCCGTGGTGCAAAATGTCTTCTGGCCGACATCGGGTACCGCAGTCGGGCCGATATAGGCGATAATGTTGTGTATACGTTGACCCTATCTCGGCCCGTTGAAGTAGGCCTAGTGTTTATGGGACAATCCCTTGTTCATGGTTCTATCTGAAATAACCTTAAAAGTATAAGTTCTATTTATATGTTATCTTTATCATTAGCCAGGTGCAGCCTTCCCACTGATAAAAGACATTCTTTTGAAAAAATGAACGACTGAACGATTTCTCTTCTTTCCCTCTAAGGCATTCTGACGCTGAGTGAAAAACACTTAAAGGTAATGTGCTTTAATTGTTAGTTGGAACATCTGGATAGATTGGTATGATCGACCAATTTGTTTGGGAAGCCACCTCCGTCAAAAGTGCTGACTCAGAGGTGGTTATCCACAGAGAGGGTAACTGTTGTCACTTGTATCAGGTGTTGATAAAGTATTAGTCTTAACTAAAGAACCAACAACAAGGATGTCACGTGTTGACGCGAGTCAGTGTAATTGTGTATGTGTATATAGTTTATTTTTTAATGATGGGTAAGATATCCGTTAATTTGGATATATATATAGTGAAGCTTTGTTGCTTGTCTTTCAGGGTCCAAATGTATTTAGCAAGCTCGGTTTCGTTTGAATGGGTCCTGTGCGTGAATGATTTCTTGTGGTTGTAATACCTTTGTTTGAAGGGGCCACCGGTCATGCCAATGTATGAGTTAACTGTACCGTTGCTATGTACGTCGGCTTGGTAGACAATGGACGGGGTTAGGCACTTTCCATTGAGAGGACAGTCAGATTTTTCACGGCAGTTGCATAGCCTTTGTTGTGTGGTTACTCCTTGTTGCCTTTCTACCAGAGCTTTATAATTAGTGCAGCACGTTGCACGAAACTCTTAGTAGTAAAAATGTCTGACAAAAATTGATTCCTCTATTTGTATATATATATATATATATATATATATATATATATATATATATATATACAGAGAGAGAAAGAGAGAGAGAGAGAGAGAGAGAGAAAGAAAGAGGGGGGGGTGGACAGAGACAGAGAAAAACAGAAACGTCGAGAGAGAGAGAGAGAGACAGAGAGCAGATAATTGTCCTACTGCTGAAATGTGGGTCATGCAGAGAGTTCCTCTTATCAAACAATTACTCACATATATGTCTTATTTCTTTGTAAACAAGCACCTGTCGCCCTCAGGTAGCGAACACAGGAACCGAAAATGTATCATATACACAAAAGGTAAATTTAAACCTGTCGTTACATCTCCGGTGTTGGCATTATGTGACTGTTATAATTGTTCGGTTAAAGGTCACCTAGACAAGTTGTTTTCTCAAGAGCGATTACTGGCCGACAACATTACTTTGTGCCCCTTGAAAGCAGTGTTAATAATTTAACAAAAACATTGAGAAATAACTGCTCTGCCAGATTAATATTAAAAATCACTTTAACTGCAGGCAACGCTCCCCACGGGGTGGTAAAATACTTAAGTCGTGCCAGATTTTCTTTGCGTTAAACGCTGCTTTGTATAGCAAGATTCTTTTGTTTCCATCACTGGGGCTGACATAATGTAAAGAATTTTTATTGTACCAATGAGAGCGTGGTATCGCATTGTGCATCGAGCTCCAAAGTTTAAACACTAACGGCGGATCTAGAAATTCGAGAACCGGGGGGTGAGGGCTAATATACTCGGTTAGTGGTTGATGAGTATTAAACAATATATTTATACAATATAATATATATTACTATATTCGTTATATATTTTCAAGCCTATGAAAAATATAATTTTTTTTATATTTACCCTATATTAATAAAATCTAAAGCCCCTCGATGTGTTGACCCAGCATGTGTTATGATTCTGTGTAATAACGGACAGACTCTAAGTATAGGAACATTGGGATGTTATCTTAATCACAGGGCTGTTCATTAATATCCTCAACTTATGAATTAGAATGTATAATAAGCTGTGAATAATTTATTATTAATTTGATAGGGAATAAAATAGTAATCTAAAAAATGAAAGTTAATTACGAATATTTGGGAAAAGGCAAAGATAAAATGAGAGATGTTACAGCTGAAGGGGGGGGGGGCGCTGACGCCCCCCTCTGTATCCACCACTGAATAAAACTGAAATATAAAAAAAGGACGGCGCTCGAGCGCCGTAGTTGAGGAAGTCAGGGACCCCCGCCCAAGGCGCTCCTTCAGCAACGATAAAGAATATATCTAAGACAATTTTCTTTATTATCTATTTACTATTAGACTACATACATGTATAGACAACCTATCAGCCTTATTGTCTATTCACATGACCCAAGCATGATTCTGATAATGAATTGAATTTTACTACTTTCCTCCTCTGGATTAATAAAAATAAGAAAAATCCAACATGGAATGGATTTCTACAGTTATTTACTTTCTAGGGCAAAAAAAGAAGGTATGGTTGACAGGCACTTTCAGAAATCACTGCGGGTGGGCGGTATTTTATTTTTGACCCTTTTTTGTATGTTTCGATAAAAATGTCATATGATCAGGGAGTGTATGAAAATAACAGGGGTTCTTTGCTAAACCAGTAAAAGCACTACATAAAAAAGGAAATCGTGTCAAAATTGTATTTTTTTTCTCTTCTTGAAAGATGGAAAGCAAAATCAAAATGTTTGATGCGGGGGGGGGGGGTGGGGGGGGGGGGGGAGGAGGGGGGGGGGGGATTAAAACGGGTGGTGCCTTAGAACCATACTTTATTATTTATTTTTTCTTTTGGCCTAGTGTAAATGACATGTCTTTATGTGACATTGTGTGATTTATATCATAATTTATGGTGGTCCTTCTAGTCACAGAACTCCTATGTTATCCTTATTTATCCAAAACTCAAGAGATATTTTAAATTTATTTTCGAACGGACGATCGCAGCGCCATTTGTCGGCAGCTGAATTTGTGGCAGAACTCTTACTCTGAACCAAGGCCTTAGGCAGACTGTGAAAAACGAGGACAGAGAGTTCCAGATGAAGTTACCAGATTTGTCGACAGTTAAGCAGAGTTAAGTAAACGCATACTTCGAAATGTCGAAACAAAATTGCTTTTTCTTTTATGTCTTTACATTTTCTGAGTCTCCTAGAGTCAGTCAATACAAAATGTACCATTGTTCCTTGAACTTCAACAAATACAAATTAATTCTAATAATGAAACATGTAGTAAGTATATAGGCTTTGATATAAACCTTTTTTCTCTAGTTATCTATTGCTTATTAATTTACAAATTATCTTAAGGCATGTTATTCCTATGACCTGTGCAACAAAATGATCATCGGTCATTGCCTCCCCCCCCCCCCCCCCGGTGCGTCACTGGTGTTATCGTGTTGAACCTCCGAGATTCGTTCTATAATGTCTTAACGACGGGTAATGACTTCATATGAAGGCTTGGAAATAATATCATCCTTATCGTACGGATCCCTTCATCCTTATTCAATAAACAGTGCCACCAACAGGACATGGACCTATCCTAAAAAAATAATGATGTATAGTTCCACACATTTGCAGGATGTGGAGGACTGGACTGTTGCTGTTCGTGGGCTGTGTCTTCTGCAATGAATCAGGGCCTCCGCCTCAGGCCTGCCTTACCATGTCACCCGACCACCCACCATTCAGCGCCCAAACCGGAGACGGGGGGTTTCGTCTAAATGTCACTCAAGTTGCGGGCGGCAGATACAGAGGCAGGTGTAAATGGACTGATTCCTTCGTTCTTAGCTCAATTTTTCAGCAAATAGCGCTGGATACAATTCTACGCAGAAAGCAGTAACACGTCAAATTTGAAAATATCAGACAAGGAAAGGTTGGTTTCTCAGGTACAGAGCGCGTCAACTTTGAACCCCCCCCCCCCCCCCAACCACACTCTAAAAAAATACACGTATTTAGAATTTCATGATAAATTAAACCCAAACCACTTGGACACATGTTACAGGAATATAATAGTATTTGATGAAATTTCTTTTTGCTTCGATGTGCCTTTACCTGTTTAAGAAACAACAAGGTTAATAACATGTTGTCCCCTGATTTTATTATTTTTTAAATCGAAAGCTTGAATAGAAAGATAGAAACAAATAACAGCGCCCGCATAGATTTCTGAAATAAAGTGCCCAAGAAACACACTTTGCTTTTTGTCTTAGCCCATTTCCACAAGCATGCGTAGCCTGCTGCCAGTCTCCACACAGAACATTTTTCTATGAATATCAAGGATAAAACTTCGCACACATTTATATATATGCACGCCACCCTTTTACGCCGAAATTGAGCTATTAAGTCTGGGAATCGTAGCTATAGAGCAAGTACAGAGCATGTATAGACAACATTTATTCCAAATATAACGGTCATAAAGAATATGATTGTACTTTTGTTTGAAATTTCATAAAACGGGGGGAAATACAATGGGGCGCGATAGCGGTTACGTGGCGTTGTAAACACAGATATAATACCATGTGCCACCCTGTTGAAGCACGTGTTTCGTAACGCCTGGGTTGACGTCTGGGTCAGGTCCATGTAGTCAGCCATGTTTGTGTACAGTGGTTGCCCCAGTAATCTAAGTCAATGTCAATCGAAGCCGTTGTAGTACACCTGATAGGTGAACAACCAATTTCAAGGACCCATCATTTTCTCCAATGGATCTTGAACCTGGGCGGAGGTTGGTGCACTGCGCTTAGCGGTCGTCTGCTTTCACCCTTCCGCCATATGCCGTTTCTACTCAAAAGAAACCTATTCTGTTTGCGCACTGTTGGATGGCTGGGACTACTTGTCTGTACTTCAAAATCAAAATTTCTTCTATTTTTAAGAGAGCCCTCTCTTTGTACATTTCACATGCGGATGCTTAAAAAATATATTTTTTTTCCGTAAAGTCCTTACACTTGTCCTCTTCACTATAGTTATACTTACGCTGCTGGCGTATTTACAAGAACCAGTGCATTGTGGGTGTCAGATTTGGACTCCAACATTCCCTAAACAGCAGAGTCGTACTCTTGTGAGTTCAGGTCTGTGCAATGTAGTCTGCTTGCAATAGAGTGACACAGAACTTGAATCAGTACTTGGAGTAGAGTCCGGACTTTTTAGGTCTTTTAAGGACTCGCGCTTAGACTCGAGAGTCCTGGACTTGGATATATACTTGGACTTGGAGGATATCAGACTGAGTCCACTCAAGTCCAATAGTAAAAAAAATCTGTTACTTAATGAAGACTTATGTAACAGAATATTACAAAATAATAACACAATATATACTAAGCTTTGATCAGCATGGGGAGCTATAAATGTGATTACCAATAACAGTAAAAGCACATCTAACTAACTTAAAAAATACAAGGCAATTTCCATTTTAAATAGCTTTCTAAGGCTATTTTTTTCGGACTCGCACCTTGACTCGGATTCACAATGACACGGACTCAAAGAAGGTGGACTTGGACTCGAGCCTCAAGTAGTAGTCCAAGGAGTAGGTCTTGGACTTTCAAGAGTGCCCTGGACTCGGATATGGACGGTTGTGGACTCGACTACACCACTGTTAAAATTGCTCAGATCCCGTAAGTCAACAGGATTTGGACTGGTTACGGATGTATGCAAGATGCTGAACTGTACCGAAACGGCAAAGATTACTGGTCTTGTTATAAGAATCAAGATACATGCCTGGAATTTCACTTTTCTTTAAGGATATCGAGTCCTTACTTTTATAATTTTAGGTAAAGCTAATTCGATTTTTCATTGAATAAAGTCGACACAATAGGTGTTGATCACATAGTATAAGTCATCGCCAGCAGATACGCTAGTGTGATATAAACATTATCAGACTGTTAAATTCAGACAATTATCCCAGTGAGTCCCCCCCCCCCCAAGAGACAATGAGATAATAACCCCGGGGAATTTACCCCTTGAAACACCTCATCTTATAAAATATACATTTTAAGGTATACATTACACAAAATAAAGCACATACATATTGTTAAACCAAAAAACTTTATAAGCCCCTATTTAACCCAAGGTCTCCTTACATTCCAGTGCACTTTTCCCATTCTCAGGGGAACACATTCATGGGCGTGTATATACAGGCCAGGAGAGGTGAGGATCAATTAGCGCTTGGAGATTTCCAACTTGACGGACTCCATGACAGGTTTGTATCAAAATAACGTACTTGCTTGAATATTAGTGGCCCAGGGCCAGCGCCCCACCGGTCGAATATGAAAATTTTGATAAGGATAGTAGGGGTTAAGTTAAATGAAAGGAACCAATGTAGCGGGTCCGCTGAGAAAGGATTGTAACGTAAAAACCAACAGTACATATACTTTGTTAAACTATATACATAGGCTACTTTTGATATTTCTGCAAATCGTGGTCATTGTCTCACGCCCAAGGTGTATTACATTTGTTTTATTACACAGTTTGCAGCGCACGACATGTATCAATGGTGAATATGAGTGGAACGCTGTTTCACACTTTTACAATGACCAAAAGACTGAAGTCTTCGCGGTGTGGGACCCCAGAGGTACAAGTCTGACAGGAGTTCAATTCAGGTGAGTTCAGCCTCCAGTTTCGAATACTCAAAACTATTCATTTCTTACATAAATTTTATTTTAGGTGCTTTTATGAAGTGTCCCACATTGTAATCTTCTCCTCAGAATTGTGTCACAAAACTTGTCTCGGTTCAACCTTGCTTCAATACATTTAGCGCCATTTCGGCCCTCTGACATTAGAGAGTCTACGATCGGCGTATGGGCTGTCAGAGTGCCGGTACATCATTTAACGAGGACGCACTTTAAACAGCTATGAGGATGCAAATATTTTCGCCATTTTTACAACGCCACTTGGTCTACAAGTAAGCTTGTTTATATTCTTTCTCACAACACCTACCATGAGCGAGAATATTTCGTTTTAACTTTGCATATTGCGATATTCCTTTGCGTGATTGTAGAATATCTGACCGCAAAAATACAAACATGGCTCGTACGGATTACAGGAAGGCGGCCAACTTGTACGAAATACAGGAAATCATACAGGTTAACATACAGACGGCGTTTCAGTTCGAGTTCACATATATTCTTTCGTCATATTCACCATTCGTGACCTAATGTTAAGATTATTGGTCAATTGTTTGCCACGATGAAAATCCAAAATGAAGGAAGGCTACTGCAATGCAGTCCTCCGTATGACTTGTGTCACGACTCCAGTTAGGCTTACCAGCCCAGTATAAGTACTTGCTGTACTCACGGCTACATCACAATGATACGCCATTCTGTTGAGACCACTTTCCTTATTATTCAGTTAAGCCCCTCTCATGATTAGGTGCTGAGCATGACCGGTCCTTCCAAATTGAAATAATCCTATATACATATGGCAACAAAAAAAGAAACTTGACACCCAGACAGGTTATTTTAAGACTGAAAATGATCTACAGATGACAACACATGGATGCAGACATGGTAGTGACATTTAGGTGTCATTTCACACAGCCCAGCTCTGATACATTTTATGAGCCATTCTGAAATCGGGGATACTCGCAACATATGAATCTGATTTCTTTGATATTTTAAAGGCTTTTAAATAATTTTGAAGGCTTGTAGAAAGTTAATGGGGGAGGGGGCACCCATTATATATATATATATATATATAAATATATATATATATATATAGTTTGACTATAACTGTATTAAAGAGTATAACAGAGATTTCTTATATCTGTAGGTGTATACTTTTTGTAAATGAATTTTCTAAAGTTTAATCCAAAGGTAATTGTATGCTCTGTAAAATATAATTGATTACATTACACATGATATAAATATTATCAAGGAATCGGGAATTAAAATATGAAATTATATATACGGTTATTACAGAAATATAACAATGTTTGCAAATTCACACCACTGTGTAGATTTGATGCGAAGGAAATTCATTTATCAGCTCACAGGCATAAAAGTGGATTTGATGTCATGATTCTCTGTTTTGTGAAAAGATAGTTACATTTTAAAACTGCACAAATGCAGAATAAAATTTTCTCGAGTACTGAGTTAGACATAAGCCGCATATATGACTCCTGAAAAAAGCTCGAGAAAGCTCGGCAAATCTGTATTAACTCATAAAGACTTTTTAGTGTTTAAACATGTTTAGGCCGCATCCTCACTAGCTTAATTTTAATCCGAATCGTGAATCAGTTTATTCTATCCGCACTTGGCCACTAATTCGCATCAGTTCGGTTGATTTTAATCCACTTGAAGGGTGGTCTACAGTAATCCAGTTTACTTTAGTCCCAATTACATTTAAGCGGTTTCTAGTGTGTACTTTATTACGAATACAAATTGCTCAGGGGTAAATATCGGGCCGATCCGGGATTTGAACCCATAACGGTGGCGCACATGTCCGGCGTTCCAATCGTCACTAGCGAAACATTTCGGTCCGCTTTTATGTCACCCCGTAACACACCCCCTCTTAAGAGCGTTCTGCTATCAGAACAAGACTAATTATCCCAGGAGTCACACTGTGGTAGCCTTATTCCCTGGGCAACAAAGTTTACCGTAACGTTGGACGAGCCCCAATTTTGTTACGAAGACAAACTGCTCAGGGGAAAATATCGGGCCGATCCGGGATTTGAACCCATGATGGTGGCGCACATGTCCGGCGTTCCAACCGCTTCGCTAGGAAACAAGCTTCCCTAGCGAGACAGTTCGGTCCGCTTTTATTTCTGCCCGTTACAACATGCAAACCCGCTTCTAGTCGAACGACCTTGACCGCTACCCTTAATGCTGCCCCAGCATACGTTGCGGGAGGGAGTGCTCCGTTGCAGGCCTGAATCGGATTACGAACCAAGTGAGGACAGCAAACTCCTGTGGAATAAATCTATTAAGGCCTTTGCAAAGCGAACTATACAGTGTAGTCGCAAAGCGGACTAATTCGACTAAAATAAACCGGTTTTGTATATTCCGTAATAGGTGCGAACCAAATGTGATGTGGATACGGCCTAAAACTACTCAGGGTGTCTACATAATTCTTATTGGCTCCAAAAACTCGTACAAGTACTTGTTGTGTCTATATGGCTCCACCAGAAGCATCGCAATTTTCAATCCGTCCGCTCCTCCCGCAACGGTTAAACCCTACAGTCGTCCCAGACAACTTTCGTGTAGCCGGTGTTTTGCTGGGCACGGTTCTCTCGGCACAGACACCAGGGTGCATACAGAGCACATAACTTTTATCAGACTATTGAAATTGTGATTCGATTACACTTGGACACAAGCTTTCATTGGTTTTATTCTTGACAGACCAGCAAGAGCGAGTGTACCATGTTTAACATTATGGCTGGATCCACAATGTCATTGCATTGGTCTTATTACAATGTTTTGCGCACCCTGGTGTTCGAGCCCAGCTAGAGAACCTTGCCATCACAAGCAGTGGTTACATGAAAGGATATTTTGGGATATTGCAGTGTACAACTATTAACCGCTCGGTGAGGAGCGTATACAATCCGCTGTGTAATCGCTGTCTACCTACAGTGACTGTCGTAGGATATGCCAAAACGAAATATATTCTCCTTAAGAGGACATAATCAGGAGAAATATTATGACTGTTCTTTCTCACTGTTAGTTCATTTTATCTTTATAAAAAAGTTTCAGGGAAACCTATCCCAGCACACACTCTCAGTACCTCGCATACGGCTGTTTAACACCTTGTTATAGCTCTGCGTGTTGGCAAACACAGTCCATGTTGATCTGTTTACCATAATAAGGCCGCATGGCCTGAGGTCCGATTGGGAGCCGTAAAACACGGTGTTTTAGCCATCGGGAACATGTATTGCACTTTTTGGGCGAAGTCAGTCAGGCTTCTCCTGATTGACACGTGTTGTAGCTCCGCGATGCACACGTGTTGACACTTGTGATCGCGCCCGTTCCACTGTTTTTAACGCTCCTTTACAGGAGTAAGCAAACGGTTTTAAGGCAATATTTTGGTAGGTACAGATTTATTTATTAGGTAGGAAGTTATTTTAATGTTAATTCAACATGCTTTATAGGTGATTAGGCCCCTTTAAGATAGCACAAATGGCAAAAACCCTATATATGAAATCAGTCATAAATTTGCTTTAAATTCATAATAGACCCCATGAAGTATACATTAAGTTTAAGCTAGTACTGTGTTCTTTCTGATGGTACGCATATTTCCCACTCAATTTTCATAGTATATTTTAACATTTGAATTGATTTAAAACTTTTAAAGGTACGCTATTTTCTCTTTTTAGTAGGCTAATAATTAACTCCGTTTAAATATCTAAAAAGAAAAAAAATGTTTTCCTCTATCATTATCTATCTTGTTCAAAATTTTAAATATCTCATAGACTCATGATTTACAGTTTTTGTTTAAGATAAATTTCCGGAGTGATTTTTGGTGTTGGCTTTCTCCATTGTGCTACATTAAAGAGAGAAACTCGTAGTCCTGGCCAGGAATTTGGTCTTTATAAAATGCACTGCCTCGCATTAGCTCGTACTTTACTGGCACGGGCACACACTTAACTCGGACTGGCTCGCAATCTCCGCACAGGGCCAAGATCTATTGAGGAAGATGATAGACCCCTGCAATTGCTTGTTCACCCGGAAACGGTACTTCATCGGGGCAACGGGGCAACCACTGTATAGAAACACGGTGGACCACATGGACCCGGACGTCACTCCCAAATCCATTCACTACAGTTCGGCCTTATGCATTTAGTTCGGCCCAGTCAAACACCTTTTGTTTTGACTAAGCCTAACTGATTTCAAAGGCCGAAGCATAGTGAATGCCCAGAATCAGGCCCATTTTCTGAAAACGGGTGGCACGTGGCATTGTTTGTATACACTGATATAGCCCCACAATTTAGTACCCCTGGTTTCACGGAATTTAAAAAAAAGACAATAATAGTTTTTATAGCGGTTTTTATTACGAAATTAATGTTGTCAAGGCATGGTCTTTATAATTATGCTGAATTGACTTAATTATTAAATTACAATCCCAGGCGCAATTATAACTCAATTTTGGCGTAAAACTTTAAGATATCAGCGTTACGCATCAAACCTTTCTTAATGATAGGTGGACTGATCCATTGATAACCCACCCCTATAGGGTAATGTATAGGGTATAATGTATACCCTGGGCAAATTGCAAAAAAAATCACTTCTTCTCTCGTGTTTAAAAAATCAATACGTCTGGTCGGCACATGGTCGAGTCATTTTGATGTGCTTATGGGTTAAACGTTACTTGACATAAGGTAAAGTTCAGTAGCCGCCGCGATTATTCTAGCTTCCCTGTTTATCACGTTTAACTAATAGGCTGTCAATATAACTTTGTCCAAGTAATAACAACCATTCCAAATTCGCACAGACCTTTCGGCAATTTGGTGATTTTAAACTTAAATTCCTGTGATGTTTTATAATATCTCTGGGTAAAATCCTACACAACCGTGCTGTGTACATAAATATGTGCAGGAGGTTTTCCTTGACATTCATAGATACACCTTCTGTGTGGGCAATGGCAGGCTCGTACTTAAGTCGTCCACCTAGCACTCAGGACGGTACCAGTCGTAGCGTACTCGGCTGCACTCGCTCGTTTCTGCCTCGTAGTATCCCGTACCAAACTCGTAAGATACTTATACATATACTGGTATCGTACTGAAATCGTGGATATCGAATTTCATCCTTGAGAAATGGGTGCTCTTGATAACTCACAACGCCGTTCTGCTATAGGATAAAACAGGGCCAGGACTTTTAAAAAGGCTTGGGGGGGGGGGGGGGGGGGGGGGCGTAGGCGTCTGTCATGCTTAAACCTCTCTTGGCCGCTTCATTCATGGGGCCCAAGAGTATGATCGGAATTTCTGTCTGTAAAGCCGAGAGAATAAAAGCTGGTTCTTGAAGCATTCACTGAATACTGCACACTACTTCAAACATGTCAGTCCATAATGAAAACCTTGTGCTAGCAACTGACCCTTACACTTAAATTGTAATCAAGTAATTATATAACGACACAATATATCTTCATTATCACAATATGATAATGACGTAAAAATCCAATTTAACATAACCCTTAATGGTGCCTATCACCTACCTTTTGAAAAAATAGGTGATTTTTGTCTTCCTCTGAGTATTTATTAATGATCCAAGGATAATTCTGGTTATGAACAGTTCTTATAGGGCCTTCATGAAGAATGTATGAACTTGTTTATCAACAGCATATTTGTAAACACAGCAATGTTGAAAAAAAGCGGGAAAACATAACCTAAGGTGGTAGGGCACATATGTGCGGAGGTAGAAAGGTCACTTGTTGCAAAACGCCATTTGCAAAGCTCTGGCTTTTCTGACTTGCATGCTGCCAGATGCCCGTGGTAAATTTGTTATGATCATTATAGCGGGCCCCTAGCCCTACATATTATAAACATGTTAATATAAACAAAACAAGCAGCCTGTGTGCTGTGATATCCAAGTTTCTTGCCTATTTTTATAACAGCTCCTAGGAATTACCTTTAGTTTAAGGTCAGATAGGTGATTGGGCCCGTTTAAAGATCTGACACAGGTGTTCTCGACTGGGACGCTCAAAAACTACATGTGACTCCAAAATTTTGTAAGAGCGTCTGGGACCCTTCAGGTGTTCTTTCTGTTGTAAATGCTGAAAGGCGCACCCATAACCCACACGTTTTGACCGTTATAAAATCCGGAGATTAAGCAACATTGTATTAAAATGGATTTCAAATTGAATATCAATGCATGAGTACCCACTAAAAGAGAGAAAATACAATGAATATGCATACGCACATGATGGAGGTGAACTGAAAAAAAATGTTACATAATTTTGTAAACAGCTTGAGGAATTCTTTTTGAAGTGTGAAAAAAATTCAAGGATTAATTGTAGTACATATAACAGTTTTTTGTGAGGAAAAAGACAATTTCAGTATCATCATTCATGTTATATTACTTCTTCCTTTTCAGAGCAACCCTTGTCGTATCGTATGGATTGTTTTGGGAGAACATTACTTCGTCAAACTTACAGAGTATATAGGTATGTTAACACAATCGATTAGCAGTACCCGTATCTGGTTATTTCCAACAGGACATACAAAACGTATATACTACTACCACTACTGACGATACTAATAATGATGATAATAATAATAATAATAATAATAATAATAATAATAATAATAATAATGGTGGCAACATATATTCTGTTCATAATAAGTATAGTCTAAGAATATATATCATTACGAAATATATGTATAAAATTATAATTTGCCAATTCAAATATTTAAAACTTAGAAATAAATAGAATTCCCTTTAATATAACAGACCAAGCTTTAAAGAATATTTTAATATAAATAATATTCTGCACTTTAATTCAAGGGGCTGATCTTAGAAACCTTGTTTGTGAATAATGATCAGGTTCACACATACACTTTTGAATAAAATCTTGTCGTGTAAGTTATTTATAAGTATGACATGATTGAGATTGAACAGATCTAGATATGAAATTAATCTGTGTGCGTCGTCCTCTCCCAAGCTATTTAAAACTGGAACAATTGCAACTCAACTCCATAAACTCTATTACTATAAAAGTAATTGTGATAGTTAAGGTTCTGCTTGTATACTCTTTTCTCGGTAATCGTGCAATATAACGGACCCATGTTACTCTCTCTCACAAATAAGTGTGACCACATTTCACAAAATTTTTTTTTGCATGATAAAGTTGACGATCCGGCGCATCTAATGATATCATATTTTTGTATGTTATTTATATATTTATTTTGCTACAAACTGTCGAAAAAGGGTAGTTTGCCGAAAATACCCAAAATGACGTCGTGTCAAAGACGTTCTGAGCCGTCGTCATGAATCCACAGTAATATATACATATATACCATGTAAAACATTAAGATGATGTCTTATAAAATTTACAGTCAATATATAATATTACCCATATATGTTTATACTTTTTTACCTCTTTTTATCCACATTTCACTTGATGTACGTTCAAGGTGACGACGCCCTGCCGCCAGAACGTAAACAAATGTCGAGTGTCACGTGACAAGTCATGCACTTAAAATCAAGAGAGACACGGGAGAAACACGTTCGTCCGCATTATGTTACAACATTTTTTGTTATACTAACATAATAATATCCTTATTTTTAATAAAATAATTATAAAGTGTGACAACATTTATTAGTTATAATGAATGACATTATTAAGGTGTGATCTCTTTTTTATAAATTGTGTGACCACATATAGTTAGAAATAGTAGAAAAAGGTGTTGTGACCACATTTAAATATATTCTTACAACATCATATCACTTATTTTTTTCTAAATTTTATCCTGATTTTTTTTCAAACCCAGAGACCATATTTTTTACCAATAAAAAATAAGTTGTGACCACATTTATTTGACCAGCCATATAAGTTTGTATTATATATAGAATATTATCAAATGTGGTCACATATGGTGTGACCACATTTTTTAAAATAAATTTTGCCAAAAATAAGTTGTGACCACATTTTACTTGACCAGCCATATAAGTTTGTATTATATATAGAATATTATAAAATGTTGTCACATATGGTGTGACCACATTTTTCACCAAAGAATATTGACAAAAATAAGGTGTGACCACATTTTATTTGACCAGCCTAATAAGTTTGTATTATATATATAATATTATAAAATGTTGTCACATATAAGGTGACCATATTTTTCACAATAAATATTGACAAAAATAAGGTGTGACCATATTTTATTTGACCAGCCATATAAGTTTGTATTATCAATAGAATATTATAAAATGTGGTCACATCAGTGTGACCACATTTTTTAACAATAAATATTAACAAAAATAAGGTGTGACCACATTTTATTTGACAAGCCATATAAGTTTGTATTATATATATATATATATATATATTTAATATATAATAAAATGTAGTCACATTGTGTGCCCACATTTTTACAATAAATATTAACAAAAATAAGGTGTGACCACATTTTGACCGGCCATATAATTTTTTATTATATATATATATATATATATATATATATATATATATATATATATATATTTAATATATTATAAAATGTGGTCACAAAAATAAGGTGTGACCACATTTTATTTGAACAGCCATATATGTTTGTGTTATATATATATCATTATAAAATATGGTCACATATGGCGTGACCATATTTATTACCAATAAATATTAACAAAAATAAGGTGTGACCATATTTTATTTGATCAGACATATAAGTTAGTATTATATATATATATATATATATATATATATATATATATTTAATATATTATAAAATGTGGTCACATGGTGTGACCACATTTATTACCAATAAATATTAACAAAAATAAGGTGTGACCATATTTTATTTGACCAGCCATATAAGTTAGTATTATATATATATATATTTATATATATAAATATATATATATATATATATATATATATATTTAATATATTATAAAATGTGGTCATATGGTGTGACCACATTTATTACCAATAAATTTTAACAAAAATAAGGTGTGACCATATTTCATTTGACAGCCATATAAGTTTGTATTATATATATATATATATATATATATATATATATATATAATATAATATATTATTAAATGTGGTCACATGGTGTGACCACATTTTTTACAATAAATATTAACAAAAATAAGGTGTGACCATATTTTATTTGACTAGCCATATAAGTTTGTAATATATATATATATATATATTTAATATATAATAAAATGTAGTCACATTGTGTGACCACATTTTTACAATAAATATTAACAAAAATAAGGTGTGACCACATTTTGACCGGCTATATATATTTTTTATTATATATATATATATATATATATATATATAAATTTAATATATTATAAAATGTGGTCACAAAAATAAGGTGTGACCACATTTTATTTGAACAGCCATATATGTTTGTATTATATATATAACATTATAAAATATGGTCACATATGGCGTAGCCATATTTATTACCCATAAATATTAACAAAAATAAGGTGTGACCATATTTTATTTGACCAGCCATATAAGTTAGTATTATATATATATATATATATATTTAATATATTATAAAATGTGGTCACATGGTGTGACCACGTTTATTACCAATAAATATTAACAAAAATAAGGTGTGACCATATTTTATTTGACCAGCCATATAAGTTAGTATTATATATATATATATATATATATATATATATATATATATATATATATATATATATATATATATATATTTAATATATTATAAAATGTGGTCATATGGTGTGACCACATTTATTACCAATAAATTTTAACAAAAATAAGGTGTGACCATATTTTATTTGACAGCCATATAAGTTTGTATTATATATATATATATATATATATATATATATATATATATATATATATATATATATATATATATATATATATAATATATTATTAAATATGGTCACATGGTGTGACCACATTTTTTACAATAAATATTAACAAAAATAAGGTGTGACCACATTTTATTTGATAAGCCATATAAGTTTGTAATAAATATATAATATTTTAGAATGTGGTCACATATGGTGTGACCACATTTTTTACAATGAATATTGACAAAAATAAGGTGTGACCTCATTTTATTTGAACAGCCATATAAGTTTGTATTATATATATATATATATATATATATTTAATATATAATAAAATGTAGTCACATTGTGTGCCCACATTTTTACAATAAATATTAACAAAAATAAGGTGTGACCACATTTTGACCGGCCATATAATTTTTTATTATATATATATATATATATATATATATATATATATATATATTTAATATATTATAAAATGTGGTCACAAAAATAAGGTGTGACCACATTTTATTTGAACAGCCATATATGTTTGTGTTATATATATATCATTATAAAATATGGTCACATATGGCGTGACCATATTTATTACCAATAAATATTAACAAAAATAAGGTGTGACCATATTTTATTTGACCAGCCATATAAGTTAGTATTATATATATATATATATATATATATATATATTTAATATATTATAAAATGTGGTCACATGGTGTGACCACATTTATTACCAATAAATATTAACAAAAATAAGGTGTGACCATATTTTATTTGACCAGCCATATAAGTTAGTATTATATATATATATATTTATATATATAAATATATATATATATATATATATATATATATTTAATATATTATAAAATGTGGTCATATGGTGTGACCACATTTATTACCAATAAATTTTAACAAAAATAAGGTGTGACCATATTTTATTTGACAGCCATATAAGTTTGTATTATATATATATATATATATATATATATATATATATAATATAATATATTATTAAATGTGGTCACATGGTGTGACCACATTTTTTACAATAAATATTAACAAAAATAAGGTGTGACTATATTTTATTTGACTAGCCATATAAGTTTGTAATATATATATATATATATATATTTAATATATAATAAAATGTAGTCACATTGTGTGACCACATTTTTACAATAAATATTAACAAAAATAAGGTGTGACCACATTTTGACCGGCTATATATATTTTTTATTATATATATATATATATATATATATATATATATATATATATATATATTTAATATATTATAAAATGTGGTCACAAAAATAAGGTGTGACCACATTTTATTTGAACAGCCATATATGTTTGTATTATATATATAACATTATAAAATATGGTCACATATGGCGTAGCCATATTTATTACCCATAAATATTAACAAAAATAAGGTGTGACCATATTTTATTTGACCAGCCATATGAGTTAGTATTATATATATATATATATATATATATTTAATATATTATAAAATGTGGTCACATGGTGTGACCACATTTATTACCAATAAATATTAACAAAAATAAGGTGTGACCATATTTTATTTGACCAGCCATATAAGTTAGTATTATATATATATATATATATATATATATATATATATATATATATATATATATATATATATATATATATATTAATATATTATAAAATGTGGTCATATGGTGTGACCACATTTATTACCAATAAATTTTAACAAAAATAAGGTGTGACCATATTTTATTTGACAGCCATATAAGTTTGTATTATATATATATATATATATATATATATATATATATATATATATATATATATATATATATATATATATATATAATATATTATTAAATATGGTCACATGGTGTGACCACATTTTTTACAATAAATATTAACAAAAATAAGGTGTGACCACATTTTATTTGATAAGCCATATAAGTTTGTAATAAATATATAATATTTTAGAATGTGGTCACATATGGTGTGACCACATTTTTTACAATGAATATTGACAAAAATAAGGTGTGACCTCATTTTATTTGAACAGCCATATATGTTTGTATTATATATATAATATTATAAAATATGGTCACATATGGCGTGAACACATTTATTAACAATAAATATTAACAAAAATAAGGTGTGACCACATTTTATTTGACCAGCCATATAAGTTTGTATTATATACATCAATATTATAAAATGTGGTCACATATAGATGATATGCCCAACATGAGTCCGTGTTTCTCCCGCGTTCGTCTCGATTTTAAGGGCTACCGGTCTGTTACTCATGGGGAGGGGATGTTCCCATCTGATTGTCCTTACATGAAGTAGTCTAACAGGACAAAAAAAATAAATAAGATAAATGACATGTCTAAAATGTAGTCTTTATACTCTGTCCACAAAAATGACTGTTTATTACACAATTTATGTTTATTTGAAATATAAAACGTACATAGAGACAAAGCTGAATAGAGCAAGAGTTAACGTGATCAGTCGAATACATTCACAGACGACAGTTGCATGTTTATGTTTTTGGCGGCACGACGTCGTCAACTTTTATTAAATCTTGGGATATATTTATATTTAGAGGTAAAATTGTCTCTCTATCTATGCATAAAAAGATATATTGACTGTAATTTTTGTTAGACATCATCCTTTTGTTTAACATGGTATGCATGTACAGTACTGTGGATTCATGACGTCGGCTGAGAACGTCTTTGACACGACGTCATTTTGGGTATTTTCAGCAAACTATCCTTTTTCGACAGTTTGTAGCAAAATATATTTATATCAAACATACAAAAATATTGTATCATTAGATGCGCCGGATCGTCAACTTTTACATGAAACAGTTTTTTCATTGAAATGTGGTCACACTTTTTTGTGAGACCATGAAATATGGGTCCGTTATATTGCACGATTACCCTTTTCTCTTGCTACATGAATTCCGGTGATTGTCTAGGTGGCCTAGTTTTGAATGGTTATTATTGTAGGAGTGGGTACATGCATACTTAATGCTGAACTGAGCCTCAAGACCAGTGGGTCCCTCATGTAAATATCTATATATGACAGGATTAACACACACACACACATATATATATATATATATATATATATATATATATATACATATGGACGTTGCCTTTTTGTTCGCAAAAATATTAAATTCGCGATATTTGTGAAACGGAAATTATGCCGAAAATGAAACCTATGTTAATAAAAGGCCCGTTCACTGAAGCTAAGTCGAAAAGAAAAAGATTGCTATATTATTTCAAGTCTTTTAAATTATCTGACAATAATCTAGAGTAATGTCTATTCGTTCGACGTTCCCTTGGATACCCGTCCAATCGTTACAATTTTGCCGCTCATATTATTTATAAAAAATAATTAATTCTTATAATGATCGATATGCTCTGTGTAGGTTATTTTTTTGCGTGCTCGCGAAGGTGGAACCCTCGCAAAACAATGAAAAACTGAAAATCGAGAAATGTTATCCACGCGAATATGAAGCCAACCATAGTATATATATATATATATATATATATATATATATATATATATATATATATATATATATATATATATATATATATATATATATATGTGTGCGGTCAAGCCCACCTTGTATCACATATAGTAATAGAAAATCCCGTTTACTGTAACATGAATCTGAAATCCATGTCCTATCCAAAACCATTTCCAATATATTCAGTGATATATATGACCGTGTATTATCGTGGAAAATTGTCAATTTGTCATACTCCCGTTTACTGTATTGCTTTAAACACTTAGCATTTATATCAGCTCGCACTTAATGTCACATTAAACGCCAACCAGGCGATCAATGAGGCCAAGATCTCCCTTCCGTTCACGGAATGCCTAGAACCCTGATATGTTCGGGTCACTGACCGTAAATGAGCTAATTAGCTTGTAAAGAAACAACATTATTCAAGATTATCGCATTTTTTTGCATTATTAATTGCGAACAAATGTCACACATACACTTATATATATATATATATATATATATATATGATATACTGAGAACCTGATCTTAGCAAGGTTGCGATTTACACCACAGTGACCGAACCCAATATGATTTTAAACACAGGGTTACCCAATCAAAATCGTATTCTATGGGAGACTTCATGTGACAAGCAGTTGTATATACAGTGGAACCTGTCTTAAATTACACCTGTCTAATAAGACCAGCTCTGAATTAAGAACACTTTTGACAAGACCCAATGGTGTCCTATTACACGAATTTCACTTTGTTTGCGTATATATATATATATATATATATATATATATATATATATATATATATATATATTTGTATGTATATCGGATAAGATCGGATCGTATCGTTTATCGGTCTATACAACAGTCATTAAAACATTGCTTATGTTTAATGCCTTTACAAAATAAAACTTAAACATTAACGAAAAACTGTTTGATTTAAATTCAACTTCTGTGTATTATCCCGTCATGGCTTTTTAACAACAAAGTTATTCATTTGAATAAAACATTTTTATTCCAGAGAATTGAAATGCTCTCGCCCACAACATGATGGTTTGACACGCTGTACTCGTCTGGAATAATAAAGTTGACATTCACTTGATTCTTTTTCCTTCTTCGAAACTCAATACCTGCACATCACATACAAGGGGCGGATAATGGATTTATAATAGAGGGTGTTTGACTACCTGTAACAAGAAAGCAAGGGTGCCGTGAGTGCTAGTAATTATTGTTTTTGTTTTTTTTTTGTTTTGCTTTTAAACCTCTACTTTGAAAAAACCCTCCAAAACACACTGGTGAGCTTTCATAGCGATCTTCCTTGACCCTGATTAACACACTAATATATATATATATATATATATATATATATATATATATATATATATATATATATATATACTAAACAGCCGGCAGGAAAATTAAACAGCCGACAAATATATGCTCCAGTTTTAGTCTAATAGTTTGTAATTTTAATAATTATTAAGACCCTGAGATGATAGTTTGCTGGCTGTGAAAATTTGGTATTTAATTAATCTATATGTAAAAATTATGTAAAACATATAATTAAAAAAAACTTTAATTATTTCAGAAATAGTACAAAACAGTAGATGAATTGTGGTCAAATGTGAAAATGGATCCCGAAAAATCAATAACATATGATTGAGAAAGTAGCAGAATTATTCATTTCTGATTTTTATTAAACGAATTTGCCTTTATTAGTATATTTTTGGCCACAAACAGGCACTCTTATGTAACCGGGGAACTAGTGTGCGTCCCTTTGGGTCATATTCCTGTGTATTTTTCGGGAAAATGTTTCATTTATGTGTTGTTTTCACGGTAAGCAAAGCATATTTTGTGATATTCCCAGATAGTTTTATATTTAATGCTGTATTTTGATGTTATGTTGCTATTTGATGTTATTTTGTTAAGACTCCTTTTTCTGTATCTGAAGTTACTTAAAGCATATGGCAATGCTAGACTTAGGCTATCAAAACTACTGGCTAGGTAAATGACCACTTCTTTTTATAAACATGGCATTTTATTTAGCAAACAGAAGTAAGATGTAGGAATTGGAGCATTTAATCAATGCTGATTTCATTTTATAAGATTTTACTTGAAACTTCTATAACAGGTCAGATTATTTTATAGTTTTATTTATAACCCTAAACATATAAAATGACACATGTAACAAGCAATTGCCGAATTATTCCATGGTCGAATGGTTTTGGTTGACCATATCACGAACACATAAAATGACACCTGTGACAAGAACTTAATGGAGTATTCCATATCCGAGGGGTTAGGGTTTCCCATATCACGGACATATCATAGGTACCCCTGACAAACATTGAACAGAGAAATCCATGGTCGAAGGCTTCAGCTTACCCATATAAAAGATAAATCATATGCCGGACGTGACAAGAACTTAGTGGAAAAGTACATGCATGGAGGGCTATTGTTAACCGTATACCTGACATATCAAATGCAACGTATCGCGAGGACCTACTGGAGTATCCATGCCCGAAGCGTTGTGGTTACCCATATCACGGTCCTAGCATATGACGGCATATCGTATGAAAAATGTAACAAGCACATATTGGAGTATTCCATGCCGGAAGGTTTAATGTAACCAATATGAGGAGCATATCGCATAACATGTGAAAAGCACATACTGTAGTATTCATGAGAATTAAACATGTGGGAAGTTTTGACACACATTGCCATTTTGACATATACTTCCGATTCATGGGGCCAATCATGCCGGCCGTTGTGATCTTTACTCATCCTGTTGGCAGTTAACTTACGTTGTTACAGTTACCATACTCCCTACCCCCTGTCTAAAGTTATGGGTAGCAAAAAGCTGCTATTTGCGCTTTCGATTCATATTGGCTCTTCCGCACAGCCGCTCTGATCCCCACTCTACCTGGTGGCATATTAAAACATGTTGCTATCCTGGCCGGTCAGACAGATCTACTGACTATTGCTACTTTATTTTCCTATATTCTTTTCGAGGTCTGGGTATGATAAGAGCATGGGGAAAAATTATGAAACAAAACTCGTTGACATTATACATGTTTATATGAAAATATCCGTTACACCCATGCCCTGTGAGAAAGTTGTTTGTTCAGTTCATTGTACCGTGGCCCAATGTACATGTCCCTCGTGTAACCTTGACGTGAGGCGACCTTGACCTTGGTGGTGATATCATGTGACGATGCAACCTCCATACAGAGTCAAGATATTTTAATGCAAATAAGTGGACCTTACTGAGAGTGAATAATATGTAACCCCCCCCCCCCACACACACACATAGTCACATATGTAGCAAACTTGCTCATCTAAATTAACAATGAATGCAGGGTGTATTTTAAAGTGCGGTTGAACCATATTTGTGTAGTTTTAAAAGGACTGACTAGCTGCTTTTATGCTCATGAGTCAAGAAAAAGGATTTTATCAGTCTCTCATATAAGATACGATAAATATTTATAATCATATAATTAATCCTTTGCATAAGTTTGAAAACATTATGTTATGTTTCTGTAATGATCAATCGTCGACTTAATATTTCAGATTGTTTATCATTACGAAATCATTTTTGCAATAGATGTACTAGTTTAGCAACTGCTGTACAAATACCCTATGGTCTTAAACCTTTGCATATAATTTAGTCAAATTCATTAAAGATAATTCCTTGACGATACCAAAGCTTCTGTTACCTAGGCCTTTAGCTGCTTTAAGTTGACCCTGTGGGCTTCATTATTGATTCCCGCGTGACCTCTGCATTATAAGTTTGTGTAGCTGAAAATATCTATAAAATATCCATTGAGTACAGAAGTTAGCTGTTCATCTTTACATTTTAAAAAATTATATTTTTCCTATCCCTCGTGACTCATTTGCAAAGAAAATGGCATTTACCTTAGTTGATATTCGACTATTAGGCTATGAGAATAAACTGTGCAAATACCTGTAAGTTTTAAAAATTTAACTTATATACCATTCAGTGTCCTACATGCTTGCTTTTGGTTCCCATGCTTTGCCAAAGCGTCACAAGCGCCATCTGGTGACAGTTCTTTTAAACCAGGCTCATGATAGAACAGGTTGCGTATAACAGACGGCGCCACTGCAGTTCTATGACTAAGTGACTTCGATTTGTGTCATAAATAATGATTTTCACATCTTTATACCACCAAGTCCGCATACTATTTAAAACCATTCTACGAGAAAATAGTCTATGCTGTAGCCACATCTTGCCACAAAACTATGAAATGTTCATGACAGGACCAGAAGTGATAGACGTAATGACAGACATTGCGCACCATAGATACAATAAATTATATAATACTTTATTTAAAAAAAGTGTATACATGTAGATATAAAGAAGTGAAACCAAGAGCAAAGGGTGGAATGTAAACGAATGTTAAAAACAGCGGACCGGGCCCGATTACGTGGAAACATATACACAGCGCGTGTGACGCCCGACCACATGTGTCAATCAGGAGATGCCCTGACTAACTTGGCCCAAAACACGTAATACAAACGGTTTCAGTGCCAGTTTTGGTGGGTACAAATTTATTTTAAAGGAAAGAAGCTACTTTTGTGTTAAAACTAACATGCGTTATAGGTGAATGGGCCCCTTTAAGGGTAACTGAGTGATAGTCACCAGTCAAACTGAACTTTCTTGCAAATACTGCCAACATTTTTTCCCCTTAACGTATGCTCAGATCTAGGTGCCCCCCCCCCCCCCCCGGAGGCTACGGTACTGGTAATGATAATGATGATGGCAGTTCCACATTTTTGCAACTGGTTAGGGCTGGACTGTTGCTGCTTGTAGGTTTTGTCTTCGGCTATGAATCAGGGCATTCGCCCCAGGCCAGTCTGAATATGTCATCCGACCACATGGTGATTCACACATTTTAAAGAAACAAACCTGAATACCTGAGATATTTTGCCTGTTTGACACTAAATAACAGTAGCACATTGGTTGAAACCCTTAAGTTTCTTCTTCCCGCTTTATAAAGAGCAGTACGTCAGACTTGAATCGAATATTCTTGAAAACTGTTGAAACTCTGGAAAAAAGTTCAGCATATACTGACCTATTTGAGCTCTGCGGATGCCTTTACATGCGAGGTATCCGCATAGAGTCAAACAAGTGTAGTATTAATGTCTCCATTCCATAATTGCTACCCTGCAAGCGGATTTTTGAGCTCAAAACAATTCGATGTTTCATGCGCGGTTTGGGGCCAGGACAAAGGGAACCTTTTATTAGTCTTGTCATAAGCCCTTCTGGGTTTGACCCTCCTTTTCCTAAATCCTAGTTTCGTTCCTGCTTGAAGAATAAATGTTTAACCTGAATATTGCATTAAAACATTACATTTTGAGACATTATGATTATGAGTGCATGTGTTTATTGCAATAAATTGGTTACATGCATGCGGGGAACCACACATATGGAAAGGAGCTGTCCTCATACGGGTCCCCACACAGATCCCTCGCAGATAATAGAACTGCTTGTTCTCAAAGACATTCTTAGGACATCACTAATGCTGCTTCCAGAGTGTATTTCACAGTGATGTAGGGCTTTTTAAGGACTCTCACTTTGGCTCTGGGGTCCAAGACTTTGTCACGAATTATATAAAGAATTTGCACATGAGTGAACTACCAAAAGAATATTACAAAAAATACGACTATACATAACAAGTTGGAGCTCTTCATCGGGGGGTAAACATAATTAAACGTTCAAGTAAAGGGCACTTTTAAACTCACATAAAATTTGCTCGAATACCCTTTTCCAATTTAAAGAAGATTTACATTTGACTCAGGTTTGGACTCTAGTTCCAAATGACTCAAACCTCGGGTGGCCTGGACTCGAGACTTGAACCCAATGGTGTGGACTCTGCATATTTAAAGTTCATTAGAGAATGATAAAGAGTTAACAAACTATCCTGTTATTAACAAAAATGAAGTGTTTATAAATTTTTCTATCATGTATTATATCATTATTATATCATGATTTTTAAGTTACTAAAATGAAGGTTTCTGTCTTTATATTATAGATTTTTGTAAATGTCTCGGACCATTATTGTATCCGTCAAAACAAACCTGCCGCAACCGCGTTGGATTCCTAAGAACTCCTTTGAGACCACTGCACCGATTTTTTTAAGGAACTTGACCCAATTATCGGGTTACATATGACTTGTGCCTTACCATTTTGCGACGACCTCTGACGTTTCCTCTCTGGAGTGCATCTAACTGTACATCTGTGTTCACAAATGAAAAAAAAAAAATCTCTTTAGACTCGTTTGACTGATCAGGCTGAAAGTTTGCACCAGTGTAGCTTTTTGGTAGCTTTATATCATACGGTAAACTGGTGACGCTACCTGTAATTTTGCATGCGTATACATCCTGTATAGCTTTCTTGATCTTATGACAGGTGGCGCCACCTACATTCACATTCACGCTGCAGGAATCCATGCTAATATCTCGGGACTGGTAAGACGTATCTTCCTGAAATTTTGCATGTGTTTAGATCACACATAAATCTTTATCATACACAAAACTAATAGCACCTCCTGCAACCATTTTTGCACAGCGTCCATCTGTTTTTCTGCTGCTTTCCTGAAATTTTGCATATACATACATCTTGGATAGCTTGTCCGATTTCGTGGCAGGTGTCACCAACTACATTCACATTTACTCTGCAGACATCAATGCTAATATCTCAAGACTAATATCTCATGTACTGTCAACAGTAATGTTAGTTAGGGCGTGCACATCTACCTATGCTATAATTGAACCGAACCCTATAGCTTGTACTGCCACCTCACCGCCTTCAGATAATTAAAATTCGGCTTTCGGGTGGCACCCTGTCTCTAGCCCGTGTTGCTTAATGTCCCGTGGCCGACATCGGGTTCAGCCGTCGGGCTGATAGGCGATAACGTTGTCTATGCGTTTGCCCTATCTCGGCCCGTTGAATTAGCCCTGGTGCTGATGGGACGGGAACAATCCCTCGCTCATGGTTCTATCTGATATTACCTTTAAAGTATAAGTTTTCTTTATATGATATTTTTATCATTAGGTGTCGTCACTAGTATCAGGTGTAATATCATATATTAAGTATAAAGGTAGGTCTTAATTAGAACCCCCGACAAGGATGTCACGTGCTACGCGAGTCTGAGTGTAAATGTGTATGTGTAATGGTTTATTTTTTTACGAATGGGCAAGATATCCGTAAATTTGGATATATATATATATATAAATATATATATATATTATATAATAATATATATAAATATATATATATATATATATATATATATATATATATATATATATATATACATACATGATTTCCCGAGCACACATTATAAAGTTCATACACTCGTGGATACATACATTAATGATGCCCTTTGTTCGCATTTGTTTAGGAAATAGTCCCCTGATACCGCTCTTTTGAATATTTTGATTCACTTCATTGATTAATGATTATTTATTATTAAATAATGATTTATATTTCTATATCCTTCTGGATACGGATATATATATATATATATATATATATATAGAGAGAGAGAGAGAGAGAGAGAGAGAGAGAGAGAGAGAGAGAGAAAGGTGGGGGAACAGAGACAGAGAACAACAGACACGACGAGAGAGAGAGAGACAGGGCAGATAAAATTCCCACTGCTGAAATGTGGGTCATGCCAAAAGTTCCTCTTATCAAACAATTACTTAAACATATATCTTATTTCTTTGTAATCAAACACCTGTCGCTGTCAGGAAGCGTATACAGGAACCGAATTATATCATATACACAACAGGTTAGTTACCATATGGTTAGTTATATGCAGCTGTTCTTATTTCCTGATACAATCTTATGCATTACACTTAAATTCATAAACATGCAACTTCTCTTTACCTGCGAAACATGCATCTGCGTAACAACCACTAACATGCAAACATTGACATGACAAGACTTTTTTTTGCAAATTTGCAAGGGCATCTCATTACATAACAAAAATACAATACATTGTATTCAACTCATATATTAATTAGTTTAACCCATTTCTTGTAATGTTTTTACAATTTTCTTTTACAATATGCCATGTGTCTTTCTACTCTTTTGTTTCTTTTAAATACTGCGAATAAAGACGAATAAAGATGAATGGTGATCCGCCCTGTGTTTAACAGCATGTTCTTTTCATTTGCTGAAAGGATCCCATATATAATTTCACAAAGAGACATGTTTGGGATGCATAATTCATGCTCCTGTAACCATGCTTGTAATTTAAAATAAAAGTTCTTACCAACTGTGAAGTGGAAAAATAAATGAATAATAGTTTCATGTTCAATGAAATCAAATGAACACCCATGGGATGTCTTTAAATTTCCATTTGAATAAATGTTCATTCACATATAAATAATTGTTAAGAATTTTATACTAAAATACCCTCAAATAGGTACTTTATGTAGTTTTATATATAGCTTGGTATACAAGATCCCATGTAACAACAATATCATTCTCTATATTTAAATATCTCCATCTTCTTATCCTGTTGGTGGTGTCCACAATATATCCATAAGTGTACAATATATAATTCTTGACTTTAAACCATTCATCGGCTCAAGCCCGCTTATTGTAACAATCATATCCATATTTTGTTCACTTTGTGTAATCTTATTAATGAAAATACACTTTTTCCATTGTGTTCGGATGGCCGCTTTCAGTACCACCAAGTTCATGTAATTTAGGAAACTATTACATTGACTTATAACTTGCATAACAGCATCCCATTTCTTCCAAGATCCTTTATCATCTATCATATCCTTGATATAACGCATCCCCACATCATGCAACTTTTTGTAATACACTGATTTTGAATTTATTTTATATATTTACTGTTCCACAGATATTAAATCGGAACATCATCTCGATTTTCAGGACCAACAGATACATAATAAGCCCAGTCCTCAAAACAATTTAAATAAAAATTATGGCAATATAGTAGTAGCACAGTAACATCAAAATTATTCCGAATACATTGTAATCCTTCTATTTTCCTCAATCTGTACTTTATCATCTCATTAATCTCATCTCATTGAGTTTGAAGTACCAAGGAGGCTTTTAACCCATATTATTCTCTGGGTCTTTATATTACAATCAATAGCCGGTATATTAATTCCTTCATCATCATATTTTCCAATAATTGTGCTGTATTTAACTTTTGGCTTTTGTGCTCTCCAGACGAAGTTACATAAAAGTCTCTTCATAGATAACATAATATTTTTTGGGGGTTAGAAAACATTTGTAATATACCATATCTTTGAAATACCTAGTGAGCACCCAACCTCTGCTCTACCTCTAGTTTTCCAAAGAGTATGGTTTCTAGGTTATTTTTAACCGTCTTAAAATTATCCTTGCATATCAGTTCTTTATTATATGAAAACCTGATTCCAAGTATTTTTATACAATTTTGTGACAAATCTACCAATCTTAAATTACCATCATTTTGAGCAACATGTTCTAATGATCCAATGTATGCAGCTTCAGACTTTTGAAGATTTATCCTGAGTAATGAGAAAATTCAAATGGATTTATTGCAGACAGAGAAAGTTTTATTGATCCAATATTTCTAACAAATATAATTGTGTCATCTGTAAACACGCATTTTTTAAAATAGAATTTCGGATTTGTATTCTATGAATATTAGTTTCTTTCCTTATCATTATTGCCAATATTTCTACTGCCATTATTAATAAATAAGGGGAGAGTGGATCTCCTTGCCGTGTCCCTCTTCCCAGCTTAAAATATCCTGTAGTGTATCCATTGTTTAAAACTGAACTTTGTATGTCCTCATGCAATAATTTTACCCATCTAATAAAGTAAATATCAAACCCAAAATATCTTAAAGTGGCAAATACAAAATCATGCTCTAAAATATCAAAAGCAGCTTCAAGGTCAGCTGCAAACATAATACCTGGGATGTTTTCTACAGAAGTATAATGCAATACATCCAATATCAATCTGATAGGTTCTGCTATATATCTCCCTTGAACAAAGGCTTACTGATCAAGCTGCATTATTTTTGGTAGGTATTTTTCAATTCTCTTGACCATAATCTTACTAAACACATTAACATCCGCATGGTGTAAGCTGATTGGTCTCCATGCATTTAAAAACGTTATGTCTTTCCCTGGTTGTGGAATTAATTTAACAAGAGCTTGCTTTTAAGAAATTGGTAAGGAGCCAGTTTTTTTAATTTACATTTAAACAATCCCCAAGTTCATTATATAAAGCTAAACATAATTCTTTTGTCAACCCATCATTACCTGGAGTTTTATTATTTTTCATTCCCTTTAAACAATTATATACATCATTTTTTTTAAATTAGTTTACCACATGACATCTAATTCATTCATTGTATTCTCACACACAGGAAGGCTATGAAAAAACTGTAGTAGCCCAAGATTATTACATACTGCTTTTTTTATCATACTTGTCAATGAAGAATTTCCTTATACAAGTCATGAGCTGTTTTTGAAGGTACTTCTTGCCTCCATTCTACAATCATACGTTTTATATTACACATTTATTCTTTGTCATTAAGCAAATTATTATTCATGCACCAATGTGCAGGTCCTGACTTTGCATCATTTCTTGCAGATGCCTGAAAAATCACCGCAGAGTGGTCAGTGTTAGTACTAGGGATTATCTCACAACACGTAGTATATAACAACAACGTACCTGATATTAACAAAAATAATAAAGGCGGCTCTGAATTAAGGGTGTACGTGTACGCCAAGTGAAAGCATTAACTGATTCATGTTTTATGCGCCATATATCATACAAGTTTAAAGTATCCATTATCACTGAGATTTTATTTAAAGAGTTAGGTTCAATACTTAATCTTCCTCCATCAGCATCCCAATCAGTGAGATTTACATTAAAATCCCCGCCCCATATCATTTCAATGCATTGATCATTGCAGATTTTCAGTATTTCTTGTAATACTAGTTCATAAAATTCAAGCTGCTGTATTTCCGAATTTGGTGCATAAGTGTTAACTAAGATGCAGTGCAAACCTTCAATTTTACATTAAAATATAACATATCTGCCTTTTATATGGATACTCTTGGTTACTTCCTTGAAATCAACATTTTTTTTAAATAAGTGTACATACACCACATGACATTGTAGTTCCGAAAGAAATGTACATTTCTCCACGCTACTCTTTTTACCATGCATTCTCATCCTTTTGAACACAGTGACATTCTTGTAAAAAACACACTCCATTATGTGATCCCTACTTCACCAGCCAATTTAAAATCTGCCTTCTTTTCACATAGTTCCTTAATCCACGTACATTTAAAGAGAGGATCTGAAATATTTTATTATCTATCAAACTGAAAATTGAATTGTTTTTAATCCTTTAAAAGCATAGTTTTTTTTTGGTTTGTAGTTATAATAATATTATCCCAAACAAAATGACTGTGAATATCTTATATAATCTCCATTGGCCTGTAACTTGACATATACATACATAAAATACAATAACATCAATTTAATCCTCAGGTCATGCCATGCCTGGCAGTCTTTACCTTAAATAACATAACTTAATCACTTGTTGGTGAGACATGCAGGGTTTCACCATATATAACAATCGTAAATGTGTCCGTGTAAATCTTCAACAAAAATCTTTCCTCCTCAAGTCCATGCTTCTCTGATCTTGGGGCTATTTTTTTACCCTGTTATACAATTCATGTTGCTCTTTGCATAAATATTTTTTTCCTTGCTTCATAACTGTTGTTTATAAATTATGTCTCACGAATCTGACCATGACTACCCTGGGGCTATCACTTTGTTGATTATTATTTCTCTTTCTGATTCGATAGGCAACTTCAATATCACTGGATTCTATCTCTATTCCCAACTTTTTTTTCACATATTTTCTGAAAAGTTGAGACCAAGTTTTCAGCTCCCCCTTCAGTTTGACTGTTCTCTTGAATTCCAAAAATTCTAATATTTGACATTCTAGCATTTTGGTCTGTTTCAACTGTACGCCGAACTGTCTCTCTGGCTTTATAGTACATCAAGGTACTTTCTTGTTCTAATTCACCAATTTTCCCTGACATTTTTATTATATCTGTTTTCAATTCTTTGTTTTCATTCTCAAGAGTAAACACCTGTGATCTATCTGACTATTTCAGTCTCCAGATCATGCAGCATTTTCTTTAAAATGTCCTCTGACACACCTGGCATGTTTACTTTTGCTTTATCTTTATCTTTATTTTGTTATTTTACTTTTTGCTGGGGATTACCAGGAAAAGTAGAAGAAGACCTTGAGAGAACAGATCTTTTGCCTTTTAAATTTTACACTCCTAACCTGATATCAATACGTGACTTAAATGGACATAATCAGGAGCAATATTATGTCTATTCTTTTACACTAACAGTTCAGTTTTGCTTAATTCAAAAGTTTCCCAGCAAATCCATCCCAGCACACAGTCTTAGTACCTCACATACTGTTATTAAAGACCTTGTTATGGTTCTGCGTGTTGGTAATCACAGTCGACGTCTGTCTGTTTACCCTAAAAGGCTGCGTGAACGGAGTTCCGTTTTTGAGCAGCAACACGCGATGTTTCAGCCAGCGGAAACATGTATTTCATGTTTACGGCCATGTTAGTCAGGGCATCTTCTGAATGACAAGTGTTTTGGCCAAAACGCGCTCAAACGCGCTCTGTATATGTTGACACGTACTCGCCCGGTACACTCTTTTTAACATTCGTTTACATGAGTTAGCAAAGGGTATCAGTGCCATATTAGGTAGGTACAAGTTTATTTTAAAGGGAAGAAGCTATTTTTCGTGTTAAAATCAACATGCTTTATATGTGATTGGGCCCCTTTAAATCAAGGGTAAATGACATTTACATTTTTTTACCAACATTTTTTTCCCTGTAAGAATGCTCTGATCTGAGGGGGTGCGCCCTCCCCCTACCCCACCCCCTGGAGGCTACGGCACTGGTAATGATAATGATGATGACAGTTCCACATTTTGCAGCATGTGGAGGGCTGGACTGTTGCTGCTCGTAGGTTGTGTCTTCGGCAATGAATCAGGGCCTCCGCCCCAGGCCTGTCTGACCTTGTCACCTGACCACCCGATAAAGATTCACAAATTTTAAAGAAACAAAGTTTAAGCCAAACCTGAATATCTTCGGATAGTTTGCCTGTTTAACAGCAAGAAACAGCAGCACATTTGTTGAAACCCGTTAGTTTCTTAGTTCCTTTAGTTTCCTTTATAAAGAGCAGTAAATCATACTTAAATCGAATAATCTTGAAAACTGTGATCCTGGATGCAAAAAGTACAGCATATTCTGACCACTTAGAGCTCTACGGGTGCCTTGCCATGCGAGGGTACCGCAAGAAAAATCCAACTAGTACTATTATCTCCATTCCATACCTGCGACCCTGAAAGCGGATTTTTGAGCTCGAAACAGTTCGAGGTTTCATGCTGATGCAATTTTTGCAGTCTTGCGACCAAGACAAAGGGAATCTTTTATTGGGCTTTGTCATAAGCCCTTCTGGGTTTGACCCTTCCTTTTCTTAAATTCTGGTTTCATTCCTGCTTGGTGAATAAATGTTTAAACTGAATATTGCATTAAGACATTATATTTTGAGACAGATTTATTAGGAGTGCATGTGTTTATTGTAAAAAATTGGTTGCACGCATTCGGGGAACCACACATAAGGAAAGGAGCTGTCCTCATACGGGTCCCCACACAGATCCCTCACAGATAAAAAATCTGCTTGTTCTGAAAGACACTTTTAGGACTCCACTACTGCTGCTTTCAGAATATATTTCACAGTGATTTTGTGCATTTAAAGAACTCTGACTTGTGCTCTAGGGGCCAAGACTTTGTCACAAATTATATAAAGATTTTGCACATGGGTGAACTACCAACAGAACATAAGACTATACAAAACAAGTACATAACAATCTTCATCAGGGGATAAACATAATTAAACGTTCAAATAAGGACACTTGTAAACTCACATAAAATTTTCTCAAATATCCTTTTCAAATTTAGAGAAGATTTGTATTTGACTCGGACTTGGACTCTAGTTCCAAATGACTCAAGACTCGGGTGGCCTGGACTCGAGACTTGAACGCAATGGTGTGGACTGTGCATATTTAAAGTTAATAAAGAATGATGCTTTTTTTAACAAAAAATCCAGTTATTAATAAAAAATGAAGCGTTTCATAAATGTTTCTATCATGTACACATTATTATGTCATGATTTTTAAGTTACTGAAATAAAGGTTTCTGTGTGTATATAGCAGATTTTTAAAATGTCTCGGACCATTATTGTGTCCGTCAAAACAACGTTTTTTGGATACTATGTTTTTGACCGGGTTCCGCTGGCGCCAATTATCGGGTCACATGTAAACTGGTGCCTTACCATTTTGCGTTGTCTTCCGACGTTTCCTCCCTGCAGTGCATCCAATTGTGCCTCTGTATTCACACATTAAACCACATATCTTTAAACTCGTTTGACCGATAAGCCTGAAATTTAGCACCAGTGTAGCTTTTGGGTAGCTTTATATCATACAATACACTTGTGGCATTACCTGTAATTTTGCATGCGTATACATCCTGGATATCTTTCTTGATCTTATGACAGGTGGCGCCACCTACATTCACATTCACGCTGCAGACATCCATTCTAAAAATTTAGCACTGATTTGACGTATCTTCCTGAAATTTTACATGAGTTTAGATTTTCACATAGATCTTTATCATACGCGAAACTGGTGGCACCACCTGAAACCATTTTTGCACAGCGTCCATCTGTTTTTCTGCTGTGGGACAAAACCACTCCTATCACGGCAATGGTTTGACTTGTCTTCCTGAAATTTTGCGTATGCATACACCATGTATAGCTTGTCTGATTTAGTGGCAGGAGGCGCCATTCCTACAAACACATTTCCCTGCAGACATCAATGCCAATATCTTAGGACTGGTTTGAAGTATAGGCCTTAAATTTTGTATGACTATAGATCTTACATAGATCTACAGCTTAATATACAAATTTAGTTGCCGAACTAACAATTATTTTTCAAGGTGTCCATCTATTCATCTGCCTAGATATTTTGTATAATTACTTTCACCTAAAGTTTACCGAGTAATAATGACGGGTCTTTGACCTTCGTTTGAATCGACATCCGTTAAAGCATGCGCAAACTATTTTTTTTTACATTTAGAAAGTTCTATTCTATTATCCATCATATCCCCCCTAGCTTCATTCAGTCGCATGTGGAACATGCATGCATTTTGTGACTTCGGGAGTTATATTTATATGTACATAGTGTGCAAGTAGTGTGTGAAGCACATCTTTTTTTCATAAAAAGGTGGGGAATAATCGCCGATTCTGCTCTTTTTTGCTCTTTAATTCTATAGTAGGCTAATCTTTCTTTTACTCAGGGCACTTGATCTTTTTTCGTTAATATATACCTTTTGTAGGCCTGTAAGGAATGTTTGATACTCGTAGCGCCACCTATATTAAAAGCGTTTTAGGATAAAGGTTGTATGGGTGATTTAGAAGCTGTCCATCGTCATTCTCATGTGTTTTAATTAGTGAAGTATGAATTAATTTATAATATTAATGATTTATCCTTTTCCTTCATAATCGATCGAATTAGCTTTGTTTGCATAATCGATCACAAAAAATGTATGTGTACACATGCAAAGAAGTCATATTATCAAGAAAGAAAATCACCAGCTTCTATGGCTCAGGGGTAGATCACAGGAATCAAAGCCGGGAGATCGTTAGTTCCAGTCTCAGTCGGCCCCCACCCAGGGTGGGCGTTCTGCAGGCTAAATGGGGAGACTGTGCCCATCAGTCGTTTTCCACTCACAAATGAGAGCGCCTTTCGTGTGTTCCTCGGTGTTATGACACGAATAATGAAGATACACCCAGGGCCAGCAGGAGTGGTATACCGAATCTGGTTGACACCAGTAAAATCGGATATAAGCCCCTGTCATGTAGTCCGAAACTGGAATTGAATTCTGCAGATGTACAGAATACCTCCACAAAAAAGTTAAAAAAAACAACAAATAATCTGTCGTCGATATAGAAAGATAAATGCGGGACAGAACGTAATAAGTGGCATTGAAAACAGACTCCTCAGCACTGAAGTGTCCACAACCAGGCCGTCACATAAACATTTGGTGTGATATACAGGTCAAACTGGGTTTATTCAATCAATATTTTAGTTATAGTTCTGTAGATTTCACTCAAATATAATAGATTAACACTAGATCTATATGTTGTATGAAAATATATTTTTTTCTCCAATGATGTCTCAGATTTGTATTTGTTCTTTATTTTCGAAAAATAGGTTTCATCATTGACATAATAAACTATTATGAATCTTGCAACAGTGATTATCAAACCAAATAACAGAGTAATACAAGTACAATTTCCATGTTTTACATGTTAGTACCATATAAATATGTCAAGGTTCATTTAGTTTTAGAATTTTCATGACTTTTAGATATTAAGAAAACTCAAATTTCCAGTATACAATTTTGTATCCTGTAGTTACATCGTTACATTTATATAAAACTTTCTGCTTCCCAGTTCATGTATTTACGTTTGTGTGTTTACCACTGGACATTCAATTATTTCAATCATTATCATTTTCAAAAATTAATACGTTTGTCTAAAAGAACGTCACAGATCGAATGGTGAAATCATTACAAACTATGAAGTTGCATATTATGTTCACATTTCATACTCTATTCACGTAAAATTGAAACAAATATAACATATTATATACACACGAAGACAAAAGGGTCACCCGCCTAGCTAAAGATAGCAAAATGATTGAGTCATTGAATTATATACATCACTACTTGTTTAGTATATTTGGAGGAATTCGTTTCCATTTTATTTCATGTATAGTACTTTGTATCTTTTTTACCGCCACTTTGCGTTCAAGATATTCAAGTCTTGTCAGTTTTGTCACATACTAATCCAATGAAAGAGGTGCCAGATTATTCCTATAACTTAAGACCATGACCTTGTAGACCAAAATTAACATATTTACAAGGGCAGCATATTCTGATTTTTCTGCCCGAGTGTATAGAAGCTTAGGGCCGGGACTTGGCATAAACGATAAATAGATTCATTTTCAATAAAACAATAAGAACATCTGTTTGTGTCTGTTATCCTCCATCTAAATAGATTTTCGTTACCAGCAAGGATGTTATGCAGAATTCTAAACTGAAACTGCCTTAGATGCATTCCCAGAGTGTTCTTGTAAACGTTATTAATTGCTCGTTTCAAGTTGAAGTCTTTTTAACGGTTTGGTAACTTTATTTTGAAGATTGGTTCAGAAGTTTTACATGATATTATTTTGACGTAGACACTCCTGAATGTGATTTTGTCCAACTCTAGGACTACGTCAATGTAAAATTTCAGGATCCAAGTTACCTCTGATACTTTTCAATCCTCCAACGCGTTTTAAATAAAGATTAGGTATAATTGCATACTTTCTCGTGTCACCTCTTGTAAAAATACAATACTCCGATTTCGATTATGATCAAGCAACCAATGAAAAATCTACCTCCTTTTTCTGTACCGACATAGACCACTTACATTTAAGGTTAATGACTGAAAAACCAGTCATGATATTATTATCTCTATTAAAAGCTTAAATTTAAGCACAATATTTTGCATTATAGTACTCGTATAAAGTTTATAAAGTGCAGTTTCACAAAAATCTACAAATGTATGTACCTTTGTCAGAAATTCTCTCAATTCATATAGTATAAATATATCAGTCATAATGCTAAATAAAATGTTCAGAAATATACTGAACGAATAGAAGACGCTGGATATTGATCGAGATAGTGTGAAATTAGAATTTGAATGAGCTTAATAAGTTAGACAATACTTTTTGAGGTAAAGACTGAGTTACCCAAAATCCAAAATAATGAAGAAAATGAACAATTTGGTGCACCTTTTGGTGGACTGGCTCCGGCATTCCACGAGTTTGTCCTTCAGATAATTTTTGGAGAGAACCTGAATACTTGTGCATAAATAAAATAATTTATCAACAATGGCAAATGATGTTTGCCATCTATTTTTTTTACTGCAGACACATCCATACAAGTAAATATACACATAAAAACATATACATATACACAAATATACATATACATAAATGTTGATTCAGATAGAATTGTGCATATGTTTAGATTACTGTTGAATATTATCATGACTTTACACCATTAAATTCACAATAACAGAAATATAATGCGTCAGTCAATACAAAAAAATAGGCCTATTTATATGAGAGGACATAATGCTGTTTAAAAGAGCAGTGGAACCTATCTGAACGACCACCCGTCTAACGAAAAAAAGTTCACCAAGACCAGTCACGAGCGGGCCGAAAGCTCCCTCACCGGCCCCGAGCAACCTGCCAAAGACCGTCACTAAACGCGAAAATCAACCCCACAGCTTGTCTCTCATACAGGCCTCACTGCAAATATAAATATATATAAATATACAGATCCATATAAACACAACTACACTTATATATGGTCACGAGATATCATTTGGTTGCATATCACATGCGATTTCAGTAATTGGATGACAGTTGCGGACCACCACCTATTGTTTCACAGTAACTAAGGTGGGGGGTTCTGGCGCTCTCAAACGATTTGTATACCCTGCGCGACCTCTTACGAACACAACACCGTCTATTGTCCAGCAATCGTTAATCAGATTGTCCCTTTTTATTTGAAAGCGGTTTTAAGCATGGTCTAACGTGTTCGCGTTCAATCCTCATTTACAGATACTCCTTTTGCTGTCTCACCTGCTAGTTTGAGTTTGGATTTATTTTTCATGACTGATTCCATTGTCTTGTGAGACAAGAATTTAAAAAAGATTTGTCTGGGCTTTCCTTGCGGTTCTGGACGTCCCACACTGTTAGAACGTTCAACATCATTTTCGCTCATGTTAAGTCACATTTAATCATTAGCCATTTTCAGAACCATACTGTCTGTATTTTCTCCTCTCTATTCTAGCCATGTATGTATTATTCGAACTGAGTTCCTTCTTGAATATTGCTGTTGTGTGTCCAGCTCTTCGTAGATACAGATACAGTGTCCTCCAATTGAACAACCCGCTCATTGAGCTCATCAATTTTCTGCTCTACACATTTAGTTGTTGTTGTACTGAAGCATCAATAATACTTTTAAAAACACTTTGTACTGACTCAGTAGTTAGTGCCTTCGTGAAAAACAGTGTAAATTTGTAAGAGTCTTCAACGAGTACAGGGGCATTATCATCTCTGAAGTCCAGGCTGGCCAGTGGATAGTCATCAGAAGAGTCGCACGTCGATCTATTCATATTGCTATTTGTGTTTTGGCATTTAATGGACACTTTTTTCTGAAGAGTCCCCTTTTCTTATCACTTTTTATGTTTTGAAGACATTACACCATACATAAACACTTATGTGAGATAGTAACCAGGGTTTGTTTACATTAAGGATCCTTTACCACTGGTGTTGTCAAGGAAAGACTTACTGATCGGAGTTTATGAATTAAATGTATGGTGAAATACTTAAAATATTTTACACAAACTGACACATGTTAACTTTTGTTCCTTACTCTGTAGTTTTAAACCGCACAAGGTAATCTTAGTGAATGTATTTAATGACAATTGATACTATTTACCGGAGCAAGTCCTACCTGCGTGCTACACGTCCAGCGCCATCTAGGTATAGTTGATTTACAACAAATTCCTACTTCCAGTTTTAACACTAGATTTATCTGTTATACGAAACTAACAACTTCATCCTAATTTTTTTATACAATATGTTTTAAGATTTATTTTAGAACATACAATTTGTCTTACTTTGTATTTTAGAATTGATTCAAAGCAAGGTAGTGATGTATTATATATCAGATTAATTTCTTAGTTATCCCTCGAATGTTGCGCCAATGCAAGCCTTTTATAAATATTTTTTTTTGGTTGAGGTAACCGCTTCAATCTTTTTTAATGAATTTTTTTTTTCATTCCGATTTCGGACAACGTGAGTTTCACACGCTTCCTCTCATTTGATACCCTGGCTTTAACCAGGCCCAGTGACTACTGCACCTGCGGGCCCCGGATGCGTAATCGTCCCTATTGCCAGGTCATATAACCGAGGAACCCCCGAATGAAACACGGCCGTCGGGGCACGACCTTCCTATTGAGCATTCAGAGCGCTCACCCTGAGTGGGGGCCGACCGTGAAAAATCTCACCGCTTCGGCCGAGATTCGAACTAATGACTTACCAGCTTTAGGTCCGTTCCTCTAACCCTAAGCCACAGAAGCCGGTGAAACCAAAGACACTGCTGTGAGCGACCCAACGTCGGCACGTCTTAGGGCCGACATCTGTGGTAGAGTGTGTACAAACATAGATTATGTGGATGGCTCCATATTCGCGAGGTTAGAAATTAATATTCGCGAATTAAACTTTTTCAGTATTTCGCGAGGATTCATTTTTTTGCAAATCCACCATACAATAACATTCGTTTCTTAAGTATATCAAAACCTGTATATAGTTAATTTATCTTGAAACGATGGGAATTAAACCGTGGGAACATCAAACGATTGGTATTTCTTCATTGCTGGTATAAAGATGTTATAAAAGGCTTATATTACATACAATATCAATGTTTGATTTACAGAAAACACAGAAACATTTATTATAAGGCCTGCATGCATTCAAATCGATTCTGCTTTACCGTTTCTACCTAGGACGTGCACGTCTACCTATACTATCATTGAACAGAACTCATTAGCTTGTACTGCCACCTTATCGTCTTCAAAAGTCGATTGGCACTATTAAGATTGGTCTTTATTAGAACCACGGACGGTTCTGTACAGCAGATTTCACTCAAATATAATAGGTCACTGGTACTTAAATTAAGCGATTGATAATCGACAATTTTTCTATTAGTCATCGAACATGATTTTACAACACATTCCTACTACCAGTTTTAACAACAGATTTATGTGTTGTATGAAACTAGTAACCCCAATTTAATTTTGTATATATAATATTTTTCAAGATTTATTTTAGAACTTACAAAATGACAGTGTTAACTCTGCACCCAAATGTAAGAGTTTGTATTTTATAATTGATTCAGAACAAAGTAATGATATATTAAATATCAGAATTATTTCTTTGTATATTACGCCAATGCAAGCCTTTTTTACATATTTTTGTTTGTTGTGGTAATCGCAACAATTATTCTTAATGCAAATTTCCATTCCGGTTTCGGACAAGGTGACAGGGCAGTATCACAAGCTTCCTCTGATTTTATATCCTGGCTTTTACCAGGCTTTGTTTCTCCTGCACCTACGGGCCCAGGATGCGTAACTGTCCCTTCTGTTGAGTCATATAAGAACAGGGGAACCCCGATAGGCGCACTCGTTTGTGAGTGAAACACGGCCGTGGGGGCACCACCTTCCCATTTGGGTCTTATGCTCTACCCCTGGGCCTCAGACGCCGTTGACACCTAAGACATTGATGTGAGCAACCTAACGTCCGCACGTCGTAGGGTCGACATTTTGCCTGAGGGTACAAACATACATAATGTGGATGGCTTCATATTCGCGAGGTTAAATATTAATATTCGAGATTTAAACGTTTCCAGTTTTACGCGAGGGTTCAGTTTTCGCAATTACACCATACAGAATTAAACCATGGAAACATCAAACGAGTAGTATTTATTAATTGCTGGCATAAATATATTATAAAAAGGCTTATATTAGGCCAAAAAAAATAAAAGGTATGGTTTACAGGCACCGCCCGCGTCAATTTTAAACCCCAGCATCAATTTTTTTATTTTATTTATTTTTAATATAAACTTACCAGTTTTGAGCTGAAGCCGCACGGACATTTTTTTCAAGATCATAAAATCATACAACCGAAAATTTATTCCTATTTACGAAATATTTTTCAGGCATGTCAATACTTCCAATGATTTTTTTTTGTGATTACGAGTCACGAGGGCCTGCAGTCAGGTGCTGAAGCCTACTGGTGACCTTAATTAATTAGTTCTGGGCCGATGTTGTGGCGGGCCAAGGTGAGAAAACTACAGCAGCCACGCAGTGCAATAGGCTCAATATGCTCTAGGAAGCGACTGAGCAGTCTATCTAAGAGAACGTGTCTGTTATCAACCATATCCCGTTTTTACTCAAGCGTCGGCTATGGGCTAGGTTGTAAGCCAAACAACTGAGCTGTTTACTTGCATAAGCACTTGAGACATATCACTCATACATCGCTTGTGCTAGAGCAGATTTAGGTGAGAGGCAAAGCATGCGCACCAGGCATTACAAATGAGCTGCTCATTCCCAAAAGCAATTGTGTCATCTATACTTAAGCTCGCTGTTATTCAGTTGATTCATTATACCACTTTTACTGTCAAGAAGAACAAAACTGAAATACGATCGTCATTTGCCAGAAATATGGAGACAAAGCAGATAAAATGGACGGCGTTATGCTTTGTTGACAAGCTGCTGATAATCTTTGAACGGCTCCACCGTGGTGACATGCCTGTCATCATGCAGATAATAACAAATTAGAGAATATTCTGATAGAACAAAGTCTGAAAGGTAATGTACAAATTAGGCTAGAGTATTCAATACGTTGAAACCTACGTCAATTACGTAGATAAAAAAACACGGTGACTCTCAGTAAAATGGCGTGTAATTAGTCATTAACTGTCGTAGGAACTTGCAGCTAGATCCCTGTCCATTTTACTGAATATTCGTTTCAATTGTATATATATATATATATATATATATATATATATATATATATATATATATATATATATATATTTATTTATTTATTTTACATATATAAAATATATATTTGTATATTAGGAAATATATATATATTTATTTTACATATATAAAATATATATTTGTATATATGGAAATGTATATATATATATATATATATATATATATATATATATATATATATATGGTCTTCCGAGCACACCTTCGCAAGTTCATACACTTGTGAATACGTATATTAATAAGCCCTTTGTTCGCATTTGTATAGAAAATATTCCTGCTGATACCGCTCTTTTGAATATTTTAATTCACTTCATTGATCAGTGAATATATTATTCAAATTCTTTTCATTTTCTATATCCTTCTTGACACGGACACACACATTAATATATATATATATATATATATATATATATATATATAGAGAGAGAGAGAGAGAGAGAGAGAGAGAGAGAGAGAGAGAAGAATGAAAGAGAGGGGGGCAGAGACAGAGAACAACAGATACGACGACAGAGAGACAGAGCAGAAAAAAAGCCTAACTGCTGAAATGTGGTTCTTGCAGAGAGTTCCTCTTATCAAACACATACATAAATATATGTCTTATTTCTTTGTAATCAAGCACCTGTCGCTCCCAGGAGCGTACATGTGAAACCGAAATTTATCATATACACAACAGGTAAGTTTGTTAACTGGTCATTACATTTCCGGTCATGGCATTTTGTGACTGTTTCACTGTTCGGTTAAAGATCACCTAGCCATGTTTTCTTCTTCTTAAACGCACTAACTGTGCCTCTTTAAAGCAGTGTTAATAATTTCACAAAAGAAAAAATAAGAAATAACTGCTCTGCCAAATTAATATTAAGAATCACGTTAATTGCAGGCAACGCTCTTCACGGTGTGGTGAAACAATGTAGTCGTACCAGGTTTTCTTTGCGTTAAACGCTGCTTTGTATAGGAAGATTCTAATGTACATCACAGGGGTTGACATAATGTAAAGAATTATAATTATAATGGAACCGTGGTATCGTACTGTGCATTCAGCTCTACACACAAAAGTAAAAAGCTAGTGTAAACAGTAGTTTATTGAATCATCAATAAGGATCGGAAATCAGGGCATAGCCCTATATTAAAACTCTCCTAAGATACAAGATATATATTAACATGTTTCAAAAGATAAAAGTTAAAGAAGGAAAAGATGGCGCTTGAGTTGAGGTGGTCAGGGTCCCCATCCATATAGGTGCTCCTTCAGCAACGATAAAGATGATATCTAGGAGAATTTTAATTATTATCTATTTACTATAAGGCCCAAAGAATAGGAGAATTTCAGAAGAAATGGAGATGAAAAGCTAATGTCTATGAATATTTAACTGGATGCAAGGTAAGATCCAGCCTATTTAACAAGGCTGCTTATTTAGTGGATGCAATGTTAGTCTCTTTCAAAAGAAGTTGGCAGGATTATGTCTAAAAGAGAAACAATTTTTTTTTTTGGCTATGGTATGCTCCCGGTCTTTATTTTCAGATCTGCATTTAGTATATGTGTTTCATCCTGTTGTAAATGTTGACGGATTGTTCTATCATGCTATCTTTAACAGTAGGTGTGGTTGTGCATGCTCTTAGTTCTGATGCTTTAGTGAACCTACTAACTCTTAAAGCTGTTCTTTTGAACACGCGACGCCATTTTTCGTCTGATTACACTCGGGTCTGGCACATGACCAAAAATCAGACAAACGACAGCGGGTGCCGCCTGTTTAAACTGTTGAACTGGATGCACAATGCGACACCAGCTCTTGTTGTTCTGTTACTGGGCCCTGTGCCAGAAACCGCTGTTATCAGACCAAAGGTTAAACAAAGAAACACTGAGACGATGCCGTGTATAACTTCTGCAGGAGGAGCGTAAATTAGCTACAGGGCTTGGCTATACATAGTCCCAAGATACGACACGTATCACAATACTGAAATTACGATACGATACACAATACTATACATATTGGTTGGGGTGCGCTATTTCATCGTTGTATTTCGGTATGCGTATCGCGATACCATTTTTAAGTTTAAGTATTTGTTTTAAATATTTTCAAACTTGTCTGAAACTGATTTTTTTGTTATAATTCTATATTTATTGTAAATAATTTGACGTCTTAATCGGTTGTAGTTAGTGAGAGGCTGCATGGTAGGAAATGTCTAAGTAGACCAAGTGTTCTATTGGAGCTAGAGACATAGTTAACCATGGAAAAAGTGATAATAAATATTAATATAAGCCCTGTAATCAATTACTCAATACTTAACTTAGAACTTCAGTTAAGACCTTGTCAAATTTGAAATATACTTATCTATATTTATACTTTTAATCTGTCATTATATTTAACGTGATATTGTTTATCTGGTAGAAATATAAAGACGCATATATACATTTTTAATTAACTCATTTAATCAACTTTTTCTTGGATCAATACATTTTCGTAGAATCCAATGTGTCAAATCGCGCTTTCGTGTCTTGTACATTAAATCATACATTTTACAAATATTGAATAATAATGAGCCGAATAAATATTTGACAGATATTTTGTATTATTTTGTATTAATTGTATGACACATTGATGGAAATCTAACTTACACCATCAGTGGATCGACAATTATACATATTTTCTCCATATATACGCTGTAGAAACAGAGGCTGAAATACTGTGCAATCCTAATCAGACAAATAAGCATAACGTTGTTAAGTGTATGTCACTGAACCTATCAGTCTTATCGTCTATTCACATAACCCAAGCAGGATTCTGAAAACGAATTGAAAAATTACTTCTTTCCTCCGCCTGATAAATGAAAGCCAGAAATCCAACATATGGGATTTTAACAGTTATTTTGTTATTAATACAGTATTTTTGTGGCAGTGTGTAGTTTATAATCATAATTTATGGTGGTCCCATTCGAATTTTGTCACGGAACATCTCTGTTGCCGCGCTTCAGATGAGCACGTGCCACGTTGTCGGCCTGGTTATCCCAATTCATCCATAATTCAGGAGTAATTTTGAATTTTCTTTTGAACGGGTGATCGCAGTGTCATTTGTCGGCAGCTGAAATTATGTAACAAGGCAGAACACAGTTCCTTTTACTCTGAATCAAGGGCTGTTGCAGATTGTGCCAGTAGAGGAAAAACACTTCCAGGGGAAGTTTCAAAATACGTCGAAGTTAAATTAACGCATATTTCCAAATGCCAAAAACAAAAATGTTTGTTTTTTATGTATTTGCATTTTCTTAGCTTCCTAGAGTCGGACAATACAAAATGTACCGTTGTTCCTTGAACTTAAACAAATTCAAATTAATTTTAATTAGGAAACATGTAGTAAGTATATAAGGTTTGACAAAAACCTTTTTCTTCAGTTATCTATTGCTTATTAATTTGCAAATTAACTTGAGGCATGTTATTCCTATGACCTAAGCAACAAAATATTCATCGGCCATTGTCAATCTGGTCGTGTTAATTGATGGTTATCTATTAATATTTAAATAGCCAGTCGTTATCAAAATAAAACGCAATCTGTCGTTATCGGGATGAAACTACAATTTTCTTCATGGAGTGTGGGGGCATATGTCACCGAGTAATTTTTCCCTGTAAAAAAGTGGACACCCTACATTTCTGTGATCCTCAGACATTAACCTTTACAAAAAATATGGTGCCATTTTTTTCTATAGTGGTGTTGTCATTTTTTTTCAGGACAAATTTGATTTTAGAGTAAAAATTGAGGGCCAATATTTATACATATTTATAACAGAATTAAAACACCTCAAACTGGTTGGTAAGATATATTACATCACAATAAACCAGACTACACACCCAAAGACTGGGTAAAGACATTTATTACACTATTAGAGAGCACTTGTAGAGCGCATACCTCCCCCAACCCACGGCTCCGCATCAAGATCCATCAGACTAGCCATGAAAAATTAATCAGCTGTTGTATGGCCAGCGGTATATTGTTTTACTAAATTGCATTGATAAATTTCTTTAAAGAATTGTATATAGACAACAAGGTATCCTTGGGTAGTTTGTGGAATGTGTATGGCGGACCACTTGCTCATTTCAGATAACCTGTAGCGTATACAGTATGGCTCCGTTTTCCCTAGATTTAACCAGTGACTAAATATTTGCTTCATTCATACATAACATATGAAAATGGCCCCGTTATTCTTCCATTAAATATGATTTTGCTATCGAAATGTCCCATTGTTCGATTATTATATCACCAGAATCACTATCCACTCGCTGATAGTGAAGGTATAGAAACCCGTCTCTTACGGTTATTTTAACTAAAGTATATCTAAAGGTTCCTAAGGAATGCTAAGGAGTTTTTTATGTCTTGGTCATTATAAAAGAAATGATTTATAAAAGTTAAGGCGGATGACTAATTTTTTACATATTTTGTGAAGATTTAACAACAGACAAAAAGGACAACTTTGACTTGATTTAGTGCCAGATCCTCACTAACCCAACCCAAAGTGTTAGGAAAAGCTACCTAGTCCACAATTCACAGTGAAATGAAAAAAAAAATAATAATAATAATCATCATCATAATAACATCGTTGATCATATAACCTCAGCTTTGTGCGGGCAATAGTATATCATTTGGGAGCAATTATACCTTTTTTGGATTAGCTATTTTCATCAGCTATATTACCAATCATTGCAAATCTTTTGTAAGCTGGACACATTAGGTAGTTTACAGCAGACAAATATTTACATATATTTACCGTAGAATGAGACATATAAAGGACATAATTAACATTGAATGAAATACATGTTTTGCTGAGGAATTCATTAAGGGGAGTGTCGAAAAAAAACCCAAAGGGACATTAAAAAATGTAGAAATTTTAGAAAAGTCCTGTTAAAGGAAACAAATTTGAAATTGAATAGCAAATTATAAAAAAAGATCTATTATAAAAATGATTTTGTTTGGTTGGCAAATGTTTTTATACAATATTTGGAATATAAAACCGAGGCATTCAGGATATGCCAGTACAATTACAAAAACGGACAAATCTTAAAATAAACTATAGTAAAATCTAATGGTAATGATCAAGTTAAATGCTTATTATTATTGAATTATTTTTTTTTTCATTATCTATAAATGACTTGTGATGGCACAATGGCAACATAGGCTTCATCCTTCCGAACAATTTCACTGGTACATTTTTTAAAATGAAAATAGTAATCTGTGGATAATGAGTAGTTCCCAGCTTGTATACCATCTGTATAAAACGCAAACTATGAAAATAAGAATAAAGAATAGAACTATTCTGATACTTATAAAATCTGATTGGTTATGTCATTGAATGCAGGGTATGTCCGTATATCAGCGGAATGTACATCTTTGTTTGGGGCCCATGTTTTTTTATATCATTTTTATACTAAATAACTCCAGACAAAAACTAAAGCATTGTATTCCTGCTGAACTAATGCCTGTTTCCCTTATATCATGATTAAGAACAATTTCTATTAAGTGCACAAACTAACGAAATGACATGTGCCTGACACAAGATTAAAACGCCTTGAATATAATTAAAGGTTTTTGCATTTCTTTTTATTTTCACAGCACATACAAATTCCCTTTTAAGTACATTAAACTTTTCTGATACGACACATTTTCAAGTGAATTTCAAGTAATTAAATCTTAAAGAATCTGAACTTAGTTCGTGCTTCTTACTGCTAGTCGAACTTACTGCTTATGGATCTCACCTTAATAATAAATTGTTAAAAATGGGAATAATTAAATAATTATTTGTATGTTCATTTGGCAAATGTTATTTATAACATATTAAAACGTGTCTGGTAAAACAATATTTTATCTAAAACGATTTTAGAAGAACATACAATTGTGTATGAATGCCATCGAGGTCATTATCTCGCTCCCTCTTCTCTCTCCCCTCTCTCTGTTTCTCGTCCACTCTCTTTCTTTTTCTCTCTCTCTCTCTTTGGCTGAATGCAACATTTTTTTTTTGGGCAAAACCATCCCTGTTCACTGAAAATCTCAAATTCACCTTTGTCATTCATTGTTATGGTTCTGTGTGTGAGTAAACGCAGTCCACGTGTGTCTGTCTACCAAAATAAAGCTGTAGACCATCACTAGAATTTTGCTCTTGCGCTTGTACAACTCCCAAACTAGGAGAAATTATACGCAAGAAAAAAAAAAAAACACAAGCAACACTGTTTTGATGCTTGAAAAAAATCATGATTTGTGAAATAGTGCGGTATGGCCACCAGTTTGCGTGCGCGCTATCTTTATATTTGTACCACTGATCTCGCAAACCTTTCCTCACTTATGTACAGGAGTACTCAAACATTTTACAATGAATATTAACAGATACCATATTTTAAGGAGAAAAAAAAATCAAGCCATGTATATAAAATATTTAACACCATATGTGTATATTAAATATACTTGGTCAGTGAAAAGGTACTTTTAATATCAAAAAATAAATTTAGAGAATCCCAAACTGTTCAGAGAACTAAGTTTGTGTGTTTATTATGTAAAAACATTTAAAAAAATAACCTTTCTTATCCTCTTGTCCCTGCTTACTTTGTTTATATTTCGGTCACAGCTTATCAATTGAACGTTTTAAATAACATTTTAATACAAGCTGAAAGACATGTCAAAACTGAATAAAAAAAGTTGGCACCATGTTTTTAAGGCTTCATAGAAGGGTGAAGAGCAAAAATGCATGGGTTGTCACATTTTACAAACAAAATTTACTCAGGACGAATTTGCTACATATGCCCCTACACTAATGTGCAAAATAATGATTTGGAAGACTATGGTAGTGATCAGGGCCGTAGCCTGAGCAAAGTCCTGGGGGGGGGGGGGGCAGTAAATGCTTCGTCAGAGCGAAGCATACCAAGGGGGCGAGGGTGTAAGAAGGGGATTCCCTCTTCCACATTGTTGAACTAATTTTGAATACATGCTATATATTGGCATTCCTGTGGGATTTTTTTTATTATATAAGCTCTAATCACAGAAACATAATTGCTTGCTATTATTTACGTGGCCTACGGGTACCTGTGTGATAGTCACCACTTTCTTGCATATAATGCCAACATTTTTTTTTCTTTGCCTAAGAATGCTCAGATCTAAGCACCCCCACCCCCTCCACCGGAGCCTACGGTACTGGTTATGATATTGATGGCAGTTTCACATTTTTGCAGGATGTTGAGGGCTGGACTGCTGCTGCTCGTGGGCTTTGTCTTCTGCAGAGAAACAGGGCCTCCGCCCCAGGCCTGCCTTACCATGTCACCCGACCACCAGCCATTCATGGCCCAGACCGGAGACGGGGGATTCCGTTTAAATGTCACTCAGGTTGCGGGCGGCAGATACAGAGGCAAGTGAAATGTAGACTGGTTCCCTGTTCTCGTTTCCACTTAAATTTAGAGCGCTGGATACAAATCTACAGAGAAAGCAGAAACAGGTAAAAAATGAAAATATCAGACCAAAAATGTTTGCGCTTCTCGACACAACACGCGTCAATTTTGACCCCCTACCACCTCCCACAATACAAATATGATTTACATTAGCAATTTTGAACCCCAACCTAAATAAAATTTCGATTGGATTTGCTTTTGTTATGATGTGCTTTTACCTAATTAGCAAAACGATTTGGTAATTATCATGTTGTCCCCTTATTGTAAAATGATTTAATCGAAAACCTTATATAAAAAGGTAGAGAAAAACTCCAACAAGCACTGATTTCTGAAAAAAAAGTTTCTTGGAAACACACTTTGATTTGTCTTAGCCTTTCTCAAGGCATGCGCACTGCCAGTCTGCACACAGAAGATCGGTCTATGAATGTCAATAAAAATCTCGTGCACACATATATTTGCACAGCACGCTTTTAATTACGCCAAAATCGGGAGCTGTTTTTAATTACAATAACTAAATCAACGAAGCAAATATAGAGCTTGCAATGACAATATTAATTCCAAATATAACGATTATAAAGGATGTTATTCTCTTTTTGTTTGAAATTTCGTAGAGTACGGAGAACTACATTGCGTCCCGATATCGGCGACGTGGTGGTGTAAATATATACAAACCATTATACGTGCCACCCGGGCTTAAGCAGAGGTTTGGTAAATGGGCGTGATTCTTGGGTGACGTCCGAGTCCATGTGGTCGGAGAGGTTCGTATACAGTGGTTGCCAAAGCAATCAAGGTTAATGTCAGTCAAGGCCACTTAAGGACCGTGCCAGGTGAACAGCCGGTTGCGGGGGTCTATCATTTGCTTCAACAGATCTTGCGCGGAAGTGGGTGTACTGTGCTTGGCGGTCATCTGCTTTCACATCATCGCCATATGTCTTTTATACTCAAAAGGAATGTATTCTGTTTGGGCACTTTGGGACGGCCTGAACTACGCGTGAACTGTGAAACTTCAAAAGCAAAATTTGTTTTTTTTGTGTGTGCAAAATTAAAGGGATCTCCCTCTTTTACATTCAACATGCGGATGCTTACAAAATATTACTTGTTCCGTAAAGTCCTTATATCTGTCCTCTTCACTTTATCCTTATTTACGCTGTTGACGTATTAAAAAGAACCGGCGCATGTTTTGTGTCAGATTTAGACTCCAGCAACACCTAAACAACAGAGTCGTATCTTGTGAGTACGTGTCTGCGCAGCGTGATCTGCTTTAAATTCATTTTTGTTGGTTTCGAAACATTACTTGGACTTAAGTCCGGACTCAAATCCACTTTTTTTTGGATTCATGGACTCGAGGGTTCTGAACTTGGACTTATAAATATTCGGAGGAAAGGACTTGATAATTCAGACCGAGTCCATCTCAAGTACAATCGGAAAAAAATCTGTAAATAAATAAAGATTTATGAAACAAAATATTACAAAACAATAACAAAATTACAGTAAGCTTTGATTTTGATCAGCATCGGGAGCTATGAATGTGATTGACCGTAAAATAACTTAAATATGCATGTGCAATGCAATTTCCATTTTAAATTGCTTTCCCAGGATACTTGTATCGGACTCGGACTTGGACTCTGGTTTCAAATAACTCAGACCCAAAGATGAGAGGGCGCTGGTGTGCTGTTTTGGGAGGAGCAGTGTTTCATGAGCTCACACTTTCTTTGGGTATTTCAAAATTTCCAGGCAAGTACTATTCACAAATTTTTGCCCAGTAATTCTGAACTATCTAGTGAATTTGTACTTTGAATAGTTTATGTGCAAATAGTTTAATTGCAGCATAATTTGACTTTGTAAATTAAGAATAAAGTCAACAGAATTGAAGTTCTCCAGGGCCTATTCATTCCATAATGAAAGGGTGCCGTCACACCTGAATGGTTTTAATGTAATAGCACACCAGGGCCCCCAGAGGCACTCATTCTATCCTGTGTATCTTGTGTATTATAGCTGTGTATTCTTGGGTTTTTCATTATGAGTGCCTGAGTGAAGCTTGACACCAACCCTATATGTTTACAGTGAAATTACAAAATATGTATGTGTTATTAATAATATGTCATTAGAAGAAAAAAAGAGAAATAGGTCCGATACTTCTAGCTCCTCTTCTGATGGTTCTGTCTATACTTATAAAAGAGTTAAACAGGTCTTATCTATAAGTTCCTCAGAGGATAGTGTACTAGAGGAAATGGCAGCTGTCACAGAAGACAGGCTGGTTGAGCTGTTAGATACTTTTAAAAGGGATATTATCCAAGAGATAAAAGAAATAGTCACTGTTCAGATTGAACAAACCATTAAAGATAAATTTGTAAAACCATTGGAAACTACTGTCCAGAAACTTGAAGGTGTTATTGAGAAACTAAAGGAAGAAAACAGAGCTTTGGAAGAGAAATGTAAACAATCTCTTGAGCTTGCCCAAACAGCCAAAGCTCACTCTGTGAATACAGAGCAATACCTTAGAAAATCCAATATAAAGATAATTGGTGCTCCAGAAATAGAGAAAAATGAGAACTCAAAACATGTTGCTATGGCAATCTTCAAAGATAAACTCAACATAGATATTCATGAAAATGATATTGACATAGCACATAGAGTAGGACCGCACAGGAAAGATAGTCAACGGAGCATAATAGTTAGATTTGTTAGAAGAGATGACAAAACTAGAATTCTGAAAGAGAGGAGAAAACTCAAGAACACAGGCATTGTTTTGACAGAGGATTTGTGTAGTGACATGCAAAAGCTTTTTAACAGAGTAAAGAAGGATGATAGAGTAAAAGATGCCTGGACCTGGGATAGTAAAGTGTTTGTAAAAATGATGATGACAAAATATTTAGAGTTCAGTATGGAGAATCACTCAGTGATGTCTTCCACAGAAGTTAATATTGGACAGTGGGTTGGTATTTTCTTCTTTCAGTTGGTTTATTATTATATCTCAATTATGTTTGTAATATTGCTATGTTATAATGCATGTTTTGTCGCTTTATGTGTAAAACATCGTGGCTGGATGCACTCTACATATACCATACAAAACCCTTTAATTCATGTCAGTAGGTGACGTTAACTTAGATTTTATAGTTATGTCTTTGAATACCAGAGGTATTCGTGATTACCATAAAAGGAGAAAATTATTTAACTGGTTACATAAGCATGGTATGGCCAAAGGTATTTCATATTTACAAGAAACTCATTCAACTGATAAAGATATGAATTCCTGGAAATATCAATGGAGAGGGAGAATGTATTCTTCTAATTGTACTTCTAAAAGTGCTGGTGTTTGTACTCTTATTGGAAATAATATTGATTTTAAAGAATTGAAAACATACATTGATCCAAATGGAAGAGTCATAATTATTCATTGCCTGATACAGGGGAATATGTTCTTACTAATAAATATATATGCTCCAAATACAGAGTCAGAGCAAGTTAATTTTTATCAGAAGGTTCTGGAACAAATATGCGCATTTGATATAGATAATGACACTCAAGTTATATGGGGTGGTGATTTTAACTTTCATTTTACAGATTTAGATGGCAGTGGAGGGAATATATATAATTTTTTTAAAAAATTGGTCTATCAATATTATTTTGTCATCCATGGCACAGTTTAATTTGTGTGATATATGGCGCATAAGAAATGAGATGATTAAAAGATTTACATGGCGTACAACCTGTCCACTGGTACAAAGACGTTTGGATTTTTTTCTTATATCTTCATCCCTTCAGTCCTTTACCAAGACTTGTAACATAATTCCAGCAGTCGGAACAGATCATTCTGCTGTAATCCTTCGTTTGATTTCACATTCATATGAGCGTCATGGCCCTTCATTTTTGAAGTTCAATAATTCGTTGATTGAAGATAAAGATTATATTAAACAAATAGAAGAAAATATAGAAAAATGGAGCGGAAAATATGAATTGAGACATGATGCGCAGATGTTATGGGAGTATATTAAATATAAAATAAGGGAATTCACTATACAATACATTAAACAAAAAGCATTTAGTTTTAAATCAAAGTTAAGAGAATTAGAAGAAAAGGTAAAATTCCTGGAATATAATCTTGATCAACAATCATTACAGAACAATTCAAGATATACCGAGGCTAAATCAAAGCTAGAAGAAATGTATGATCAGATAACCAGAGGAATTATTATACGTTCCAGAGTACAGTGGGTAGAACAAGGAGAAAAAAACTCGAAATATTTTCTTAATCTGGAAAAGCAAAATAAATGTAAATCTGTTGTCCGAAAGCTTTTAATTAATGATGAAGAAATCACAAAACAATCTGACATTCTATATAACTTACGGAGTTTCTATAGAAATAAATACTTGAAAACCTCGCTGTTGACTGAGAGTGATTGTAAAAATTATTTAAGAAATATTAATCTCCCAAACATTACAGAAACAGAAGCTAAGAGTTGTGAGGGTATCATAAAAAAATGTGAGGTTTTGAAAGCTCTAAAAAATATGAAAAATAATAAAGTGCCAGGTAATGATGGTTTGACAAAAGAATTTTATGTTGGATTTTTCCCATTGATTGGTGATATGTTGGTAAACAGTATAAATGCCGCATATGACAAAGGAAAATTAAGTGTCAGTCAGGGTCAGGCTGTTATAACTCTCTTGGAAAAAAACGGTAAAGATGCAAGGTTGATAAAATCATGGCGGCCAATTAGTCTTCTCAATGTTGATGTCAAAATAATTAGTAAAATTCTAGTTCAGAGAATAATTGGTTTGTTACCGCACATTATCCATACTGATCAGAGTGCATTTGTGAAAAATAGATTCATTGGTGAGCCTTTACGCTTGATTTCTGATGTGTTATATTATTCAGATACCCAGAATATTGAAGGTATTATGTTTGGGGCAGATCTTGAGTCTGCATTTGATAATTTAAGCCATGAATTCATGTTTGCGGTTTTAGAAAAGTATGGCTTTGGTCAGTCTTTCATTAAGTGGGTTAAACTGTTACATAACAATGTCCAGAGTACTGTGGTTAACAATGGATTCAGTACAACGTATTTTACATTGACCAGAGGAACACGGCATGGAGACCCCCTGGCCCCCTACTTATTTATCATGTCTGTAGAAATTTTAGGAGCCTTAATCAGATGTAATATGGAGGTAAAAGGTATAAAGATAAAGAATATAGAAATAAAAATGTGTATGTATGCGGATGATATTACTCTGTTTTTAAAGGATCTAAATTCACTGCGAAGAGTCATGACCATTTTTGATATATATGCTACATTTTCATCACTGAAGATGAATGTGGGGAAATCGGAAGTGTCATGGATTGGCAAATGGAAAAACAAAGCAGATGATCCATTTAATTTAAACTGGATAAATTTAGTTAATAGTTCTATGAAGATATTAGGAGTGCACTTTACATACAATGATAAATTATCATATGAGCTTAATTTTTATAGGGCTTTGTCAAATTTGAAGAATGTTCTAAATCTGTGGAGAGGAAGACAATTAACTATATATGGCAGATTAGAGGTAGTAAGATCATTAGCAGTTTCTAAAATACTGTATATTATGAATATGCTCGACCCCCCAAAGGGATTTATGCAAAAGGTTCAAGAAATAATTAACAGATTCATTTGGAAAAACAAACGAGCTAAGGTGAAATTTAGTACAGCAGTGGGTATGTATGAAGATGGAGGATTAAAATTACCAAACATAGAGATGAGATACAAGACCCAACGAGTAATTTGGGTAGTTAATTTATTAAACAAGTTTAATGGAACTGTTAAAATTCTTTTGAATGCAATGTGTAGTAATGTAGGTGGATTACAATGCATTCATAAAGACTTAGATATCAACTGTCTTTCAAAGGATTGTGCACCATTTTATATATCTTGCTTCAAGGAATGGATTTTATATTGGAAATGTACATTAATAGAGAAGGATGTCAGATGTCAATTTATTTGGAATAATCGAAACATATTGATTGATGGGTATTCTGTGTTTAATCCTACTCTATTTAAAATGAATGTTCAATATATTAATGACATGTTAGATTGTGATAGTAACTTTAAAACAGTGGAACAAATTGTTAAGGATTATTCAGTTACTCGGAAGGATTTATTGTGTCTTCAATGGAACAGCCTTATTAGTGCAATACCGAAGGAATGGAAAAGAAAAATAAAAGATGGACTTGTTTCAGATATGGTGCCTGATAATATTTTAGATTTGTCAAAACTGAACAGTCGTTCGGTGTACAAGGCACTTATTAATACAATTTATCAGGTACCGACAAATAGTACTATACTTGGTGATATTGGATATAGCAATTGGCACAATGTTTATGAAAATGTCTATCAATGTACTCTTGATACCTATCTACGTGAATTTCAATTTAAGATTATTAACAATTATCTTCCTGTAAATAAGAATCTTTTTAGATGGAAATTGATAGACAGCCCAAGATGTAGTTATTGTTTTATTTACAATGAGTCAGTAAGTCATCTGTTCTATTATTATCATACAACAAAAAACCTTTATATCAGGTTGAAAAAGTGGATTGAAAGTACAGGATATATTTGACCGGAGTTTACGAAATCAAATATTATGTATGGTCAGTTGCCGGATAGTAGTAACAGTAGGCTTAATAATACAATTTTTCTCATTTTTAAATACGTAGTATTCCTTAAAAGGGAAACTGATAATCCTAATTTGTTAGAAATTATAAAGTTCAAGCTAAAAGAGGTGTATAACATCGAATATCTCTTGGCCATCAGGAAGGGAAAACTGAATGTACATATGGAAAAATGGTCACAAATTATGGACATAATCTCGACGTAATTCTAACCACGATGTGTGTGTCTTGTTCTAGTGTTTATTTAATTTTATTTTTTTTAAGTGCATATGTCTCATGTAAAGAGCTCACTTTCATGTGTACTCTATTTGTCATTTAGAAAGGTATTGGTGAACAAGCGGAGGGTGTTAATGAACTGTTCTTAATAAACATTTTCCTTTATTCTTAACAAACATTACATTCAGAAGAATATGAAAGACTAAAATATGCACTTTTGTCTGTACCTGTATTAATCTATGTATATCGCTTATTTTGTTATGCCATGTATGTATATGTACGTGTGTATGATCTTTTTGAATAAATATTGTAAAAAAAAAAAAAAAAAAAAAAAAAAACTCAGAACCAAAGAAGGTGGCCTTTGACTCGAGACTCAAGGACTCGCACTTTGATTCGAGTGACCTGGACTCGGACTTGGATGATTGTGGTCTCGACTTCTACAATGTTTAAATTGTTCAGATCCCGTAAGTCAACAGGAGTTGTAATGGTTATGGACACATGCCAGATGCTGACCTGGACCCATACGGCAAAGATTTCTGGTGTTGTTATAATAAACAAAATACATGCCTGGAAACTAACTTCTTCTAAGTATAATATCGAGATTTTACTTTTATCACATGAGGTAAAGCTAATTCGATTTCATTGAATTAGCTCGATACAAGTTTACCACTTAGTCAGAGTCATTGCCAACAAATGTCGCTAGTGTGTATAAATATTATCACACAAATACATTTCAGACAATTATCCCAGTAAGTCACATCTCCCCCCCCCCCCGCCCCCAGATAACCCCCAGGGGCAAAAACCCCGTGAAACATCTCTTGTTATAAAATATATATTTTTACATACATAAAATAAAGCACATGCATATTGTTAAGCCAAAAACTGTTTTAGCCCCTATTTAACCCGAGGTGTCCTTGCATTCCAGTGCACTTTTCCCATTCTCAGGGTAATGCATTCCTAGGCGTGTATATACAGGCCAGGAGAGGTGAAGATCAATTCGCGCTTGGAGAATTCCAACTTGACGGACTCCATGACAGGTTTGTAACAAAATAACCTACTTGCGCTAATATCAGTGACCCGGCGCCTTGCCGACAGAATACGAAAAGTTGGATAAGGATAGCAGTGGTCAAGCTAAATAAAATGGGACCAATGTAGCGGGACTGCTGAGAAAAGAGTTTAATGTACTAACCAACGGGACATATAATTAAGATTAAGGCTTCTTTTGATATTTCTGCAAATCGTAATCATTGTCTCTTTACTTGGTTTACTTTTTTTTATTACACACAGTTTGCAGCGCACGACATGTGTCAATGGTGAATTAGAGTGGAACGCTGTTTCACACTTTTTCAATGACCAAAAGACTGAAGTCTTTGCGGTGTGGGACCCCATGGGTACAAACCTAGCGGGCGTTCAATTCAGGTGAGTTCAGCCTCATACATACCATAGAGATGGCGTTTCAGTTTGGGTCCACATAATTTTTGTTGTGTTTTAATTCATCATTCGTGACCTATTGTTAAAATTATGGGTTATGTACCACGATATCAATGCAACATAATGGAAGACCACTGCAATGCAGTCTTTCGTATGGCTTGTGTCACGACTAAATTTAGGCTTACAAGCCGTATAAGATCCTGCTGAGTCGTTTATTATCGCATTGATACGCCTCTCTGATGAGACCCGCTTTCCTTATTATTCAGTTAAGCCCCTTTCGTGGTTAGGTGCTGAGCATGACCAGTCAAAAATCCTAAATACAATGGCAATAAAAAAAGGAAACCTGAAACCCAGACATGTTAATTTTAGACTGAAACTGATCTATAGATGACAACAAATGGAGGCAGACATGGTACTGATATTCATTTGTCATTTCACATGGCTCAGCTCTGGTATTGCATTTTTGTGTGCCATTCTGAAATGTGGGATATTCGCAACATATGGATCTGATTTATTTGATATAATAAAGGCCTGTGGTTGATTTTAAAGGCTTGCGGAAATTTAATTAAGGGGAGGGATATATATATATATATATATATATATATATATATATATCTGTGTGTGTTTGTATATGATGATAGGCCCAGTAGAAGCGGTAAGGTGCTCTATACGATTGACATGGTATATATACTTCATGTAAAACACGTCAGTGTGTCGAATCTCTGTGACGAGTACCTAGTCGCTTGATGGTCGCCAAAGGGTACACAGTTAAATGTTATACACTCTGGCGTGAAACTCAGAGTTGCAATGGGTAAGAAACACTATATATATATATATATATATATATATATATATATATATATATATATATGTGTGTAGTTTAACAAAAAGTAAATATTATACATGATATAAATATTATCAATGACTTATGAAATAAAATATGAAAATTTACATATAGTTATTACAGAAATATAACATAACGTTTGCAAATTCACACTTGATTGTAAAGATTTCATGTGAGGGAACGAAGAGATTCATCAATCAGCTCACGGGTATAAAAGTTGATTTTATGTCACGATTCTGTGTTATGAGGAAAGAAAGTTACATTTTTAAAATTGCACAAATGCAGAATAAAATTTATTCTGGTATTAAGTTGGCCATAAACCGCATAACTCCTAATAAAACTCGAGAAATCTCGAGATATTAAGTTAGAAGTTTCTATGTCAAACTTATAAGACTTGTGCCCTCTTACATGAGATATATTGTTTCATATAGCTCACAGAATATTGGTCACGGAGGCATTATTCTGCATGTCCAAGGACCCATTACAATGAATTCATAACACATTAAGAAATACATTTCTTGATTTTAAGGTTAACATATGTGCCCTGTCTGACTTCTGGGTGCCCAAAATACGATTTTCTTTCTCGTTCCCACATAATATAGGTCACAGTGATCTAATTCCGGGATATAAAGGAAACTTGCCAGAGACCTGCCTGGATGTCATATTAGAAGATTCTAAGCCAAACGGATACAATTTGTGCCCCGTCTGACTCTCTGGGTACTCAAACTATGTCTTTTTGCCAGTTTCTCACGTAATTTAGGGTACCATGATCCATTTAAGGTTTATTAGGAATTTTGCCTAGACCCTTTCGGGATGTAGGCCTACTGTTAGAGTTTTCTAGGTCTAACAGACACAATGTGTGCAATATCTGACTCTCTATTTGCTCAAAATCATGTATTTTTTTTCAGCCAGTAGCTCGCAGAATATATGCATCACCAGGACCTTATTTGAGGTTTCCGGGAGAGTTGACTAGGACCTCCCTGGATGTAGAGCAAGACGATTCTAGGTCAAATGGATACAATATGTGACCTGTCTGACAGTTTTGGCGCTTAAAATCATATTTTTGTTCAGTTGCTTACAGAATATACGTCATCATGACATCATGACCTCCTTAGAATTTGTGTAAGAAGATTCTTGGCCTAACATATACGTTTTGAGCCCATTTGACTTTCAGGTTGCTCAGATCATGTTTATATCCTATAGTTCGCAGAATATAGGTCAGGGTGACATAATTTCATGTTTCCAAGGACATCTACCCAGGACCTCCATGAATGCCCCATTTGACGCCCCCTTAGGCAAAATGGATACTTGTACCCTGTCTGAGTTGCTGGTGCTAATAATTATGTTTTTGGCCCTGCAGCTGACCATAACCTAATTTCAGGTATCCAAGGAGATTTGCCAAGGGTCTCCCTCAGATGTACATGTAGAAGTTTCTAAGTTTAACCGTTACGTTTTGTGCCCTATTGACAACAGGACTGTTTCATATGAAGGTCTCAAAAAAAGAAGGGACAAAAGCGTAAAAAATAGAATAATAAAGGTGGCGCCATCAGCCTTCAGAAACTGATGGAACTGTCCATGAACAGTATGTACGGAAAGAAACATGGCAATCAATGAGCCAGTTATTGAGATACTGCAGCTTTTGTATCGTTTTGAAACGTTTTATTGACTCAAAATTAAAAATATTAGTTTTAAGGTAATTTTTTTATAGATTTAAGATATACTGTTATGGCCAATTGCGCTACCTTAACGAGAGAACTTCGAAGTCGTCTTAGGAAGTTGATCATCAATGAATGCCCTGCCTCGTTTTGGTCCGTCTCTTACTCTCACAGGCTCGCACTTGACTCCTAAGGATAAAACTAAACTCGTGTACCTATACTCAACTCGGTACCAGTCGTACCTCTCTCGGCTGCACTCGTTCCTGTCTCGTAGATTCCTCTTACTCTAATCTGTTTCAACCCCATTGATATGGGTTTGTCTGTCTGTCTAGCTGTCTGTCTGTCCGTCTATCTGTCTGTTCGTCGAGTTTTATTTCCGTGCTATTACTTTTCTACTTTTCTTTATCCGACTTCATTCAAATTTGGGTCAGTGAATGTTCTCATGCTTACCTTGGCTTGGATTGGTTTTGGAGTATCCGTCATACAAGATAATAATACAATATGATATTTCAATTTTTATATATGATGATTAGCACATTTTGTTCTACTTATTACTAAAAGATGTCGCTATCTTTTGAGCGTGGTTAAAACTATTTTACTAACCACAGACTTTAAAATCATCCCTGACTTGAAGGCGAAAGCGGAGGACATACATTTCTTG